>RYFJ01000732.1:0-280621 GCA_003991445.1 Oryza meyeriana var. granulata | reverse complement strand
TCGAGCCAACCTCAGAGCAAAGTCAACGCAATATGATGGGCACCAGCCTAACCAAAAGACAATCGTAGAAGCTGACAGCTGCATGGCGGACTTTACCGGTTTATTTCCCACTGGGCGAACGGGGTATGCCCTTTCAACTAGCTGTAGAAACAGACCATTACAATGGACTTCCCGAACTGCCCAGCAAGCCGTTCGAAGAAGACGTTCAAAACAATTTCTCACATGCAACCTCCTGGTGTTGCGCGTCACCAAATGCCCCAAGAACCTGTATCTCTATCTAGCGGCAACTTCTCCAGGTAGTCGTCACGGTGCTGGTGTACGCGCGATCCAAACAGGGTCAAACTCCAAAAGGTTCAACTGGCCAGTCCTTGGTCAGCGAGGTGCCGCCGACTCAAGACAGATACGCAGGTCAAAAGCTACTCTTGGCCTACTCATCACTGTGAAAGACTGGATGCACTATTCCAACGCCACATCAATCGTCACGGTGCACAACGTTTCATCGGGGATTCCTACGAAAACCTGAGGCCACTGGCCGAAATCGCTAAATGGGCGCATCGGAGTTGATTGGCGTCGACCTCACTTTCAACCAGAAGAATAGCAATCCAAATCTCAAGCTTTAAGCCGACTCGTGGCCCGGAGCCTCGTTATAGTACCTGGATAATGTAACTTGATGGCGTTCTCTGACGATGCGGTGGTGCGCGGGCGGGAGTCGACGACGTCCCCTTCACTGGCTGGAAACAAGCAAGGATTCCTACAATCCACTCTCCCCGGCTTCCCCACATTACGCGCCGAGTACGTCGGCACTCGCCACGGGCCTCTGCATCGCTATATCACTCGTCATTGTTCGACTGTTTTGTCGCGTGGAGACTCCCAAACCTCGCTGGTAAACCAAGTAATGAAAAGACTGGACCGTGGTCTCGACACACCATGGTGCATACTGTCAGGAGGGTCGCAAGATGAGAACAAGTTCGAGACGGCTGGAGATAACACACTGTCCTACGACAATATAATGACGCTGAGACGAGTCTGGTAAACTGGATCTCCAACGCGAGAGGCAGTCCTGACAGTCTTTGTGAGCTAACTCAATGGAGCCGTCAGTGTCAGAAAACCAGTACGGCTCGGCAGTCCGGGAGGTGACCTACCCGCCGGCACAGCCAGGTGCTGCAACATATGTCAAGATTGCGGACTCCTGTTCTCAATCCTCCCTGGATGTGAACTCCACAAGATCGCAGGAAGCTGACCGACTGCAAATAACATCGAAGAAGAATTTCTTAGTCGTCGGAGAAGATCTGTACCGAAGAAGCGCATCCGGTGTCCTCTGCGCTGCGTCACCACCGTAGGCAGGGCAAGCAGATATCTGGAGTCAGATCCAAGCTCCGGCCGTATGTGGCAACAGCGCATCCAAGACACTAGCGGAAGGCCTACGGCCAGGGACTTTTCTGGCCAAGCAGCATAAGAGGTCTCAGGACATCAATTCTGCGCATTGTCAGGGTTGCCATGTCTACTGCAACAAACTAATCTCCCAGTCCTAGGAATTCAACAAAAACACCAATTCTTGACCTTGCAGTATGGGGGCTGACATGGTCGGGGCTTTCAAGAAAGCGCTAGGAAGGGTTTCGACACACTGTGTTCGTCGCAGATGGTATAGATTTACAAGTGGATTGAGCTAACCCGTTGCACTGTTACCATAACCAGAGCGAGCAACGACTTTCATCATGAATATAGCTCTACTGATGCCGAGATTAACGATTTGGGTCCAACCGCATCATCTACCCGCGGACACGGTACTGACAGTTCCACTAGGGCGGCGTTTTTCAAGATTTCTGTGATGACTTCGTCATCAAGATCTGATGCATCTGTGCACATCACCGCGGAGCAATGGGCAGGTTGAACGAGCCAACGGTTATGGTTCTTACAAGGTAATCAAGGCCAGGATATTCACCGCTACAACCATACACGGGCCGGTGGTACAAGAACTCCCATCTGTTCTTGGTCGCTAAGACCATGGTTAGTCGGGCCATAGGGCAATCCCCCTCCCCTTTCGAGGCAGAGTTCCTGGTCTACACGTGCGGCGTTTTGGGCGGTGGTGCCGAGGCTAGTGGCTTTGGTGCTACCAACGAGTTAGCGTTCGGCTCTCATGAGTCCGGGCTTACTCAGAAGATATTTCCAACAATATCCGATTGGTCGAACTAGATCACGTGGAAGAAGCGAGGGATATCGCAACAATCCAGTCGGCAAGGTATCTTCAAGGCCTGCGTCGCTAGCTAAACAAGTATCGCAATGTATACCTTGGCCACGCCTTTTTGGTCAGAGATCCTCATCTTGAGGAAAATACAAACCACCAAGGACAGGCACAACTATCCCCAATCTGGGAAGGCCGTTCATATTATAGCCGAGGTCAACGCTAGAAGCGCTACCGACTGAAGACTAAAACGAGTGCCTCATCAGCAACTCATGGAACATAGAATAGCTACGTCCTTTCTATATCCGAGTTTTATATTTTTTCATGTGTACAGTTCCTTTCTGACTCACTACGCCGCCTGTTTCAACTGACTAGTGAGTCGGGGGCTGCATGTATCTTATGTGCTTTGTCAATAATATACGAACCTATTTTTACTCAAGTTACGAAGCTTCACTATGACTTTATTATGTTTGCCCGAGTATAGCTTTTTACGGTGAACAATTTTATTAAGTCCTATAGACTAACTCGGCGCAGACATATCGAAGTAAAGCTAATGACACTGAGTTATAAGCTTGCGTGGCACTGCATGTATATTTACACATGTCCTTATAAAAGACCACAATACACCGCTGCATGCATGGATGTACTGTTTTTACAGATCCAGATCTCTGGTGATAACCTCGCATCGGCCTCGGCCTGGGCCTATCAGCTCGGTAGACAGCGCCTCCTTGGGAGTCGTCTCCTCGCAAACCCTCCCCTATGGCTTCGATACATCTGCCCTTGGGTAGATGGACTTGGTCATAGCAAGGGTTCGGGCCACACCGGTAATAACACGCTCATCCGAGTACCTTTTCAGGGCACTCGGTGCATCCTCAAGGCGCGCTTCCAGTTGGGCGATCCTGCTGCAGCTGGTTCCCATGGGGCGAGGATCCACGAGGTCAAGGAGCCCTCTCACGGACCCAAGGAGGGCCTCCCGTGACTCCTTGATGACTTTTATCTCCTCTGCGTAAGCCTGAAATTGGGCCTGGGAATTGGCTCTAGCAGCTACCCGGGTTCACCGACAAGTAAACTTGTTAAGTAAAGCTGCAGATGGAGTAATCAATGGATTGGTTAAGATCAATGTCAAAAGGGAGACTTACTGGAGTAGTCAGCCTCCCATCTGGCAATGGTCCTCTCTAGTTCAGCTTTGTCCTTCTCGAGCTCAACATTGGCCTCCTTCAACTCGGCCTTCTCTTGCTCGAGCTCGGTTCTGGCCTTCGTCAGGTCGGCCTTGTTCTTTTCAAGCTCGGCCCTGGCTTTCTCGGCCTCCTCCAGCTACACTTCCCTTTCTGTTCAGGCCTTCAACTCGGTCTCGAGGGCTGCATCACAGATTAGTCAAGGACTCGACATTGCAGTCAATACAACCGGGCAGTCGGGAACAACACAGCTGGAGAAATATACTATGGATCTGGTAAAAAAGATACATTTTGGAAGCTTACCTCTTATCTTTTTGGCTTGGTCCCAATTTTCAGCCCTGAGCTGAGTAACGCCGTCCCTTAGCCAAGACTCCTTCTCCTAGCAGCATGCTTCTACTTCGGCCTTCAAGGCCCAGAGCTGGTCCAACTCTTGAAGCTAGGGGGCAACCCGGATCAAGACCTCGCTCATCTTCTCCGAGCGATCAACAAGTTCCTAGTCGGGGAAAAACAAAGCAAAACAGAGTCAATCGTCAGATCACTGATATGAGCAAGATAACCGAGACCACAATTCGACTAAAGTCATAACTGGATCCCCTGGGACGTGACGAGTGTTGCGTGCACCAACCTTTCACGCACCCTTTCCGTTACGACCTCGTCATTCTTATAGCTCCTTGCGGTTCCGTCGGGAGCTGTCCAGTGGAACGTTCGCGGGAACTTGCAAGGGGGAGCTTTGAGTCTGGGGAGGTTCAGCTTATCCGAAGGAGGAGACAATGACGACGACTGATGACCAAGATGGTGACGGCTCCTAGCCCCCAATCGGCGGCCTCAGGGGCTTCGAGGGCTAGCTCAGGAGCTTCAGACGCGGCCTCAACAACGGGCACTGGCTCAGGAGCTGCCGCGACAACTTCGACGACAGGCACCGGCTCAGGGGCTGGAGCAGGGGCTTCAGCAACCGTCCCTTGGTCGATCGGTGTCGGTGGCCCTGCAGTCAGGGTTGTCTTAGTTTTTGCAAGTAGGACCGCCGCCGGCTCAGTAGATGCGCTCGCTGGCACCGACTCGGCTAGGGCAGGATCGACAGCGGGAGCGGCCGGCGTGGTCTCCTTGAGATCAATGTCGACCCGCCTCCTGCACAACGAATCCAATATAAAGACATCACAATCATAAGCGTGATTCTTAGAAGACCCAGAACGACCTACCTCTTGGAAAACTTGAGCTTCTGTCCGGGAGATCCAAAGGCCGGTACTGGAGAGGCTACTGGCTGTCAGGCTAGAAGGCGCGGCAGCCAGCGGCGGCACTTCTGTCCTAGTCGGCCCCGTTTGTGGTATGGTTGGCTGGGGTGCTCGGGTGCTCGGCGGCGCTGGGGTCGACCTTGTACTCGGCCTCGCTGGGGTTGGGCTCGATGTTGTTGAGCTTGACCGCACTGGTCCCGGTCTGGGACTTGATGGCTTGGGTGCTGTGCCAATAGGTCTCTTATCCTTAAGCCCCGGCTGCGGCACTCGCTTCACGACCTTCCCCTTTGCCCCGGTTTGCAATGGTTTTCTTCCCTGCTCTCTCGGAGTCGGGCTGGGCAGCAGAAGGACTCCTCGGCCTCTTCTTCGATTTGGTGGCCGACAATGGGCAGGAGTCATCATCAAACTCCTTGCACCACTGCAAATAATTCAACAGTATACATCACACAACGCTGGTCTATTATAGATACATGTCTACAAGCATTCATCACAGAAGAAAAGTAGAAGTTACCTCGGGACGAGGCCGATTTCGGTTGTAAGCCGCAATGCAGCGTTCTGCGTCCTCGGTTTCGATCACCCCGTTGGAGAAATAGGTGAACAAGGTCTCAGTCACTTCTTGCTGGCTGACCACCTCTCGGCTTTCTCGGTTGGGGTCATCTTTCCCTTGATAGTCCCAGCAGAACTCGCTCCTCAACTTCAGCGGTTGAATGTGCTGGGTCAAGAAACGCTTGGCCACCCAAGGGCCAGTTAGGCCGGCTTCCTTGAACTTCTTCAATCTGGCCAGCAACTGACGCCCCTAGCCCATCTCCTCGGAGGTTGGCTCCGACGACCAATTTGGCGAGATCGTCGGGGGCTTCCTGGTGAATGCAAGCAAAGAGGGTACCAAATTGGAACAATAAAACCACTCCTTGTGCCAACCTTTCAGGGAAGACTTCAAAGGGAGACTGATATATATCTTTTTCATCTCGCTTCTTAACTGAAGGCCAGCCCCCCCTAATCACCTGAACTTGTTCTTGGAGGGGTTGGGGCTTTATGTGAATAAGTGCCTAAAGAAGTTTGAGGTGGGGCTTTCTTTATGCCCAAGTAGCACTCGCAAAGAGTCACAAATATTGAGATTTGCAGGATCGAGTTAGATTCAGATTCACCAACTCCAATCCATAAAAGTTAAGAAGACGGCGGAAGAACTCAGAAGAGGGAAGGAACAAGCCCTAGTCAAAGAAAGAGGCAAAAACAACAGTTTCGCCGGATTGGGGATTTGGGACAGACTCACCCTCGGCCAGCCGCCAGCGGATGATGTCGCGGCTTTGCAGCCGTAGTGACCTCTCCAACCTCTCCAGCTTTGACCGGCTACAGTCCGAGGTTGGCCACCCTTTGTCTAACGCCTCAACGACATCTGGAACCTCCGGCATGGCTGGGGGAACAAGAGATTTAGGGGAAATATGGTCGGGGATTCGGAATCGACAAGCGGACATAGCATCGCTCGAGCTTCGGTTGGGGGGGGGGAACAAGCAATGGCGAACCCTATGCGAACGCGGGGAAGCGACAATTTCGGCGTGGAAGCTGGGAAGACGACCTTTTTCTTAACGATTGGTCGCATGGGGAAGATGAGGAATCTTTTCTCTCTCCCTCGACCTTTATAGAGCCTGTGCCGACTAATGGGCTTGGGCCTACACAGTCGGAGGTGTGCCATCAAGATATGAGTTTCTACAGATCAGCCCACAGCTCAATATGGGCCGCTCGCAGGCTGGGTTAAAATCGCAGTGCTGATGCTACTAACAGGAACCGATGAGGTAAACAGATATGCTTCATGAGGGCCTAATTGCTAAACATATATGTTTGGATATCTGTCTTATCCACCAGGTATCGAGGATATATCCGTATAAGGATCACAAGTTGGTCTTCATTAAAATTGAGGAGTGCAAGTATCTCTCTCGATACACCGGACCACGCAATGGATTTATTTTTCATAAAGGTGGTACTCGGCCTACATGCTCGGCCAACAGTTGCCATGATGCAACATTATTCCAGCCGACATGACGGCTGAAGAGTCCTAACTTCCGAGTAGTACACCTACTCGGGAAGAGACTATAAATGATCTTTCCAGCTAACATGACGCTGAGGAGTCTAACTCCGAGTGGGATGCCACCCGGGAAAGACTATAAACACCCCTTTTCCAGCTGACATGAAGTTGAAGAGTCCCATATACGAGTGGCATGCTATTCAGCAAGACTATAAATCATATTCCAGTTGACATGACACCGAAGAGTCTCATATACCAATAGTAATCTACTCGGAAAAGACTACAAGGTTAAAGATCTTTGACTTTTTGTTTAATTATCTTCACAATTAAGCACAAAGTCGGGGGCTACACCTAATAGGTGTGCCTATTCGGTGCACACTATTCATACCTTGACATGAAGCCCTTCATAGCCTCGCTGCCAGCTGACATGAAGCAGGACTCGAAAGAAGAAGCACTCGGACAAAGAGTACTCGGGAGCAAATGCACCGGGCAACTTCACCGTGGAGGATGAGCACTCGCATCAGCTGTGACTCACTATGAAGGTCTCAGGGGCTACTATGAAGGCCATGGGCCCCGGGTACCTCAACACAAGCATATGGGCCTCTCGGATAGAGGATGGACCAAGACTTGTAATTAGAGATATAGTAACATCCGGTAGATTTTGCCTTGTACAGAAAGGAATATACAATCTTAACCGGGTAAGACATATCTCTAAGAAGGAAATCTCTTAGCCGTATCCGGCTGGGATTCCTATCTGTACCCTGCCCCCCAGTATATAAGGGGAGGCAGGGCACCCTTTGAGAAGAACACACGAGATCATTGATCCACGCATATCCTCAAAGCAATACCACCACAACTGGACATAGGGTATTACCTCATATCGAGGGCCTGAACCAGTATAAAATCTCCTTGTGTTCCTTTGCAGTCCATTGAGTTTCCCCTCGCTAAGTAGCCCTATAATCATATTGCCGGTGTAAAACATCGACACTAGCCAAGAGAGGAAACGTGGCTGAGGAGGTTGATAGATAAGCTTAGGGATGAAAACTAGGCCCAAGTTGAAAAGATCAGAAGTAAGTCTTCTGTGTTATCCTCCCAAGTGAATCCCGAGTAGTATTTCTCCAGCGTTGTTGATTCCCGACTACCTTGTTGAGTTTGGCTGCAATCTTGAGTTCTTGACTGTTTTGATTTGCAGCCCTCGAAGCCAAGATAAAAGCCCAGGCAAAGGAGAGGGAAAAACAAGATAAAAAGCTGGAGGAAGTTCAAAAGGCCAAAGCCAAGGTGGAGGCTGACTATGCTAGTAAGTCTCCTGCTTGACAATGATCTTGGCTCGGCTGCTTGTTGCTCCAACTGCGTGTCTCGGCTAACAAATATTCTTGTTGATGCATCTGGACAGCTTCAAAAGCCAACGCCCAGATTCAGTTTGGTGCCTTCGTGGAAAAAATCAAGATGATCAAGGAGTCACGGGAAGTCCTCGTTGGATCCATGAAAGGGCTCCTGGACATCATGCAACCTTACTATCCCGAGACCAGCTCCAGTACCATCACCCAGGTGCATGAATGCCTAAGCGAAGCCTCGAGTATCTTGAAGAAGTACTCGGATGAGCGTGTAGCTGTCGGCGTCGTCCAAGCTCTCGCCATGACCAAATCGATCTACCCTAGGGTAGACATCGAGGCCGTTGGTGAGGGTTTTGCCGAGGGGACAACTCCTGAAGAGGTGCTGGAGCTAATCAGCCAGGTGAGGCCGACCGCAGAGGCAATAGCCAAGGACCTGGGCATGTAAAAACAGAACGATTATACAGTCAGTGATTATTGATGAGCATATATAACTTTTGTAAAGGCTTGTATAAATATCTTGTAAAATGCTACCGAGTACTTGCTTATTTTGAGTCATCATTAGCTTTACCCGACTATGTAGTCTATGCCCAGTAGATCGGGAGGAACTTAAAAACGTTCATCTCTAAGAGCTATACTCGGGCAAACTTAGCATAATCGTTGTAGAACTTCATAACTTAGATAAAACAAGCTTGAATTTTATTAACAAGGTACATAATATATGCAGCTCCCAACTCATTACTCGGTTGAGATAAGCGATGTAGTGAGTCAGAGAAAAAGAACTTTATTCATATGTATAGAGGAAATACAAGACTCAGGTATATAAAGGACATAGCTATTCTATATTCCATGAGTTGCTGTCTAGGGCACCGTCTTCAATTTTTAGTCGATAGGCACCCGGACGTGTTACCTTAGCGATAATGAATGGCCCTTCCCATAAAGGGGATAGTTTATGCCTGTCTTTGGTGGTTTGTATTTTTCTCAAGATGAGAGCTCCCACCAAAATGGCGTGGCCATGAACATTCCAACTGTGAAAACGATGTAGGCCTTGGAGATACCTTGCCAACTAGATAGTTGCGATGTAACTTGCTTCCTCCAACTGATCGAGTTCGACCAGTCGGTCTTTGTTTGATTTGTCTTCTGCGAAGGCCCAAACTCACGGAGAGCCGGACTCCAACTCGGTTGGTAACATAGCCTCAGCACCATAGACTAGGAAAAAAGGGGATTGCCCTGTTGCCCGACTAACCGTGGTTCTTAGAGACCAGAGAATGGATGGGAGTTCTTGTACCCACCACCCTGCATATGGTTGTAGTCGGTCAAATACCCTAGCCTTGATACCTTGTAAGACCACGCCATTGGCACGCTTGACCTGCCCATTAGTCCATGGGTGTGCCATAGAAGCATAACAGATCTTGATGCGAAAGTCGGCACAGAAATCTTGAAACACGCCGCTAGTGAACTGAGTACCATTATCTGTTATGATGCGGTTAGGAACTCCAAATCAATATAAAATACTCAAAATGAAGTCCTTTGCCCGTGCCGCTGTTATGGTAGCAACGGGTTTTGCCTCGATCACTTTGTGAATTTGTCCATTGCGACGAACAAGTGTGTGAACCCTCCTGGCACTTTTTTGAACGGCCCGACCATGTCAAGCCCCCAAATTATTTGAAGTTCTTGAGCTGGAAGATGTTTGCCTTGTATAGAATTGGCATCCCTCTCATGTGCGAACTATGTCTTTAGCATCTATTACCATAGTCGGCCAGAAGAAACCCTGTTTGTAAGCCTTTCCGACTAACGTCCTGGATGCAGCGTGGTTGCCACAATTACCCGAGTGGATCGACTGCAGAATCTGCTTGCCCTCCTCGGGTGTGATGCAGCGCATGAGGACTCCAGATGCACTTCGACGGTAAAGGTCTTCTCCGACTACAAGAAAACATTTGCTTCGACGTTTAATCCTCTCAGATTCGCTGCAATCTTCTCGAAATTCATCATGCAAGAGGAATTTGAAAATTGGAGTCCGCCAGTCTGGAGAGATGATTAGCACTTTATTTGTTGCCAGGGTAGGTTCAGTCCTGGACTATTCAAGCACTGGTTTCTTCTTGATGGATGGGTCCAATAGTTGCTCGATAAAAATCCCGGTTGGGACTACTTCTCGTTTGGATCCCATATTGGCCAATTCATCTGCAGCTTCGTTGTTTTGTCGCAATACATGAGTTATCTCTAGCCCATCGAACTTGTTTTCCAGCTTTTGTATCTCCTAACAATACGCTGCCATATTATCGTTGAGACATATCTAGTCTTTCATGACTTGGTTGACCACGAGTTGAGAATCCCCGCGTACGACCAGTCGGCGGATGCCGAGTGATATGGCAATGCGTAGCCCGTGGATGAGTGCCTCGTACTCGGTAACATTGTGGGAAGCCAGAAAGTGAATCTAGAGAACGTACTCTAGTTTTTCGCTAGTGGGTGATGTCAGCATTATGCTAGCCCCTGCACCACCGATCCGTAGAGAACCATCGAAGTACAACGTCCAGTACTCTAGCTTGTTTGTGTTTGTAGTCGTCTGGACTTCTATCTACTCGGCCACGAAGTCAGCTAGAGCTTGAGACTTGATTGCTGTCCGTGAGGGGTGAGGGCCACACGTCAGTGGGGCCCTTTTGTCATAGGGGGAAGGACGGGGGCCACTGGCAGAGAGAAACAGAGAGAGAGACCGATGACAATACGGGCCTACATGGCAGAGAGAGCTGGGAGGGAGAGGCCGACGAGGACAATCGATGGCTGATGGCACTCGATGGAGATCAGCCGAACAACGGAGAGGGGCGACGAGCGGAGCACGGCGTCGGGGAGAAAGAAAGGAGAGGAGGGTGATGACTAACTTGGATTGACCAGACGACATGCGATGGCGGCAGGCAGCGCCATCTGAGGCGGCGGGAAGAGAGGATGGTGTGTGGCAGCGGTGGAATGCCGATGCCGGCAGCGGGCACGGGCAAGGGGGGTTCAGTTGGGGTGGAATCAAATGAAAGGAGAGGAGAAGGGAGGGGATGAGGGTGCTCACCGAAAGCGGAGAGAAAAAGAATTGCGGCGGCAGCGGCTTACGAGCTCGAGCTCGGATGGGCGGGCAACACAGCCGTGGCGAGGTACAGGGATGAGAGAGCTGCGGCAGGGAAAAGGGGAGGGGGTCGGCCGGGTTTTATATGGGGAAGCTGGCGCTAGACTACGGGGAATAGAGGCGGTGGTGTGGGTTCTCGAGCGGCAACCATGGCGGTGGCACGGCGAGTGATGCAGCGGCACGAGGAGCGAGGTTTGGCAGGGGCTTGGGTGGCGGGGAACAGCGGGGACGCCGAGGGCACCGGGGTGGCACCGACAACGACGTGACGGGGCGGCAAGGGCGGCGCTGTCCTCGTGGTCATTTACTCGGGCAACTGTTGGGCGAGAGAGGGAGAGATGTGAGGGAGACGATGACTCCGACACGTGGGTCCTGGCTGGCAACGGGCGTGGGGGTGGTGGCGGTCGCTGACTCATGGGCCCGTGCTGTCAGGACGCGTGCGGGGTGAGGGGAGATGCCCAGGGGCCAGCGGGAGATGGGCCGAGGAGAGAGGAGGGGCGGCCCAGTGAAACAGTGTATCTTGTCTTTTTCCAGGGATTTTCAAGGAAAGGTTTTTGGGGTTTTTGGAGTTTCAAAATTAGAATTTTGGACTAACAAAATTCTAAAGATTTCAACAGATATTTTTTTGTACTGAAATTTAAATGATAATATATATATTGAAATGGATTTGAATATTTGGATGAAATTTCAAGGAAAGAAATAGAGGGGGAATTCACGGGAAATTTGAACTTGATTTTAGTTTGGGATGTGGATTTTTTGGGGATTTTTAGAAGGGAGGTCCAGATGAGATTTTGAATTCTTTTTGGGGACGAATAAAATAATGAAAATTTTATTGAAGGGTTTGGAAGGGAAATTCGAATTGCAAAATTCAAATTCGAGATTTAAATTTTGGATCTAGATTTTTGATTGGGGAATTTTGGGATTTCAAGGAGGGATGAATTGAGATCTCGGCACTTAGTCCTTGGGCACACACATGAACATCGAATTTTCGGAATTAGGGTTTTATTAATATAGTTTTTAATAGCCCGAAAAATTGGGGCGTTACGAGCCTACCCCCCTTAAAAAGAATTTCGACCCCGAGATTCGAGAAAAGGGGAACGACGTGGCTACAAAAGAGGAAACTAGGGTAACTTCAGCTTAGCTAGGTCTTGGATGATCCTTCTAGGCACAAAATTTTGAGCTTCGTCCTTCAAGTCTTGGCAAAAGCGTCGTGATCTTCACGTGTCTACGTTAGTCTTTTTGCTTAGCATGTCATGTCGTCCTACGTATATTCCTGCTCTGGTGGGTCCTGATCTTCTAGTCCTTCATCTGCGGCTTTAGTGCTCGGGTCATCTTGTACTTCTTCTGCATCTATGTGGTTTAGATGAGACTTCTTGAAGGCAGGCGAAGTTTGCAACACTGATCCACTACTCTGCAGAGGGATGGTCTTGGGACCAAACGTAGGTGCTTTGTTACTTCCCACATTGGACTGAATTGTCCTGATATTGCCTTGGCCTTGAGGGCATTGTCAAGAATAATGTCCCATTTGGTGGCAGTTGTAACACTCGACTTCGGCCAGATTTCTAGTCTGTATGGGGGGTGTCGTGGAGTTACTTCCTCCACTATTACTTGATGTGGACGTGGGTGTCCCGATCTTTCGATGAGAGGGTAAGTCGATTGGATGGAGCGATGTTGGCGATCCGACTATAACCGTCCAGAGACGTTGCGCCTTAGCAATTGTTACACCAACTCCAGAGGTTGTTCGCAATCTCGACGGATGCATGATCAGCCCAACCATGAGGGTAATTGTTCCTGTAAGCAATCAAGAACTAGCAAGAACAAGATGAACAAGCAACTCAATTTGCGAATAAAGATGAAGGTTTAACTCAAAGAGAACAAACGATAGGGTTCCGAAGACGAGCAAACCGGCGATCTAACCGATCACGGGATTACACGGTAATGTAGCGACACTAACTTTAATCTAACAAAACCCCATCTGTTTCTGGCAGCTCTAAAGGTATTAATAGGATGGGAGGACGACCACAGGGGTGTTGGGGTCATTCTCCAACCCTAGGATGTGTCCCTAATGGACCCAACTTGATACATGGGCCTTCAGCCCAAAAACGGTGATGCAGCACCTTACATAGAAAACCTCTCATCACTAAAATAATGATTGCGGAAGATTCCAAGCAGATATGAGCATGAATCTAGATCCGTTGGAAAGTAGACTTGATAAGCTTTCCGTGAAGTACTAGAACTCCCAAATCGGAGTTCGTATGAAGTCGTGGCAACCGTCTCAAGTTGATGTTGTCCTATAGTCTGAATCTAGCTTGCGTGAATCCCTTTCCTTGTTGATCTCCACCCTTTCCTTGTTGATCTCCTCCATCATTCTTGAGCAACAACAACATGCGTGGATCTCCATGGTCTACATAAGTTGAAAACAAACTTAGAAACGAACTCACCTGATAATTAAGCTGACGTGCATGGGCACGCGTAAGCGGCGGCGTAGGTGTGGACGTATCAATGGTGTTGATGTCCTCATCATCACTACTGTTAGTACTGGTCAACTGTTGTGTTGGCTTAGGAATAGATGAACGAGGGGTGAAACTAGGGGCATACGAGGTTGCACCTTGATTAAACTGTCCCGGTGGATTGGTTCTCCGATGAGATCCAACTTTTTGTTAAAAATTCAACTGTGAGGCTCTTCGTTTCCTTATGTCCTTTATTTCCTTGTCAGTCTCTTCTACCAATAATGCTTTATTGATCATGTGCTGAAATGTTGGGAAGTCATGCGCGATCAGCTGAAGTCGAAGATCAACATTTATACCTTTTAGAAACTTTCGTATTTTCTTCTTGTCGGTATTTACTTCTTCAGGGGCGTAATGAGCCAACCTATCGAAGTGACTCAGGTATTCGTTGATACTGTTATGTCCTTGCTTGAGGTTATTGAATTCCTTCTTTTTCATGTCGATTATACTCTCAGGGACATACGATGCTCGAAAAGCTTCTGCGAATTCTCTCCATTCGATGGTTGTAGTGTCTTCGTGTGCAGCACAATAATTTCCCCCCATTCTGCGGCTGGTTCTCTTAACTGATGAGCTGCAAAGAGTGTTTTCTCTATTGGGGTACACTACACCAAGTTTAACTTCCTTTCCACATCCTTAAGCCAATCATCTGCTTCAACGGGTTCGACCGTGTGGGAGAATTCTGGTGGATAGGATTTGAGAAAGTCTATCAGCTTGGACCTTCCATTGGCTTGGGTAGGTTGGGGTTGTTGCGGTTGCATTTGTCCTTGTTGTAATCCAGCTAAGGTTTGAGCTATTCCTTGTAGTATCTGGGTTTGCATAGTCATCAGTTGATGGAGGTTCATGGGGAGTGGTGGAGGTGGAGGTAACTCTGATTGGTATACTACCACATTTTGGTTGACAGGTTCATTGGTGGCATCATGTCCATTATCAGCTACTTGATCAACATTCTAGTTCTCTTCATATCCATATCAATTAGGGGCATGGGTCCGACGACGGGCACGACAAGCCATTCTAACCCCAAAAAAGGTCAAGGTAAGAGGGGAAATACTAGGAGAGAAGAGAACAGAAAAAAGAAAAGAAAATCTATACACGAAAAATCTTTTCACAAATGGGAAGACCAAACTAGGTGTGGCCAAGTCCAAGACTGGAACACACCATGCAAGAATGGACTACCAGGCATTACGCACTCACGCATTATCTTCGCAAAACTCCTAATGAGTTTGTGACGATCTCTAAGGTCAAACTCTTCTTGATTCCTTCAGCACATCCTGCTTCAAGCGACGCGAAGATTTCTTATCTTTAGGCTAGAATGGGGAAAGTATCTAGGTTCTATAATTTTGAAGGGGAGAAGAGGTAGAAAACCATTTTGCAAATCAGAGTAAGAGGAGAGTAGGAAGTTTTCGTAAATAGTCTTTATAATTGAATCTATTGTCCTTAGGGGTGTCATATGAGAGAAGGGGTTTTGTCCCTAAAACCAAACCTATGCTCTGATACCACCTCTGTAACACCCCCGCCCTGGCACCACCTAAAGTGACACCAGAGAGAAAGCACCGCAGGAGATTGGCATGAACCAACTCCCACGGAACCGCGTTGCCGGTACCATTCCTAGGAAATCTTGCGGGTACTTGCGGTCAACCAAGATGTACCATAACAACTATATATATATATATATATATATATATATATATATTATACCTTCATAAGTTGCAACTTTGGGCAAAGCCCTGAGCAGCAACCTTCAAACAGAACAACAGCAGTACATCGATAGTGCAGTGAGAACCCAATCCACAAGCAATGGCTTGGGATTAGGAAAGAAACCCTAATCTTCACTTCAACTTCACTCTTCCTGAAGGAGGGAAAAGGATAATGGATTGAGTACATACGTACTCAGCAAATCATGGGAAAAGTTAGTTATGCAAGCCATCAAGTAAGGCTGGGGTTTATTTCACAAATATTTCATTTTAAAACATTTTCCAAAACTTTAGGTGTTGGTTGATCCAGGCGTAACTAGAAAGAGGCTCTCACCTCAATCCTGTCTGCGAATTGTTTTACAACAACTCAATCGGACAAACAGATTTTAATTGACTACAGTTTCTAGTCTAGTCTATCGCCTGTCAGACCTTGATAGCGGTTCAGAGTATATCGTCTATTAGTTTATTTTCACTTTCATCCTCCTTAGGAAAAAACCTTATCTCGTATTTCCTCTATTATTTTCCTTTCACTTCCGTCCTATCTAGGACATCATCCATCTTATCATCTTAGGTACAGCTCCCGGAGTCATCATATCTCTAGCACACTGCTTCCAGTCGGGAAGCCTAATCTATGATGCCATCTGACATCTCGATCCACACAGACCGTTTCAGACCACGTAATGGTCATCCATCAGCCGACCCGGCTGATTTTGGTAACGGTTCCCAATTCCACAAATCACTTTCGCAATCATTTTATAAAAACAAAGCTACGCTAGAGGAATCACTTCACATCACCATTGACCGTGGACACGGCTGTTCGAACAGTTCATATCTCTGCAGAGGTGTACAGTTTCCCCACGCGACGCGAGCTTACTTCCTCACTAGCCAAGCAGGGGAGGTTCGCAACAAGGCCTATCAGGAGCCTTCCCAGGGTACCTCATGCCTGATAGATGGGCCCAACTCAATCTAGCATCTGGCTTGCAATTTACCCCAAACTCCTAGACTGAGTAGTGGGCAAGCTTCCCTTCCTTGCTCTACTCAGAAACCCGAGATATCCCCAAACACCTTATCTCGATGTCCCACATCTACTGGCATACGAGGTAATCCTGTTCCAGCTGAATACTTAGCCAGGGCATCCCATACTACCCGTGTGGTCGCACTGTATTATGGTCAGTGCAATTTCCCAAGGAATCGGTCCTTATATGCGAATACAAAGCATCCCTGCCCAGACGATCACTTTGCATCGTGAGTTTTCGCAAACATTTCTTCTTTTGCAAACATACCGAGATCGTGAGTCGGGTTAAAAGATTTTATCAACCTAGGTTTTCCCATTTCGACAACACATGTGATTTGGGTGAAACCGTCGATACCCATGCTCATAGAGCATGGATGCCGAGGTAACACTGAGATGAAGTGTCGATGTTTTATAGGTGGGGCCCATATGTCACTGAAATGGGAGGAAGTATTAGTGTGCGCTTATGAGTGGGGTCCACATGTTAGAGAGATAAGAGAGGGAAAGGACTCCAGGGCCCTATGTCAGCAGGCCCACATGTTAGAGAAATAGAGGGGGTGAGGGCCACACGTCAGTGGGGCCCTTTTGTCATAGGGGGGAAGGACGGGGGCCACTGGCAGAGAGAAACAGAGAGAGAGAGACTAATGACAATACGAGCCCGCAAGGCAGAGAGAGATGGGAGGGAGAGACCGATGGGGACGATCGATAGCCGATGGTGCTCAACGGCGATCGACCGAACGACGGCGAGAGGCGACGGGTGGAGCACGGCGTTGGGGAGCGAGAAAGGAGAGGAGGGCGATGACTGGCTCGAATTGACTGGACGATGCGTGACGGCGGCTGGCGGTGGCATCCAGAGGCGGCGGGGAGAGAGGATGGTGTGTGGCGGTGGTGGAATGCCGGCGTCAGCAACGAGCTCGGGCAAGGGTGGTTCAGTTGGGGCTAGATCGAAGAAAAGGAGAGGAGAAGGGAGGAGATGGAGGTGCTCACCAAAAGCGGAGAGAAAAAGAAATGCGGCGGCAGCGGCTTACGAGCTCGAGCTCGAGCTCGGATGGGTGGGCGACGCAGCCGTGGTGAGGTACAGGGAGGAGCGAGCTGCGGCAAGGAAAAAAGGAGGGGTTCGGCCGGGTTTTATAGGGGAAAGCCGGCACTAGATGACAGGGATTAGAGGCAGTGGCGCGGGTTCTCGAGCAGCGACCATGGCGGTGGCACGGCAAGTGATGCGGTGGTGCGGGGAGCGAGGTTCAGCAGGGGCTTGGGCGGCAAGGAATGGCGGGGTGGCGTCGACAATGACGTGACGGGGCGGCAGGGGCGGCGCCATCCTCGAGGTCATTTTCTCCAGCAGTTGTCGGGCGAGAGAGGGATAGACGTGAGGGAGACGATGCTCCGACACATGGGTCCCGGCTGTTAACGGGCACAGGCGCTGCGCGGCGGAGGGGACAGTCGCTGACGTGTGGGCCCATGCTATCAGGGCGCGTGCGGGGTGAGGGTAGAGGCCGAGGGGCCAACGAGAGATGGGCCGAGGAGAGAGGAGGGGTGGCCCATTGAAACATTGTATCTTGTCTTTTTTAGGGATTTTTAGGGAAAGGTTTTTTGGGTTTTTGGAGTTTCAAAAATTGAATTTTGGATTTCACAAAATTCTAGAGATTTCAACAGGTATTTTTTTGGACTGAAATTTGGATGATAATATATATATATTGAAACAGATTTGAATATTTGGATGAAATTTCAAGGAAAGAAATAGAGGGGGAATTCACGGGAAATTTGAACTTGATTTTAGGTTTGGGATGGGTAATTTTTGGGGATTTTTAGAAGGGAGGTCCAGATGAGATTTTGAATTCTTTTGGGGAAGGAATAAAATAATGAAAATTTTAATGAAGGGTTTGGAAGGGATATTCGAATTGCAAAATTCAAATTTGAGATTTAAATTTTGGATCTGGATTTTTGATTGGGGAATTTTGGGATTTCAAGGAGGGATGAATTGAGATCTCGGCACTTAGTCCTTGGGCACAGACATGAACGTCGAATTTTTGGAATTAGGGATTTATTAAAATAGTTTTTAACAGCCTAAAAAATCGGTGCATTGCAGGTGTTGAGATGCTAGGAGGCATGGACCATGTCTACCTGTCCTAGGGTTCTAGCTGTAGACGGGGGTTGGTGTCGGTTCTTTTTTCTGCAGTTGAGCTTAGTGAAGGGTTATGTCATGGCTTCCAATCCAAATACTGTGGTGCTATGGGGCATGTGGGAAGACGTGAGGAAGTTTTGTCTTGTGGGTAAAGTTGTACACCTCTGACCAGAGTATAATCTATTCGAATAGTCACGCCCTTGATTATGGGCAAGCCTAGCAATGTACCCAAGTTAGAGGTTTCTTCTATTTAAAATAGAACTATGGCTTAAAGGAATAAAACTTGATGGGTGACCGAGTTGGGTCAGGTTGGCCTGGGTTTATGCAAGATAGCATGGTTTTTGCCGAACTAATGATGAACCTGGTATTTGATGTAGTTCTAGTTTCCAAAAAGGCCTTAAACTTTTAAAATTTATTAAAAATGTTGTTTGATGCAAAATAGCCCTATAAATCCCCTTTGTACACCTTATACCATTAAATCCGCATTCCTGGGTATGATTTGTTGAGTATGTTGGCGGTACTCATTTTTGCTCAATTTTTCCCATCCAGATGAAGAGTACCTTGGAGATGTAGGCTTTGACATCTAGCTCGTACCTGCCGTCAATTGCCTATGGGCCTGGTCCCCAGCTCTTCTAGTTGACGAAATTTATTTGTTTATCTTTGCTGTGCTGGGCCTTTGGTCGCCCATGTAATAAATAATACTATGTTATCGCTTCCGCTTATGAACTCTGGTATTAAACAACTATGGATTGTGTACCTCACCTCCTGGGATGAGGATTAATGCACTTGCGAATGGAAACAGTTGTGTGTTTTCTAGACGCTACACCTCAACATGAAGTTCATTGCCATCCACCACCTTAAGACTTCGCTCCCCTCTTGTGATAGTCCTCACGAAACGTAATTCCATGTTTAGCAAGTCATTTCTTAAAGCTATTACAACTCTTCTGCATATGGCCAGACTTTTTGCAAAACCTGCATATAACGGTATTGGATGTAGACGCACCATATCCAGATAAAGCACCGGTGGGTGGCTTAGTCTTCCCCTTAGGCTTAGGCTTGCTAGTGGAAGTCTTAGGATTTTTGCTGGCTTCACCTACAAAAATCTCATCAGTTTTTCTCTTGCCTTTCTCAGTCTCAGCGATGTAAGGCTGTTCCTTTTGCCTTTCTACCTTCTAACGTTCCTCGTCCTCCACAGAGTCAAAGATGAGCTCAGCAATAGACCACTTGTCCTTCTAAGTATTGTAATTAATCTTAAATGGACTGTAGTTCAGTGGCAAGAAACTCATGATGAAATGGACAAGAAGACCATCAGAGATAGCCATGTCCATGCTCTTTAGTTGTGCTTCTATGTTGGTCATAGACATAATGTGTTCTCTCACACTCCCCTTCCCGTTGTACCAAGGAGTGAGCATCCTCATAATGAGAACACTAGCTATCACGCCCTGAGTTTCCCCTTAAATCGAGCCACACAAAATATATCAAAGAAAAAGCCTCAAAGAAATTATTTTAAAAGGTCAGGAAAATTAATTAAATAAGTAAAATGTGAAATAATAAATTATCTTGGCTGAGAATATTTTTTCTATATTCTCTTGGCCAAAATACACTAACAGGATTTTTATGGGAATTTTTAGAGCACTGGAAGCAATTTTAATAAATCAAAATGAATTATCGGAATTAAAATCCTTCTGGAAATTCTCTTTTTCCTTCTTCTTTCCTTCCTTTTCTCTTTTCCTTTTCTTTCTTTCCGTTGGGCCGCGGCCCAGTTCTGTGTCTCGACCTGCCGCAACCCACGTTGCCCCGCGCCTCTCCTCACTCCTCACTTACTGGCTTGGCCTGGCTGCCAGCAGTGTCGGCTCGCCTCGCCTGTTGACATGGGGCTAGGACCTACATGCCAGACCCATCTTCAACCTCTGGCCGACTTGGCCAGAGGGGATTGGCCTTCACTGAGCGTCGGATTTTTGCCCATCCCCACTCCCCCGCGCCTCGGCCCTTGATTCAAACGCCACGGACCGAGTCCCCGCCCATTTCCCCCACCTTCTCCGCCCCTCTCGCCCATGACCGCGGTTGAATTGCGCCCACTAGCCACCATGGTCGCCGCCCTCAACCCCGAGAAAATCGACCAGCTCGGCCACGGACTCTCGCAGCTGAGTATATATAGACCCTCCCCGTGCTCCGCTCTCACTTTCCCTCAGTGCCCACATCTGTCGAGTGCCCAAACCCCCTCCGCGCCGAGCTCTCGAATCGCCACCGCACTCCGCCAACTCCAGTTGCATGTTGCTGTCGCTACAGCCGTCGCCGACTACCGTGCTCACGCTCGTTAGCTTCACCGCACCTGGCTGCGTCCTGTTCCGCAGTTGGCCGTCTTGGATTCCCGCTAGAACTCCATCCTCTCCGTCATCCCCTTTCAGTAAGCCTCTCTGCCGGTAGTCGGCTGCGGATTTCCGTCGTCCCACTCGGTCTTTTTCCTCCTAACACGTTCCACACCTTTGCCAGGTCGTCCCGCACCTCGTTCGCGCCTCCGTCGTTGCTGTGCACCGCCGGAACGTCAATGCCGTCGGCTACCTGAACCTCGTTGCCACCAATCCTCACTGCTCGTCGCCGTTCACTGCTCTCCGTCAATCGCCGCACCTCAGTGAGCACTCAGCCGCATTCCTCACCTCCTTCACTGCTCGCTGCTGCCCTCTGCCACGCCGGATGGTCGCCGGTGGCGACCATCGGGCCACGCTCGCTGTCGCCGGCCGCGGGCGTCGGCAGGGCTCGTTCCCAATTGGGTCTGGACCGTCCAATCTGCCACGGCAGATCAGGACCACTCACATGCCTATGTCTGGGGTCGCACGCGCACGGACTGCGTCCACCGTGTGCCACACTCTCTTGCGCCACTGACCCATGGGTCCCACCTGTCGGCGCCGGTTCCCGTGGTCTGCTAACGCATTAATCCTTGTTAATGCGCAATAAATCGTTTAGAAATTGTTTTTGCATAGGAAAATCACAGTAAAACTTCTAAAATTCATTCCTAATTCATTCGAGCTCCGATTAATTCCATTCAAATTTCATTAAATCCAGAAAAATGCTAAGAATCCATTAAAAATACTTTCAGCCCCTGTTTCCATGTTCACATGTACTGTTTTTAATTGTTTATGCGTTGTTTGCTATAGAAACCGACGTCGTTGACCCTCCAGTTTATTACAAAGTCGTTGCCGAATTCGTCGAGCCGGAGCAAGGCAAGTCACATCGTTTCCTCGATCATTTTGTACCCATTTCTTGCAAACTATTTGTTTTAAATAAATAAACATGCATTATTCATCAATTCATGTGGGAAGGGTGACCGATATACATGCAATTTTAATTGCTCTGACTTTATTCCACCTGTACACCTTTGTAGCTGGATAATAATATGACTAGAGGTTATTGTTAGGATGCTTAGCCCTGCTTAGAAACCTTTAGCTCACCTGTGATTTAAATACTTTAATTTACATTTATGGTTCGACTCAATGTCGAAAAATGAAACTTTGGATATGCTAGTGTTACATTTCTAAAATTTGACCTAAATTGATGAGGACATCCCTTTCATGGATACAACTCATTCACAACAAGGACCACTTACTCCACTTACTCAAGGATCACTTACTCGAGCTCATGCTCGTCAACTTAATTACCAGGTGAATTCATTCCTAGGTTCATATATCATTGAGAATAGTCCGCTACCTAATGCAAATGATTTAGTTGTGATTAGAAATCTGGGAAAGGATGAAGGAAAGGGACCAAGTCAGGTAAGAATTCGAGATGGATTCGTTCTGGAATCAGATTCGAACTGCTGCGATAGTACCAAGTTCAAACGGGCATAACTTCCTCATACGGACTCCGTTTGGGATGTTCTTGTACTTCACGGAAAGCTTATGAAGTATTTTTTCCAACGAATCCAACCTCATCTTCAAATTCCATCCAGGCCAGCTGCAATCATCAAAACAATCCATATTGGTTCCTGAGTTCGAGTCAAACGGGTGCTGCGCCATCCCCACTTGGGCCCATGGGCCTTGTAACCCTAGGCGTGCATGTGGGACATCCCCTCTGGTTGTCTCCCTAGTTAAGAGCCGCTGCCTCTCTTGCTACGACTTGGATTTCGTTGAGTTTAGGTTTAGCCTCTGTGCAAACTTCTGTTCTTCAGTTGTGTCGGACGACCACCTGTCAAGACAGCTTCGTGATCCCAACTTTGTGTTCGCAATACGATTTATGCTTCATTCATATTTCAATATCAGATTGCCTACGTCCTATTCTTGCTAGTTCTTCGATTGCTTGCAGGAATTGAACTTCGTGTTCAGGTTGATCTCGCCGCCAACGGGGTCAATAACATCTTGAAGTTGGTTCAGCGATTGCTAAGGTGCGAGCAACGTCGTGCGTTTGTAGTCGGATTGCCAGGGTCATCTCCACCAACAAATCGATAGCTATCAATCTCATCGAAAGATCGGGTACCACTTCCCCATCATAAATGATGGGCTATGGGTGTATGGTTTGGTTGGTCGCACTCATGGCAATTAAGAACCGGTTCACGGGAACCCCTTGGACAAATACTCGTATTTTTCACAAGCCAGCGTGGGCAACGGCTGGGCTTGTAGTGTTTCTTCTCCCTCTCCTAGGCACCGTTGGTAAGGATATGCGTGATGGAGTTGGGTAGGCTCGGGGTAGGGTTGATCGGCTTTCAGATCCATTGTGGCGCAAGGGGGTAGCCTGGCCGATGTGGGGTGTCCTGGAGGCAGGTGCAACCTCAGCGTGGTGTGGATGGTTAGGGAGAGGTTGCGTGAACGGTCCTGTCACAGCCTCTTACGGGGTATCGTGGTGATACGCCGGCACATGGGAACGTGTGTGGGGCTGTGTTTTGTGGGTACAGTTGTACACCTCTAATCCGAGTAAATCTATTCGAATAGTCGCGCCCGCGGATATGGGCGATTGGTCAAGACTCACCGTGATTAGTCTCACCCTTACTTACTTAACTTCACTCAATGGAACTGGTATAGTTCAGGTGGATGGTTGGGCCTGGTTAACGTGGTGTAGCGTTAATCAGTGGAGGATTAATATTGTTCAATTAATCAACTTTTTACTGTTTGCGAACTACTACTATTTGCAACTGCTTTTACGCAAATAAACCTCTAGCCTATCTTTATCTCCCGTGCATTATACATATTTGTGGGTGTGATTTGTTGAGTACTGTGGGTAGTACTCATTCTTGTTCCTTTTCCCCCTCTTAGTGGTGGACTACATGTCTGACGAGGATCAGCAAAAGGACTAGGCTGGCTTCGCCGTCAAGATGCCTGTAGAATGGAAGCCTTCGCTTAACTAGTTGCATATAGACTTTATTTATTTTTACCGCTGCATTTATGTAAGATCATTTTATTTTATTTGTAAGACGCACTCTGTATGGTAACTTGGTATTGTGTACCTTGACTTTCCTGGACAAAAATTTAATATACAAGAATGTTCAGAATTCTGGTTATGAATTTCTGGGTGTTACACTAGCATAAGTCTTAGAAGAGCCTTTGAAGTTCTGCTCAACATTAGCCATATACTCCTTCGAGATCTCGACGTCAGAAATACTGCCTCTAATGCTAGGAGAAATGGAGTTCTTAATGACCATTAGACTCATGCGATTTGCCTTCTCGTCATAAGCCTTCTTAACTGCATTAGTGGCATTAGCGGGAGGTAGAATGGGCGACTCCTCGCGTATGGCAACATCATAGTCAAGCAGCCCAAGAGTAATGTTCATTCTCTCCTTCCATTCTTAGAAGTTGGTATCGTTTAGTTGCTCAATGCTATTTATTTGAGCAATCACATCATTAACAACTGAAATTAATGACAAAACATTAGTAAACAATAATAAGGTGTGTACAATTAACCCTACGTTGGTCTGGTTAATCATACACATAAACTTAGAATATTCTACTTCATAATACCATTAGGCCAAAATGAAGCAAAACTTAATTGTCATTAATAATAATATCCTAAATCATAACTCCGTTGGATCGAAATGACAAAGGAAATAAAATAAAATATTCTAACTATACTTCTTGTTTGTTCCATTTAGTTAGAAATTAATAGTTATGCAGAAACTTAATTACCATAATTTTACAGCATCAAGAAATGGCTCAAAAGGAATTAAAACTCAACATATAAATCCAAAATTAATTTCAGGTGAAATAATAAAAGGGAAAACTTAAATTGGCCTGGCGGCCCAGAGGTGAGCCGCGTGGCCCCGTTACTATTCTTGGGCGTGCGCGGCCCAACTTCGCCCGTAGGCCCAGCGCCGGCAGCCGTCGGATCTAAATCGACGGCCAGGATTTGGGGAGACCAGCTCGGCACGGCATGGGAGCAGCGGAAGCCGTCGAGATCTGATCCAAAGGCTCGAAATCGCTGCGCCCGAAACAAATCGCTGCGGAAACGAGCCCTAACCCTAAAATCCTCTTTCCGCATTTCTCCCGATTTCCCCTCGCGAGAATGACGGTGACACTGGCGCCGAGCGAAGTGGTGGCGGCGGCCATGGTGCGCAACGAACTGATGTCGCGCGCCGTGCCGCTGCTGCCTCGGTTCTCCTCCACAGCGCGGTGCATGGCCCGCGTCAGGCGAGCCTCGACCCCGCGCGGCCAACTGAAGCAGGCGCGGGGTCGGTCCGAGGCGGCGGCGGAGCAAGTGCATGGCAGAGCACCAGTTCGCACGAAGATGGCGAGGACGCGCGAAGACGCACGCGTGCGGGCGAGGCGTGATGCCACGAATCCGGTAAGTCATCGATCCCAATCCTTATCTCTTAGTTGATTTGGGGCCTTTTCCGGTCAGGATTTGAGAAATTTGACATTAGGGTTCTTAATTTTGTGGAAAACAAAATTAGGATTTTGGCCAAAGGGGAAAATTTGGGGATTTTTTGTTCTTAACCCAATTTGGCTCCCCTCCTTCTAATTTCTACCTAAGCCGAGCGTGATAGCATAGATAGCGATACAAATTGACTTAATTTCAACATTAGCATGAGTGTGGATAAAATTGAACATGAACAAGCCGACGATAGGACTTAGCACGGCTTTAGGGCTTCAAGACCAGGATGATGGATGCATGTATACAACTAAGGTGGCTCTGATACCACAATGTTAGGACTTATACATGATCACCTTAAATTATGCAGAATTGAGGTGAGTGAACTCACCGGTCGAGGTTGAAGCCATGTTGGCCGCGGTAGCGGCCGCTGGTGAGGTTGTCACAGCTCCCAGGGACGCCAAAGTTGGTCACGGTATGGGTGGAGATCGCTCTCCGGTCTCCTTCCAGCGCTCATGAGGATCGGTTAGGGTTTTGGAAGAAGCTTAGGCGTATCGTAGATCATCACCCACGCATGGGCCGGGGCTCCCTATTAATATTGCCCTAGAGGAGATCAGGGACGAGTCCGTTAGAGAAACGGTGCGCATCCGATCGTCACGCGTGCGGGAAACTCGTTCCACATTCCTTAGTGGCACATAGGCGTGGGTGGGCCATGTCCACCGTGCCTCTCTCTGGGTCGTTGCCAGGAGATCAACCAACATGCGCATGTTACACATTGATATAATCCATAGTTCTCTATATTTACCTGGATGACTTTGAATGAGAGGGCCTCTGGTTGCAGATACATAGTAACTACTAACTGTAGGATGCAATTTTACTGTGGTTTTCATCCTCCATAGTTTGCACAAATTTATTATAACTGTTTCTCAGATATTTCAAATGTAAACTAGCAATTGTAATTTTAAAGTGATTGATAGCCAGTAGTAAGCACTGAGTCTTTACGTTTTTTTTCTAGTTTGGTATTGGCCACACGATTGCTGGATTTTGTAGCTATTTGTTGAAAGAGCTCACCCTGATATTTGATTTTTTACAGTGATATTCTTCTAGGTTTAATGAAACGTTTAAATTAAGGACCGAGCTTCAGATTTGAAAGTTCTGATCACTTCTGCTACTCTTAATGGTTTGAAAGTGTCAAAGTTCTTCTCTGGATGTCTGGTGTTGAATATCCCTGGAACCTTATTCCCTATGGAGAAGTTTTACAGCACAGAGCGTCCAACAAATTATATAGAATCTTCTCTGAGAGCCGCTATAGGTAATTATCATTTTTTTTATGTAGCTACAGTTTTAAACCTTGAAAATGGACATGCGAATATTGTTGGTGCACCGCTAAAGTCGTTATGTGTTGTTTCACTTCTAAAATACAGCAATCATTGTCATAATAGATAAGGTATGTGGTAAATGTCATGGATGGTTTTGATATGTGCCCATGAATGGGCTAGCATTACAGTGGTAAGAGGGTAACTAGGCCAGTTGCCCTTGACTCTCTTACCTTACGTTCTTTGTCCTGTTGTGTTGGTCAAATTGGATGGTGTGAGTGAACAAATGATGTAAAATAAGATGAAATTAGTGTTGGACCTACACCTATAAATAACCCCTTTGAAGCTCTGGCATCGCATCTGGGACGTGTCTGTATCTGATGGCTCCTATTTATGTTAAGTATACAATGTACTGGTTTTACTAACATTGCAAAACAACATTAAAATTATTTGTGAAAGCTATATCTTGGGATATGTGGATTTTTTAATGAAATACACATATTAGGGTCAGAGGAGTATGTCTGTTGACATTTGATTAATGTTCATGCCGGAAAAATCAAAATATTATTATTTGAAAATAATATAAATATATTTTGTTATACTTTTGGGTCATGGTGTTTCATATTTGCTTAACCTTTTCAAATGTTTCTAACAGTACCAATATTCTTTTTCTTCAACAGATATCCATGTTAAGGAATCCCCTGGTGATGTCTTAATATTCATGACAGGAAAGGTTAGTAGAATATAATTTTTTTTGCATTTTTCTGAAACTTTGAAGGTTATTTTTATTGTACTTGACACTAAGGATATAGTCAGAGATATGCTTTAAAATCAGTAATCGCTGTTTGTTTGTGCATACAGTCATACACCTAGTAGTAATTTAATGCCCTAGCTAACCCTAAACAACCTCATCTTTGTTATATATGGCAAAAAACACAACATTGTAGGCCTGTTTTTGGAACACTGATTAAGTAAACATTTATGGATCAATGGATGCTCTGCATTACTTGTCAAACCTTTCTTATTTTTTTGTTGTACTTATACAAATTTCTTGAATTAATTGAATGGTATTTTGTCAGGATGACATTGATAAGATGGTATCAGAACTAGAAGAAAGCATTCAAAATATTGAGGAAGGTTCTTGTATGGATGCTCTTGCCCTTCCGCTTCATGGTTCTTTGCCACTTGAACAACAGGCTATTCATTAATTGTAATATCCGTTTCTTGCATATATGACATCTCAGAAATGCTACTCCCTTTGTATATGATGTTTTAGGCATGTGTTTGGCCTCCAATATGCGACTTTGATTACTTTGTTTGGTTATGCTCATGAGAATTTCATGGAGCTTTTATATTACTGCCTCCGTTCTCTTAGATGACATTTAGGATGTGACAGTCTTCAATGTATATGTTTGTTCAGTGTTCTTTCTAATTGTATATTCATAAAAATCATTAAGACGATAATGACATGAAAGTATTTTTCATGATAGACCTGTTAACGCCATTTTCACTTATAAAATCTTAACATGTTTGCATTTACTTATGAGTTAAGATTCCAAGGTTTAACTGCACGCATTCTAAAACATCATCTATTGGGAATAGAGGGAGTATGAAATATTGTTTCTTAACAAATTTGATAATACCAACTTTACATGAAATATCTCTTTTATATTTTGGTGTTTGAATTCAAAGATTTTTTCAGTGCACGTTTTCCTAAACCGTTATACAAATTTGAATGGAGATAATACACTTTTACCTTTCAGTTTACTGAATGAATTTATTTTTTCATATATGAGCTTTTCTAGTGTTCCAGAGTTACTGAACCTAATAATTATTTGCCTGGTCAAGTTTATTCTTCCTTTCTCTAATTGATAAATGAAGCTAAGTGAAATGTGTTTAACAGTCAAAAAGTCTTCTGAACAATCCTTAATAATTACTTGTCTAGGCTATAATAAAGTAAAATTTGTAATATTTATTTGTGATGTCGCTAAAAAATTGCCAACTAGGAATATTTTATGTTTATTTTTTCTTTTTGTTGTTTGTATTGCTTTCCCTTGATCGGCCTTCTTGGGGAACTAGATTATCTTTTTTATTCTTTGCTTGCTGCAATACCTTATATGATATTTAACCAACCCCCTAACAAGAAACGGCTATGATAACAAAATTTAACTACTTGGGGATAACATACTAACAAATGAATGCACTGATAGATGTGAATATAATGCTGAACATCCCGATTTGTTGCCTAAGCTACTGTTTCATTCTAATCTTGTTTTGTTTAGTGGGCAGACTTAATATCTGTATTTGTATTCATTAGTTGTCCTTTTTTCCCATTGTTGGTAAATGTTTGATGCTCTACAGCAACTCTATTGATTTGTTTCCTTATCATAGTAGGTTCGGGTATTTGCTCCAGCACCTCCAAACTGTTGACGCTTTATTGCTGCAACAAAAGTAGCTGAAACATCTCTTACTGTGGATGGTGTTGTGTAAGCAGCAAACATAATCAGTTAAAGTGCACGTATACTTTCAGTTTCCATCTTCAAACTCCTGATCTTTTATTTTATTTTAAGTGAGAGAATATTGTGTTGATGGAAGTAGTTTTCTCACTTTGTGCACAAAAATATGCAAGGAAATGCTTTTGTTAAGAGTTATGCAAGGAAATGGTTAGAATTAGTATTATGAACTAACATGCTACTGAATTTATAAGAGTTACATCAACTGTGTTGCATCTTACAAACACTACTACACAGAATTCATATGCCTAATAGATCACTCTAATGCGGAATTTCACCGACCGGTGGAATTCGATGCCATCTTTTGCTTTCCTTCCTTCTCTGCTTCTTCCCTTTTGCTTGAGATCACCGAGGCTTAGGATTTTGCACTACAAATCCCTACGAGTGCACCTAATGATCGGAAATTAGGGTTTTGGGGTTTTCTGAGAGAAAAATAGGACATCGACCCTCCTCTCGTCCCTTCTCTTATATAGCCACTGGTGGGGCTTGGGGTAAAAACTGAATCTTATCGGATTTGTTACCGATCAAACAAAAATCTTTTATCTCTAATTTTTGTTTTTTTATAGGAGAGGAAAATCGGGTGGTTAGCTTTCTTATCCCTTTTTTTTGTTTTAGTAGTTAGCCGTAATAATCAACCAACGTTCTCCCCTTGATCGTGAGGCTAACTAACGAGTCCAATAAATAAACCAGCTCCCCAAAGCAATGTGTCACAATGACATTAAACTTCATTGAGACAACAAGACTTATAGTTTATTGCAGTACTCAGATAAACTCCTAACTTATCTTAGCGGGTGTTGATTGAACCTTATGCTCTCATATGTAACACCCTGAAATTCCGGTTACGAAAAATACGTAAAATTTTGAACTTTTTAAAACTTTTTTTTTGCATCATGCCGTTTCTTTGGGTGCTTTGCTTATACCAATAGTTGACTCAAATGAAGTGATCGATGAATCAAAACCAAACAAACAAAAATTAATTATTCATTTAGTTTCCTAACCTTAAAACATGAATAACAAAGGACTAGCTTCCAATCTATGAATTAAAAAGAGGAATTAAATAAACCTTGGAGTGCACCTAGTATCTCAACCAAACCCGCGAATCAAATCAAGGAGCCCTAGTCCCTAAAGCTTCAACCCAGTGTCCTAAACTAATCGGAATAAGAAATCAGATACCACCTCAAACCACCTTTGTACTCTCAAAAGAATGCCATTTACAAAGACAGAAAAAATGGAAAGTATTTCCTAAAAACTTATCAAATAAATTTTGGACCACAATTAAATTAATTCTCTAAGTAAATAAGATTTCTTCCTTTTGAAGGAAAGATCAGAACCCGAAACTCAAATTTGAATTCTCAAATTTTTCTAAGGGAGAAACCAAAGTCAAATTCTATGTTTTTTTAAAAAAACCCCAAATTCAAATTCCTTAAATTTAAATTATTCAATCACTTGCTTATATCCCCTCAAAATGAAAAAAGGCCTAATTTCAATGTTCTCCTTTGGGCCCAAACTCTTCTCCTTCTGGCCTAGCCCATCAACCAGCCGGACCAAGCAAGACGATCGGGTCACGCCCCCCCCCTCCCTGCGGCCTCAGCCGACCCCCATCTCGGCCCACCAAGCCACTGGCCCATCCGGCTCTTGAAGCCCAGGCCTGCCTAGCCGTGTCGCCACTGCTCGACGAAATGTCGTGGAATTTTTACTGTTACTAATTTAATTTTTTTTAATTTATAAAACTAATTTTTAATTTGAGTCATTTGCAGATCTACCCTCTTGCCGCCCTGGGCCACGGCGGTATTTAAAAACTGGGCCCTGGGCCATTTACCGTTTTTCTTTCGGACCAGAACTGGGTTTGCCAGCCAGTCCGGGTGGTAGACCTCTTTGATGAACCCGGCTGCGAGGAGTTTAGTAATTTCCTCCCGAATAGCATCTTTGCGGTCTTGAGCGAAGCACCGCAGTCGTTGCTTGACTGGTTTGGCGTCTGTCTTCACGTTTAGGGCGTGCTCGATCACCTCCCTTGGCACGCCCGGCATGTCGGACGGTTTCCACGCGAAGATATCCTTGTTGGCTTGGAGGAAGGTGACGAGCGCGTCTTCCTATTTGGGGTCGAGTCCGGTCCCGACTAGAGCAGTCTTAGAAGGGTCGGAAGGGTCCAGGGGGATCTTCTTCGTGTCAGAGTCTGCTGAAATTCCCGATTTTGCTGCTTTTTTCGCCGGAACTTGATCTTGCTTGACTTCTGTTGTGACGGCTTGCCGAATGCTATCGCGCCCGACTGCCGCCTCTTGTGATTGAGCTAGTTCGTAGCTCTCCTTGTCGCAGGTGAAGGCTTGCTTGACGTCGCTGCGGAGGGAGAGGACTCCTGCTGGTCCAGGCATCTTCAGCACCATGTATGTATAGTGCGGTATTGCCATAAATTTGGCAAGTGCCGGTCGTCCGAGTATCGCGTGGTATGCAGTCTCGAAGTCGGCGACCTCGAAGCAAACATTTTCTATGCAGAAATTATCCCGCATGCCGAAGGTTACCGACAAAGTTATCTGCCCGAGTGGAGTTGATGACAGGCCGGGAATTATCCCGTGGAAGGGCGCAGTGCTCGGCCGTAGTTCTGAACGAGGAATTTTCATCTCGTCCAAAGTCTTGGCGAACAGGATATTAAGCGCGCTGCCTCCATCGATGAGGGTTTTCTTCAGCCTGATGTTTCTGACGACCGGGTCCAGGACGAGTGGATAGCGTCCCGGGTGGGAAACCCGATCTGGGTGATCTGCGCGATTGAAGGTGATGGCCATCTCTGACCAGCGCAGGTATTGGGGGGTGTCCGCCGTGGAGACCGTGTTGATGTCGCACGCTGAAAGCTTCTGTTTGCGCTTGGACTCGTACGCGAGTGGCCCCCCGAAGATATGGTTGAGCTCGGCTTGAGGATCTTGGAAATCGTCAGCCGGACCCGAGTCTGGCTTGTCTTTGTCCTTGTCGGCGCCAGATGATGAAGTCTGCTCGGAGGCGAACTTCTTGAGCATATAGCAGTCTTTGGCCGCGTGCTTTCCCTTGGGATGAAAGGGGCATGGCCCACTCATGACTTTCTGGTAGTCGTTGTTCCGCTGGGGCCGCAACCGGCTGCGCTCCATGTTGGCCACCTCGTTGTCCGACTTCCGCTTGCGGCTGCCAGACTTATTTTGAGACGGCTCGTTGTCGGCTTTCGCCTTCTGGTCCTTCTGTCGGGGCTCCTTCTTCTCGTCGAGGGCCTCTGCGACCGCCTCAGCCGAGTCGGTGTATTTATTGGCCATGTCGAAGAGCGCCCGGACTGTGGATGGTGGCTTCCGAGTGAATTTTGCGATAAGCGGAGCGTCTTTTACCCCTTTGCGAAAGGCGGCGATGACGGCTTCGTCTTTGATAGTTGGAATTTGGTTGCGCTTCTCGGAAAACCTTTTGATGAATTCGCGCAAAGACTCGTTTTTCTTCTGGTGCAGTTGATAAAGATCATGCTCCGAAGCGGGTCTGTCGTAGGTCCCCTGGAAGTTAGCGATGAACCGCTCCCTGAGTTGTCCCTAGGAACCGATCGACCGCCTCGGGAGGCCTGTCAGCCATATCCTCGCCGAGTCGGCTAGCGCGACTGGGAGGTAGTTAGCCATGACTCTGCTGTCGCCCCCAGCAGCCCGAACTGCTAGGGTGTAAACGGTGAGCCAGGACTCGGGGTTTGTCTTGCCGTCGTACTTTTCGATCCCAGTGGGCTTAAAGCCAGTCAGCCCCAAGACGTCCCGTAGCTCCCGAGTGAAGGCTGGGATGCCTTCGTCCTCGTGAGGGCTCCGACTCCGATCTTGGCGATGTAGTCGTTCGTGGTGGATGCCGAAGCGCTCGTTTTCGTCTTCCAGTCGGTGGCGTTCATCTTCTTCGCGTTCTTCTCGTCGAGCGTTTATGGTGTGACGAAGGTCTCGGTGCAGTCGCACTCGGAGGTCGTGATTGGGTCGGCGATCGTACTGGCGACGCCGCCGGTTGTCATTATTGGTATTGCCGAGCGTTGTTTGCCGGGACTCTTCGCGTTGCCGACTAGAGCCGGCCGCCCAGCGTCGTGTTGATGCAGATGAGCCTGCCGCTGGAGAACCCGACCGGTTGGTCGGTATAGCAGTGTCGCCCGACTACTGTTGCTGCTGACAGGCAGCAGCTATGATCATCGCCTTAATCTTGGCGATAGTCGGAGTGGCCTGGTGATCTGGCCCGAGCTGGAGGGTGTCCAGCAGAGTTGCTGTGGCCACAACGTTCTGTTGTGGTGTGACGAAGACGTCGTGGTCGCCAATTTTGGTTTGGAGTATCTGTTGCTGAGCGACTCGCCCAGCCTGGCGCAGCTCGTTATTGCGGGCTTCGTGGTTGGCCTCCTCTTGTTGTAATCGGTGCGCCTCCTCTTGTCGCTCCTCTTGTAGTCGGCGTACCTCGGAAGGTGGTGTTGAAGCCATGAAGATCTCGCGGGAGAGGGGGAAGCTTGCCGAATTAAAGTCCGAGCTAGCGCTCGAACCGTTGTCCGACTTGGTGTCGGACTCCGAATAGTTTATTAGAGTGAGAACGACTCCGACCTCTCTAGATCCAATCTGAAACGGCGCTTGGCCGTGTCCAAACTGAATTGCTGGAGATCGGGTCGGCTGCGCGGAATAAAGATGCGCAGCGTCGCCGGAGTTGTGCGGGAAATTGACGACCTCTCCCCTTCTCGGCCCAACTCGAGCTGGCTCAAGGCCTAGCGCAAGTCGGACGCCGAAGGAGAGGGTTGTCCCGATGCTCGGCGATGTAAAGGACTGCCGCAGTAGGTCGGGGAAGGAGATTGCGACGTCCTGTGAGCCGACTGGCACAACGTCGGCTAGTTCCCCGGCTAGCGAGATTGGATCTGCCTCAGCCAAGGTGAGATTGCCGAATTGATCGGCAATGAAGTCTAAGCTCCCGAAGGTAATTGCATCTCCGGGGGAGAACTTGTTGATTGAATCCATCGAATCTTCTAATGGGGAATTCGCTGGGCCCCTACCTGGCGCGCCAACTGTCGATGCTTTGCACCGGCAATAAAACTATGGGGCTACTCGGCGAGGGTGAATTCGGTGGACTGCAGAGGAACACAGGAGAATTATACTGGTTTAGGCCCTCAAGGAGAGGTAATACCCTACGTCCAGTTGAGGTGTTATTCCTCTGAGGTGTATGGAGATCGATGATCTGGTTGTTCTTGTTGTCCTTGCCTTGAGGGGCGTCCTGCCTCCCTTTATATACTAGGGGACAGGGGTACATGGTAAGGATCCCAGTTGGATACGACCAAGGGATTTCCTTCTTAGAGATAGAGTCCTATCCGACTAAGACTATGTTTCCTTATTATACAAGGTACAGCCTGACGGGTGCTATCTTATCTCTAATTACATGGTTCGGCCCATCCTCTATCCGAGTGGCCCATGTACTGGTAATGAGGTACCCGGGGCCATGGCCTCCACACTAGTCAATTAAGGACCAAGTCAAGAAGCTATGCGGGAAACGAATTGAGTACGACCGCATTTCTCGAATGGGTATAGACCTAGTGGATTAGAACTTCTGTGCGGGGACGGTACCCCAGTCATCGGTTTGTTCTGCATGCGGATTGTGAATTATTGTGAAGTGTCGAGATTTTGTGATGATAAATGATGTCGAACTTATAAATGCATCTATGTATAGTATTATCCCCTTACAATCTCGGGCCCAGGACTCCTCTCACCACTGGTAAGGCGGGTTATGCCAAGGGGTGCATGAGGGCTCATAGTCCATGGGGCGGGTACCGCAACCGTATAGTCTGAAAACCGGGCCGTGACAAGTCTGATGTGTTGGGCCTCAGCTCATGTGTTGGGTACGTCACGGAGTGCAGGTAAAGCGTACATCCACTACAATGTGAGTAAATCAATCTATTCAAATAGCCATGCTCGCGGTTAATTGAGCGTCGAGACTTGTACTACTCTTCACTAGACTCATAATTTTCTAAAATTGGTTATTGGATGGATGGGATTATGGGATGGTGATGATTTGGATGGTTATGGCTATTGTTCCTTAGGAGGCGTTGGGACAATTAGTCGTAGAAACTACATGATCAGCAGTGGCAATTCATTTCCGAGGCGGTCTCGGGATTGGTGGATAAAACCTTCGTTGAGCAAAAATTACGATATTAAAACTGTTTTTAAGTTTACTCTGCTAGGTCATAGGTATTCATGAAATGGATCTCAAAATTGGCTTTACGCAAAATAACCTCAGCCGCTCTTTGAATACCCTGTGCATCAGAAACATATTTGTGTGGTGGCTTGCTGAGTACCTATGTACTCATGATTGCTCAATTACCATGTTTAGCAGAAGAACAGGCCAGAAGAGAATACCTTGCTAGTGCGACCCGCATGCTTAGCAAGACGGATGGAGTGTTGGTTGGCTAGGTCGTGGCCCTAGTCCTCTGCTTGTGGGCATGACGATTGGACCCCTACCACTACTCGTTTTCTATTGCTGTTACTCTGATAAGGTGTGGCCATTTCGGTCTTAATAAAGGTATAAGATCCTTTAGTCTTATTTCAATTCGTACTATGTGATGATCTAGCTATGTATGTATGTAACAACTACTGATCCAGGGATTGGTACAGGAAAAACACATGAGGTTTTTGGTTTATTAAACCAGGGGCCGACACCTTACATCCAGGATCTTAGTCAAGGCAATTACTTATTCCTATGCTAGCAACATGATCCTTAAAAAAATTGGGAGGTAAGCCTTTGGTAAGCGGATTCGCGAGCATAAACTTAGTATTGATATACTTAATCTGAATAGTCTAATCCTGGACTCTATCTTTCACAACATGATACTTAATGTCAATGTGTTTGGCAGCTTCACTTGACTTGTTATTACTCGTATAGAAAACTGCAGCCTTATTGTCACAGTACATTGTAAGTGGTTTATTAATGTTGTCTACCACTTTTAATCCTAGGATAAAATTTCTAAGCCATACAGTCTGCCCCATAGCGTGATAACATGTCACAAATTCTGCCTGCATTGTCGACGAGCAGTTAAAGTCTGTTTGAAGCTTTTCCATGAAATTGCTCCTCCTGCCAGGTGAATTTCTTAGTATCCACAAGTCGGCGAAACGGGACTAGGGGTCCCACATACCCCGGGGACGCGTGGGTCTTCGGCCACGTCAGCTCCTCCGGGGCCACATTCTGCACCGGTGACGGCCAGCTACAGCCTTCTTCCCGCCAAGTACCTAGGGCCCGAGCACTGCCTGGGCCTGGGTGCGCCTTCTCCGGGCGCCCACATCCACCCCGGGCCCCGGGGGCATTCTCGAGAAGGGGCACACCTCTGTGCCCGGTCCCGGGGCCCATAGGCTCCATGCCCGGGCCCCGGATCTGGCCCCCGGTCCCGGGACTCACAGGCTCGGTCCCGAGGCACGTTACAGAGACATCCCTGGTCCCGGGTGCCGCTCCCCGGGCCCGGGACTCACATTTTCCGTCCCCGAGGAGCTTGGCGCCTTGTGTGCGCGGAGGGCTCGATGAGCTCTCTACCCCGGGCACGAGGCCGGCTTGAGCGGATCAGCTCCCCAACTACCTGCATTAATGGCGAGGCGACAGGGCACCTCCCGTCTGTCTCCCGGTCAGACATGCGTGCACCGTCATGATGGCCTTCTATGGGCCCCCTCCCAGTGCCATTAGAGAACTTTCGGCTGAGGGGGCCTCGATTCTCCACACTCTGGCAGCGGAGGCGCGCGCTGTCACATCTCCATACTCTAGCCGCCTGCAGCAGACCAACTCCAGCTGCCCGTAGCAGCCGAGCCAGGCGGCGACTAGACGTCCCTCCGGCGCGCGTGGCAGGCGGCCGCGTGCGTGCGACAAGACAAGTCGTAGCTAGCTTTCTCTTAGTCTGTATACTCGGCACTATGGACTCCCCTTGATCGATAAAAGGAGGATCCATGCCACGGGTCTGAGGACTCTCGATCTCTGGCTCTCTCTGGCTCTCGGTCTCTCTTCTTCCCGAAGAGCGGCTAGCTCCTGAGCACCCTGAGTTCATCTTGTAACATCAAACCACATTCTCCCACATAGCAAACACACACAGGAGTAGGGTATTACGTCTCCGCGCGGCTCGAACCTGTCTACCTCCTCCTGTCTCCCTTGCGTGCCATCTCTCGGCTCGGGACCCCGGGCCCGAGCACCTATCGTCTCCCAGACGCCGCTGCCGTCCTGTGAACAACTCCCCTGGCCGAACTCAAAAGGGGGGTCTCTAGACTCCCCGCGGTTGGAGTTTCCTCCTCCGACACCACACACCCTGTAAAATCTGTGTTTGAATAGCCTAAAATTTTAAGCTTTCCAAACCTTCTGTATGTGAGCATGTAATCCTTAGTTCCTTGCAAATAACGTAGGATTTTCTTAACTACCTTCTAGTGGTCTAATCCTGGATTGGACAGGTATCTGTCAAGCATCCCAGTAACGAATGCTAAGTCTGGTCGTGTACAAACTTGAGCGTACATTAAACTTCCGACAGTTGAAGCATACGATACTGTTTTCATAACATCTGATTCTAACTGATTCTTTGGGTTTTGGAATGATCCAAACTTATCGCCCTTCATTATTGGAGCAGGCGATATATAACATTTGCTCATATTGTATCTTTCTAACACTCTAGTGATGTAAGCATTCTAAGATAATTCCAGTACTCCTTTAGACCTATCTCGGTGTATTTCGATGCCTAAAATATAAGATGCATCACCGAGATCTTTCATGTCGAATTTGGATGACAAGAATTCCTTAGTTTCTCACAGTAGATTCTTATCACTGCTAGCTAAGAAAATTTCATTCACATAGAGTACCAGTATTATAAACTTTCCACCCTTAACCTAAACATAAATGCAGTTATCCACCTCGTTTTCCTTAAACCCAAACTTCTTGATGATTTCATCAAATTTCAAATTCCATTGTCTGGATACTTGCTTAAGTCTATAAATGGATTTCTTAAGTTTGCACGCTAGATGCTCCTTTCCTTCCACAACAAAACCTTCTGGTTGTGCCATGTAAACATCTTCATTTAAATCACCATTTAAGAAAGCTGTTTGTACATCCCTCTGATGGAGCTCTAAGTCATAATGTGCAACTAAGGCCATGACAATTCTGAATGAGTCTTTCTTAGAGACAAGAGAGAATGTATCATTGTAATCAATTCCTTCTCTTTGTGAAAAACCCTTCGCTACAAGTCTTGCCTTGAACTGTTCGACATTCCCTTTAGAGTCCAGCTTAGTTTTGTAGACCCATTTACAGTCTACTGTTTTGACTTCATTAGGAACTTCTGCTAGATTCCAGACACTGTTATGGCTCATAGATCTGAGCTCATCTTCCATGGCTTGAATCCACTTGGATGAGTGCTTACTAGTCATAGCTTCCTTAAACGAGGTAGGATCATCTACCTTCCTAATGTCTTCACTCATGTAGACCTCATAATAATTAAGGATGGCAGACCTCCTCTCCTGCTGTGATCTTCTTACTTGCTAAGTTTCATTATTGACTACTTGCGTTTGAAGAGCTTCTTCATTCTGTGCTATTGAAGTTTGTTGAGACTCATTATTAGTTTCCTCAACAACATGTGTAGTTCCAACAGGTCCAGATTATGACCTGATGGTGCTACATTCTGAGGCACAGTCTGAACAATGGGAGCATTATTCTCTTGCATTTTCGGTAATGCAACATTTGCCCGAATTTCTTCAAGATTAATTTTCCTTTCCTGTGAGCTCTCCTGATCATGTTCTTCTAAGAAGACAGTGTGTCTAGTTTCCACAAACTTAGTGACATGGTCTGGACAATAAAATCGGTATCCCTTAGATGTTTCTGGATATCTGATGAAGTGACAGCTCACACTCTTAGGATCTAATTTCTTCAAATGTGGGTTGAAAATTCTGGCTTCTGCATGACGGCCCCATACACGTAAGTAGTTCATAGTTGGCTTTCTTCCGGTCCATAACTCATAAGGTGTTTTAGGGACTGATTTGCTAGGAAGTCTATTAATTATATGCGCAGCTGTTTTAAGTGCTTCAATCCACAACTTATTTGTCAGAGTAGAGTGACTCAGCATGCTCTGCACCATATCCATAAGTGTGCGGTTGCGTTGCTCTACCACTCCATTCTATTGAGGTTCTCCAGGCATGGAATATTGGGCTACTATCCCATGTTACTGAAGATATTAGGCAAACGGACTAGGTATTTGCCCAAATGGAGCATGTTTCCCATTGTATTCACCACCACGATCCGACCTCACAACCATAATTTTTGCATTGTGTTGATTTTCCACTTCTGCCTTAAATATCTTAAATTTCTGTGAACGTAAACATAACCATAATGGGAAAATTATCTCTGAACGTAATGAACGAGTCAAAACCATCCACTGATGTCACTGGGAATGGTCCACAAATGTTAGTGTGAATGATTTCTAAAGGACCTGAACTCCTAGTGGCTCCCTTCTTAATTGTCTTAGCGAATTTCTCCTTAATATAATGTAAACACTGATCTAAGTCTGAGAAATCTAAGGGAAGGAGTATATCTTCCTTAATGAGACGTTCCATTCTCCCTCTAGAAATATGGCCTAAACGACAATGCCACAATTTTGACGATGTCTCTATCTTATTATTACATGCATTCACAACGTTCATCATAGAATCATCCAGAGATAATCAATAAAGCTTGTCTTGCACGAAGGCCAGACCAATAACCTTATTATTAAACTGAATATAACATGTTCTTTTACTAAAATGACAGTCATAACGAGTGGTTGTCAATACATTAACTGAAATAAGGTTTCTCTTAACAGAGGGAGCAAATAAAACATCTAATAGGAGGAGGTCGAAGCTGCTTGGAAGTCTAAGCATGATTTGTCTAACGGCTTTAACCTCGATCTCTGCTCCATCAGCTCTTAGGGTTCGCTCCCCCCTTCTTAGCATCTGGACGGTACTGAATCCCCGCAAAGAGTTTGCAACATGCACAGTAGCACCTAAGTTAATCCACCAAGTATCTTGGGAAAATTCAACATAAAGAGATTCATCAACATTTGATATAATGTCGATTTCATGCATACCGTGCTTGGCTAACCATGCCTTAAACTTAGTGAAGTCCTTTTGCCAGTGTCCATCCTTTTTGCAAAATTTGCAAATGTTGTTTCCTTGCTCATAGGTACCAGTCGAGGCCTGATCCTAAGATTTTGAAGTGCTACCCTTAGACCCTCCTTGCTATTGAGGGTTGTTTGGCTTGCTTTTCTTGGAGTTTGAACCTTTTCCCTGATAGAACTTTCTTTTACCCTTACCCTTAGCGGAATTGAGCAGGTTGAGCTGATCCTTATGTTTCTGTTTCTTAGCCTTCTCATGCTCTTCTTCCTCAACTGAGTGGGAGATCAACTCCTGTATGGTCCACTTGTCCTTCTGAGTGTTGTAGTGGATCTTAAACGGATCAAAATTCGAGTTAAGAGAATTCATGATGAAGTGGACAATGAAACCATATGATATGGACATATCCATCTGTTTTAACAGATAGGCTGTGTGGTTCATCTCCAGAATGTGCTTCCTAACACCTTTCTTGCCATTATATTTGTTAGTGACATGCCCTAGAAATTAATTTCCTCTTCCTTTTCTCTCTCTTTTTCTTTTTCCTCCCGCTAGGCTGCGGCCCAGTACTGTGCTTGGCCTCCTCGTGGCCCGCGCGCAGCCGCGCCTGCCTCCCGCCGACCCCACCTGCCAGCGCCCGCCCTGCTCCCCCTGCCGCTGCGCTTCGAGACCCACTCGTCAGGGCGCTCCTCCCCGCACGCCCTGCTGACAGGCCGGGCCCCCCTGTCAGCACTGTCTTCCTTCTCCGTCCGAATCAGGCGGAGGGAAAAAATCCCCTCCGCCATCCGATCAGCGCCGCTTCCCGCTCCCTCGCTCGCTCGCGCCTGGTTCAAACGAGGGAAGACCGAGTCCACCCCCACTCCCCACGTTCTTTGGCACAGCAGCCCCCGCTCGCCCGCGAATCGTGCGCACGACCCCGTCGCCGCCACCATCATTCCAGAGCACGATTGAGCCGTTACGGCCTCGATGTCACTTGCCCGCATGCATAAAAAGCTTCCTCACCTCCTCCTCCGTCTTTTCCCTAGCATATCAAGCCTCCCCGTGCCCTCAAACACCACCGCCACCATGCACCCGAGCTTCCGCCGCGTTTCACCAACTCCGGCCGTCGTTCACCGCCGTTCTAGATGCCGCCAAGCCGCACCACCACCGCCACCATCTCTGCCGTGCCAAGGAGCCCGTCGGCCGCCATTCCATGGAAGCCGAAGCCCGCCGGAACGCTCCGTCCTCGTGTACGGTGAGCTCCGGCCCTCTGTCTCCTCTCCGGCTGGACAATTCCGCTGTGTCGTGCCTTCTTTCTCCGTCCTAACCCGTTTCCCGTCTTCCCCATCTTCTAGGACATCTCGGCTGCCGCTTCTTGCTTGTCTGCCGCCGTCGGAGCTCTGTTGTCGACGCCGCTCCCGCCTCGCCGCTGTCGTCCCCGTGTCGTCGCTCGTCGCCGCGAGCTGCCGGTGAGACCCCTTGCCGTTTGCTGTCCCTCTCCGCTCCCCGCGTGCCTGCTGCCACGCCGAGTGGTCGCCGCCGGCGACCATTGGGTCGCGTGCGCGCTGCCGCCTCCCGCTCGGGATGGCCGACTATGGCCACCGTTCCCGGGGGCCGTCCGATCCGCCAGGTGGCAAATCGGGGCCGCTCGTCGGTCGCTCGCATGGCCTCCGCGTTGGCGCCACGTGTGCGCCACGTGGCGCACTTGTTTTTGGCTCGGTGGACCGAGTCCACCGTGCGCCATCCTCCTGTGCACCGCTGACTGGTGGGGCCCGCCTGTCGGCGCCGGCTTCCTGGTCCAGTGATGCAATAAATTGTTTAATTGCGTAATAAATAATTTAGTAATTAGTTTTACATTGAAAATAACAGTAAAACTTCAACAATTCATAACTAATTCATACAAACTCCGATTAAGTCCATTCAAATTTCATTAAATCCAGAAAAATGCCAAGAATTCATTAAAAATACTTTTAGCCCATGTTTGATTGCCCACATGTACTGTTTTTAATTGTTTGTGCATTGCTTGTTATAGAATCCGACGTCAGTGACCCTCCAGAGTATTATGAGGTCGTAGCAGAGTACGTCGAGCCGGAGCAAGACAAGTCGCACTGTTATCTTGATCATTTTGTAGCAATTTTCAGCTAAATTGCTTTGTTTACTTAAATAAACTGCATTATTTCAATATTTCATGTGGATGGATTATAACCTATAGAATGATAGGACTTTGCCTTAGTTTTGAAACTTGAATCCTTGTCACCTGGGTAATAATATGATTAGATTACTGTTCTTAAGATGCTTAGCCATGCTTAGCAACATAGCTCACCTAGGAATTAAATATTATCTTTTTATTTGATTCGAATCAATGTCGGAAAAATGAAACTTTGGATAGGCTAATGTTAAATTACTAAAATTGGACCTAAATGGTGGGCCGTGGGTGTATGGTTATGCTTGTCGCACCCATGGCAATTAAGGACCGGTTCGCAGGAACCACTTGGGCAACTACCCATACTTTCTACAAGCCAGCGTGGGCAACGGCTGGGCTTGTAGCGTTTCTTCTCCCTCTCCTAGGCACCGAAGATAAGGATGGGCGTGATGGAGTTGGGTCGGCCTGGGGTAGGGTTGATCGGCTTCCGGATTCACCGTGGCGCAAGGGGGGTAGCCTGGCCAATATGATGTGCCCTGTCGGCAGGTGCAACCTCAGCGTGGTGGATGGTTAGGGAGAGGTTGCGTGAACGGTCCTGTCATAGCCTGTAACACCCTAAAATTATCCCTATATAAAATATTGTGAAAAAGGAATTTTTAGAAATTAAATTAAAAGTCTCAAGGAGTGAAAAGAATAAAATAAGAGGAAAATCTAAAGAAAATTGGGCTTGAAGATAATTTTATAAAATTCTTTGCTTAATTATTTAATTTCTGGAATTTTCTGGGAATTAATGATTAGGGGAAGTATTTTTGGCAAAATAAATAAACTCACAGAATTAAAACAAAAAGAAAAGAGTTTAAAAATTCCTTCACAGTCTCTGGGCCATTTTCAGCCCATTACCGTGTGCAGCACGTTTCCTCCTCGTGCGCGCGTCGGCTTGCGTCCGCTCGCGCAGCCCTCGGCCGCCGACAGGTGGGGCCCGCCTATCGGGTCGCTGTCTTCCTCCCGCCTGGGTGCACTGTTGCACCCGAGCGCCGCCGCCGCAAATCCCGCCTAATCCGCTCGTCTCGGACCCGATCTCTCCAAATTGGTTGGGGGGAAAACGGAGTCCTTATCCCCCTCTACCTAATCCCCAAGAACCCGGAGCTAAATCGTGCAGAAAACGGAAACCCGAAGCTTCCCGAACCGGCCTCCAATCCCTAACTGGCGCCACCGCAAAACCCATCAAGCCCGAGCCGGAGTCCGTCCCTCTCCGCCTTAAATAGCGACCTCGAGGACCCTAGGATCGTTTTCGCCCTCTAGATCAAGCTCTAGCTAGCCCTAGCCGTCTCCCGGCGTATCGCGCTAGCTCTGCCACTGTCGCCAAGCTTCGTCCGCATGCCGCCGTTGCCTCAGCCGCTGTTCAAGCCCGCCGCCGCCTCGGTTAGGTTTGTCGGAGGCCGTAGAAGCCAGGCCACCGTCTCTTAGCCCTCAGGAACTGCCGGAACACCGCCGTTGACGAAGACCCGAAGCTTCCGCCGCCTCAAGCACGCCGCCGGCCGTCTTCGTCGCCGTTCTTCGCGGTTTCACCCTCGGTAATGATCGCCTCGACCCCCTTTACCTTTTTCCGCTCTCCCCGTGCGTCGCCGCGCTGCCGATCGCCGTCGACCATCGGGTTTAGTGACGCCGCCATCGATGTAGCCGCCGACATGGTCGCCGTGTAGGCGCCAGCTCAGCACCGTAAGCCGATCCGATCGGGATCGACGTTAGCCGTCGAATCTTCTCTGTTAGATCCCACCCGTCCGATCGCTGTGAAGTCGCCTTGACACATGGCTAGATCGTGGCCGTCCGATCCCCCTCGTGGACCACGGTAGACTCGGTCCACCATGGACCCGATGCCTCCCTCTCGCTGACAGTGGGCCCCACTGGTCAGCCGAGAGCCTCCTCTCTCCTATGACATCATAAATCCCTTTTCCTGAATAGAATTAATTCAATAATGACGCAATAAATCAGGTTAATTCTTTTAAATAGGCTATAAAAGGGTTAAAACTTCCAAAAATCATAACTAATTCATACGAACTCGGATTGAGGTCGTTCAAGTCTCTAATTTCTCTAAAAATCATGAACTATCCATTAAAAATATAATATTTTACTGTTCATGTGTGTTGATGTACTGTTTTTGCTTGTTTTGTTTATTGCCTATAGCTACCGACGTTCAGGAAGTGACGCAGTTTGTCGAGGCAAATGTTGAAGACTATGTGGAGCTGCAAGGCAAGTCACACAGATCCCCCTTTTCCCATTGAACATGTTGTTCCTATGATTAAAGCTATGTTTTCATTCAACGCTGCATTTATTTTGGAATGTCATCGGGACAGGGAAACCCTAACCTTTGTTTATGGCCCCTTTGATTTGATTACTTGACACTGTGCCTATGGGATTAATTTTGACTAGCTACCTCTATTTACTGGTTAGCTAGAATAACTCTTGGACCCTGCTTAGCCATGCCTAGCAAATGATAGAATAACTTATGGGTTGTCACCATAATTCTTATACTACTATTCAGTCACATGAAATGATGTTCCATTTACGACGGTGGTCGTACGAGGACATTCTAATGGTTTACTAAAACTTGAATAAAAGGTGGGTTGTGAGCACCAGGGTTGGAGTTGTTGCTAGCGGTGCTCGTGACAGTTAAGGACCGGTTCGCAGACTACCTGTTGCGAAGCAATACTCGTGCTAACCACAAGCTAGTATGGGTAATGGTGGGAACCAAAGTGTAGTACGTTCAACCGGGGTCCACCATGGTGTGTTGTGGCTGTGTCAATAAGACCACCATGGCTGCGTCAATAAGTCCATGTCTTGGGCGTTGGATCGTTTCCCTGTTGGGGGCCTAATCAGCTCCTGCCGGAAACTGGTGGTCCAACGGGTGGCTCCCTTGTTGGGCGGATTACATGGAGGGTCCTATCACAATTCCTTTCCAAGATACCGTGGTGGTATTAAGGGGTACAGTGATGTGTTGTAGAGTTGTGTCTTGTGGGTAAATTGGTACACCTCTAGCCAGAGTAAAACTGTTCGAATAGCCATGCCCATGGTTAAGGGTGGCCTAGCAATGTTTTTTGTGATTAGTCCCACATTATCTAAAACTTGATGGTTGAACAGTGGAACATGTGTAGCTCCAGGTTGGAGTGGTTGGGCCGATACTGTTTTGGTGAGCGGTATAGCGTTGATCAATTCTGCTATTTAACTGATGTTTTATTACTCTCTTAAATAGTTTATTACTTGCTTTTACGCAAACTTGAGCCATATTATGCCATTCTTTGTTATCCCGTGCATTTGCATATTTGCTGTGTGGCTTGCGGAGTATTTCATGTACTCACCTTGCAATCAACAATCATCATTCAGAGGAGGACTACAATGAAGAGGACTACTTGGAGGACTGAGCGGGAGCCCGGTCAAGTGCGTGGAGTGGGAGTCGTCACGTTGTTATTTATTTATCCGCTGTTAGAACCTTTTTGTTTTGATAGGTACCATTCACCTCTGTAATAAATGCTTACACTATGTAAACAATTACTTTGATTATCAATTTTGTCATGTGTGCCTCGGTTGATTCCTAGATGAGGGTTTACACACAATAAAACTCCAGAATTTGGATGGAAATTCTGGGCGTGACAAGTTGGTATCAGAGCCACCTTGACTGTAGGAAAAGCCCCTGGTATCCTAAGAGCCCTCTGAAAAAAAAATTTAAAATTAGCACTTTTCTCCCCTCTTTGTCTTGCAACTTACTACTTTTGTCCTAATTAGTACCGTACATTCATTACGGTACTGGTATGACCTAATTTTTTTACCCCTTCATTCCTTTATTTTGGATAAACTTTGTTTTTGTTAATTTTGTCAGATCGAAACATCTTTCCTCCATACTTTGTAGATGGACAATCGGGAGCCAGTACATCTGTTCGGAGTGGGTGGATTCGTCAAGGAGTTACGAGATATGGCCTTCGCCATAGGGTACAATCCAGCCCCAGAATATAGGCAAGTCACTCACAACCCCAGTGAAGAGAAATGTCGTGTCTACCTCACGATTTCCAGTGAACGAGAGGGAGTCCCATCCATGATCTTTGGAGCTGGAGGAAGAAATTATGAGCACGCCGGTCAGGAAGTAGCTTTGGTGGCTATTTTGCCGTCCGTCTGAGGAAATAGCATATCGCTACCATCCGGCAAGAACCCACAACGATGAGTACAGCAGTTATCAGGACCCCGGAGCAGAGAACAGTGCAATCACTCAACGACTGGTCAAGATGTTGAGTGCCATGGACGATGTTCGGGTAGAGGTGGTGATTGCAGCTCATGAACGGGAGAATGAGAATCGCACCAAGATCTGCAGGCTGCAGAACCAAGTGGATCGGTTGAAGCGAGAGTTGGCCTTGGCCAAAGGAGGAGCACCCCTTGGAGGAGCTAAGATCTGCACTACTGCAAGGAAGAGAGTTCGTCTTCCACCTCGGATCCAGTTGGCGCCAAGGACCCGTTTACTGAATGACCAGGTCTTATTACGGGTAGTTCCACCGGTGGCATACGCTGATGATGCAGAAGAAGACTCAGAGGAGTCAGAAGCCATCACCCCTTCAGAAGGATCAGAAGACAGTGGAGCTCGCACTCCATTGGAAGTGGAGTGGGGTGATACTCAAGACGACGAAGCAGAACTAGAACACAACTCGGATGCCAGAAGAAGCCCCTTACCCCATTGAGAAGCCTTGGTAGCACCTTAGCATCAGTTACCCTAGATCATTGTGTTAGCAGTTGTGTGATTAGGAAATGCTTGTGTGTGGGGTTTAGTCAGCAGTTATGTCAGGGTGTGGTGATGTAACTGTTTATATTAGGAGTTTCTTGATGGTGTGAGTTTAAATTAGATAAATGTTAACCACACAGTTCAGAGCAAATGAAGTGAAAGTTTAAGTAATATGAAATCTGTCTCAAGGGCGTTTCCCTTTCTCCTCGTCTTTGCTTTGTAGATGGTGAACACACGTAACGGTGGTAATCATGATGGCAACGGTGGGGACAACAACCGCAGAGGAGTATCCAATGGACCGCCGCACCAGGATGACAATCTAACCATCGCTCAAGTCTTGGCTAACCAGACTCACCTGATGAACATGATGTTTCAGCAGATGCAACAACAACAACAGCACCAAGCACAACAGCAAGCACCTCCTCCTCCACCGCAGAACAAGCTCACGGAGTTTTTGCGAGTGAGGCTTCCCACGTTCTCTAGCACCACTAATCCTGTGGAAGCAGGGGATTGGTTGCATGCTATTGAGAAGAAATTGGATCTTTTACAATGCACAGATCAAGAGAAGGTCTCTTTTGCCTCGCACCAGCTACACGGCCCAGCTTCTAAGTGGTGGGACCACTTTAGAGCTAACAGAGCGGATGGACAGCCTATCACCTGGGCTGAGTTCGCAACTGCTTTCAAGAAGACGCATATTCCTACTGGAGTAGTGGCATTGAAGAAACGTGAGTTTCGAGCATTGAAGCAATGGAATCGGTCGGTGACCGAGTTCCTTTATGAGTTCAATCGGCTTGCCCGCTATGCGCCAGAAGATGTTAGTACTGACGCCGACCGGCAGGAGAAGTTTCTGGATGGATTAAATGATGAACTTTTAGTTCAACTACTCTCTAGTGATTATTCGGATTTCCAAAAACTGGTGGACAAAGCCATTCACCAAGAGGACAAACACCACAGGATGGAGCAAAAGAAGCGCAGGATGGTAGGTTTTCGGTCACAACAATCCTCTAGTCAGAGGCCACGTATTGTGGGACGCCTCAGACCTAGCAAGGAGGATCTTCATCAGCACCTCGTACGCAGCGCCAGGTCTACCCCAACACCACTGGTGGCAACATAGGAGCAAACCGTCCTTCCCCTCGGCCAGCCCCGGTCACAGCAATTAACCAGCCAGCCAAGAAGAAAGTTGGTGGGAAACAGTTGACTTCAACTGTGGAGACCTAGGGCATTTTTCCAATCAGTGCCCTAAGCCCAAACGCGCCAGGCAAGTCGCACCGAGACAAAACACCACAAGCATGGTCAAGGCTCGGGTAAACCATGTCACTACAAAGGAAGCCCAAGCCGCGCCAGACGTCATCTTGGGTATGTTCCTTGTTAACTCAGTACGTGCTACAGTATTATTTGATTATGGTGCTACCCATTCTTTCTTATCGGTGGGGTTTGCTAATGAACATGGGATACCTATTCAGAAGTTGAGAACACCTATTCTAATAAATACACCTGGCCATCAGATGCCTACAACTCAGAGTAGTCCTTCTGTGACTATAGAAATAGTGGGCATCCTTTTCTCACCGATCTGTTCTTGATAGAATCCAGAGATATCGATGTCATTCTAGGGATGGATTGCTTAACCCGGCACCAGGGAATTATAGATTGTGCCACAAGAACCGTGATCTTAACTTCTAACCTGGGAAAGAAAGTGATCTTTCGTGTCCTCACTACCTCATCTTCTCCAACCTCTTTGAACCAGGCAATCCTAACTGAAATCCCTATAGTACGGGATTACCCAGATGTTTTTCCAGATGATCTACCGGGAATGCCACCTAAAAGAGAGATTGAATTTAGAATAGACCTAGCCCTAGGCACTTCCCCTATCCACAAGAGACCGTATAGGATGGGAGCTAATGAGTTGGCAGAAGTAAAGAAGCAAGTCGAAGAGTTACTTTCCAAGGGCTACATTAGACCAAGCACGTCGCCTTGGGGAGCGCCAGTTATCTTTGTGGAAAAGAAGGATGGAACTCAACGGATATGTGTAGATTATCGTGCACTCAATGAAGTTACTATCAAGAATAAGTACCCTCTACCACGGATTGATGATCTGTTTGATCAGTTAGAAGGAGCCACAGTGTTTTCCAAGATAGATCTTCGCTCAGGTTATCATCAGTTAAGGATTCGGGAAGAGGATATTCCCAAAACTGCTTTTACCACTCGGTATGGGTTATATGAATGCACAGTTATGTCTTTCGGATTAACTAATGCCCCCCGCATTCTTATGAACTTGATGAATAAAGTGTTTATGAAATACTTGGATAAGTTTGTGGTGGTTTTTATCGATGATATCCTTGTCTATTCCAAGACTGAAGAAGAGCATGAGCAGCATCTTCACATCATTTTGGAGACCCTTCGGCAACACCAGTTGTATGCCAAGTTTAGCAAGTGTGAGTTTTGGCTTCCGGAAGTGAAGTTTCTCGGGCATGTCGTCATCGCAGGAGGGATTGCAGTAGACCCAACTAATGTCGAGTCAGTAACTAAGTGGAAGCAGCCGCAAACGATTTCGGAAGTTCATAGTTTCTTAGGATTGGCGGGATATTACCGTCGATTCATAGAGAACTTTTCCAAGATCGCGAAGCCCCTGACTCATTTACTGCAGAAGGATGTAAAATTTTTATGGACCCCAGAGTGTGAGCAAAGTTTTCAAGAGTTGAAGCAGAAACTCGTGACCACACCTGTGTTGATCATGCTAGACCCCAAGAGAGGATTCCAAGTTTACTGTGATGCATCTCGACAAGGTTTGGAATGTGTGTTGATGCAGGAAGGAAAGGTTGTGGCATATGCCTCACGGCCGCTACGGCCTTATGAGAATAATTATCCTACCCATGATCTGGAATTAGCAGCTGTAGTGCATGCCTTGAGGATTTGGAGACATTACCTCATAGGTAATAGTAATGAAGTTTATATGGACCACAAAAGTTTGAAGTATATTTTTACCCAGCCAGACCTGAACCTCAGGCAACGCTGATGGTTGGAGTTGATCAAGGACTACGACGTCAGAATCCATTATCATCCAGGGAAAGCCAATGTGGTGGCTGATGCCCTTAGCCGGAAAAGTTTCTACAACGCCATGGAAGGTCAGCAATTATCGTTGGAATTATGTGAAGATTTTGGACGGTTAAATCTGAGTATAGTCAGCCAAGGATTTGTGGCAGCCTTGGAAGCACAACCTACTTTGGTAGATCAGGTCCGCGAAATGCAGAAAGAAGACACGGATATTTTGGAAATCAAAAAGAACATGAAAAAGGGGGAAGCCATTGGATTCTCGGAGGATGAACAAGGTACCGTGTGGTTTGGAGAGCGAATCTGTGTACCGAACAAGGAGGAATTGAAAAGACTGATCTTAGATGAAGCTCACGGAACACAGTATTCCATCCACCCTGGCAGCACCAAAATGTATCAAGATCTGAAGGAGTAGTTTTGGTGGTCTAGTTTGCGTAGAGAGATAGCAGAGTATGTGGCTGTTTGTGATGTATGTCAGTGTGTAAAGGCTGAGCATCAGAAGCCAGCAGGATTGTTACAACCCCTTAAGGTCCCTGAATGGAAGTGGGAAGAAGTAGGAATGGATTTCATCACCGGATTGCCAAGAACCACATCGGGATTTGATTCCATATGGGTCGTGGTGGACAGACTTACAAAAGTAGCCCACTTCATACCAGTCAAGACAACTTACTCTGGTAATAGGTTGGTAGAGTTGTATATGGCCAGAATCGTATGTTTGCATGGAGTGCCGCGCAAGATTGTGTTGGACAGAGGAAGTCAGTTTACCTTTAAGTTTTGGCAGTGACTACAAGAAGAGATGGGTACCCGGTTAAACTTCAGTACCGCTTATCACCCGCAGACGGATGGACAGACTGAACGGGTTAATCAAATCCTAGAAGATCTGTTGAGAGCTTGTGCCATTGACTTCGGTGGGAGTTGGGACAAGAGCCTACCATATGCTGAGTTTTCCTACAACAACAGTTATCAGGCAAGTCTGAAGATGGCCCTGTTCGAGGCTTTATATGGATGGAAATGCCACACGCCCCTGCTTTGGGATCAGACGGGAGAACGACAAGTATACAGGATGGATATCTTGCGGGAAGCAGAAGAAAAAGTGAAGATCATACAAGAACGACTTTGAGTAGCCCAAACTCGTCAGAAGAGCTATGCGGATAACCGCAGAAGAGATCTTAGTTTCGAGGAAGGTGACTATGTGTATTTGAGAGTCACGCCGCTCAGGGGAGTACACCGATTCCAGACTAAAGGGAAGTTGGCACCACGTTACGTGGGACCTTACAAGATACTAGAATGGAAAGGAGAAGTTGCTTATCAACTAGAGTTGCCTCCCACCTTGACGGGAGTACACGATGTCTTCCATGTGTCTTAGTTGAAGAAGTGTTTACGAGTACCAGCCAAAGAAGCTGACCCAGAACAGATCGAGATTCATGAAGATCTGACCTATGTCGAGCAGCCCATTCGTATCCTTGAGACCAGTGAAAGGAATACTCGGAATTGAGTGGTCAGATTTTGCAAAGTTCAATGGAGTAATCACTCGGAAGATGAAGCCACGTGGGAATGCGAAGATGAACTGAAGTCTACTCACCCGCACCTCTTTGCCTGATTTCGCGAATCTCGGGACGAGATTCTGTTTAAGGGGGGTAGGTTTGTAACACCCTAAAATTATCCCTATATAAAATATTGTGAAAAAGGAATTTTTAGAAATTAAATTAAAAGTCTCAAGGAGTGAAAAGAATAAAATTAGAAGAAAATCTAAAGAAAATTGGGCTTGAAGATAATTTTATAAAATTCTTTGCTTAATTATTTAATTTCTGGAATTTTCTGGGAATTAATTGATTAGGGGAAGTATTTTTGGCAAAATAAATAAACTCACAGAATTAAAACAAAAAGAAAAGAATTTAAAAATTCCTTCACAGTCTCTGGGCCATTTTCAGCCCATTACCGTGCGCAGCCCGTTTCCTCGCGCGCGCGTCGGCCTGCGTCTGCTCGCGCCGCCCTCGGCCGCCGACAGGTGGGGCCCGCCTGTCGGTCGTCGTCTTCCTCCCGCTTGGCGCACTGTTGCACACCGAGCGCCACCGCCGCAAATCCCGCCTAATCGCTCGTCTCGGACCCGATCTCTCCAAATTGGTTGGGGGAAAATGGAGCCCTTATCCTCCTCTACCTAATCCCCAAGAACCCGGAGCTAAATCGTGTAGAAAACGGAAACACGAAGCTTCCCGAACTGGCCTCCAATGCCTAACTAGCGCCGCCGCAAAACCCGTCGAGCCCGAGCCGGAGTCCGCCCCTCTCCACCTTAAATAGCGACCTCGAGGCCCCTTGGATCGTTTTCGCCCTTTAGATCGATCTCTAGCTAGCCCTAGCCGTCTCCCGGCGTCTCGCACTTGCTCCGCCACCGTCGCCAAGCTTCGTCCGCGCGCCGCCGTTGCTTCAGCCGCTATTCAAGCCCGCCGCCGCCTCGGTTAGGATCGCTGGAGCCCGTAGAAGCCAGGCCACTGCCTCTTAGCCCTCGGAACCACCGGAACACCGCCGTCGACGAAGACCCAAATCTTTCTACCGCCTCAAGCTCGCCGCCGGCCGTCTCCGTCGCCGTTCTTCACGGTTTCACCCTTGGTAATGATCGCCTCGACACCCTTTACCTTTTCCTACTCTCCCCGTGTGTTGCCACGCCGCCGATTGCCGTCGACCATCGGGTTTAGTGCCGTCGCCGTGGCCGCCGTTGCTGTAGCTGCCGTGGCCGCCGACGTGGTCGCCGTGTAGGCGCCAGCTCGGTGCCACCTCAGCGTTGTAAGCCGATCCGATCGGGATCGACGTTAGCCGTTGGATCTTCTCGGTTAGATCCCACCCGTCCAATCGCTGTGAAGTCACCTTGACACGTGGCTAGATCGTGGCCGTCCAATCCAAACCCTAGAACCCTAGCCGTCGGATCCCTCTCGTGGACCACGGTGGACTCGGTCCACCATGGACCCGACGCCTCCCTCTCGCTGACAGTGGGCCCCACTGGTCAGCCGAGAGCCTCCTCTCTCCTGTGATGTCATAAATCCCTTTTCCCGAATAGAATTAATTCAATAATGATGCAATAAATCAGGTTAATTCTTTTAAATAGGCTATAAAAGGGTTAAAACTTCCAAAAATCATAACTAATTCATACGAACTCGGATTGAGGTCATTCAAGTCTCTAATTTCTCTAAAAATCATGAACTATCCCTTAAAAATATAATATTATACTGTTCATGTATGTTGATGTACTGTTTTTGCTTGTTTTGTTTATTGCCTACAGCTACCGACGTTCAGGAAGTGACGCAGTTTGTCGAGGCAGGTGTTCAAGACTGTGTGGAGCTACAAGGCAAGTCACACAGATCCCCCTTTTCCCATTGAACATGTTGTTCCTATGATTAAAGCTATGTTTTCATTCAACGCTGCATTTATTTTGGAATGTCATCGGGACAGGGAAACCCTAACCTTTGTTTATGGCCCCTTTGATTTGATTACTTGACACTGTGCCTATGGGATTAATTTTGACTAGCTACCTCTATTTACTGGTTAGCTAGAATAACTCTAGGACCCTGCTTAGCCATGCCTAGCAAATGATAGAATAACTTATGGGTTGTCACCATAATTCTTATACTACTATTCAGTCACATGAAATGATGTTCCATTTACGACGGTGGTCGTACGAGGACATTTTAATGGTTCACTAAAACTTGAATAAAATGTGGGTTGCGAGCACTAGGGTTGGAGTTGTTGCTAGCGGTGCTTGTGACAGTTATGGACCGGTTCGTGGACTACCCGTTGCGAAGCAATACTCATGCTAACCACAAGCTAGTATGGGTAATGGTGGGAACCAAAGTGTAGTACGTTCAACCAGGGTCCACCATAGTGTGTTGTGGCTGTGTCAATAAGACCACCATGGCTGCGTCAATAAGTCCATGTCTTGGGTGTTGGATTGTTTCCCTGTTAGGGGCCTGATCAGCTCCTGCCGAAAACTGGTGGTCCAGCAGGTGGCTCCCTTGTTGGGTGGATTACATGGAGGGTCCTATCACAATTCCTTTCCGAGATACCGTGGTGGTATCAAGGGGCACAGTGATGTGCTGTGGAGTTGTGTCTTGTGGGTAAATTGGTACACCTCTGGCCAGAGTAAAACTGTTCGAATAGCCGTGCCCACGGTTAAGGGCGGCCTAGCAATGTTTGGAGTGGTTGGGCCTATACCGTTTTGGTGAGCGGTATAGCGTTGATCAATTCTACTATTTAACTGATGTTTTATTACTCTCTTAAATGGTTTATTGCTTGCTTTTTACGCAAACTTGAGCCATATTATGCCATCCTTTGTTATCCCGTGCATTTGCATATTTGCTGTGTGGCTTGCGGAGTATTTCATGTACTCACCTTGCAATCAACAATCATTATTCAGAGGAGGACTACAGTGAAGAGGACTACTTGGAGGACTGAGCGGGAGCCCGGTCAAGTGCGTGGAGTGGGAGTCGTCACGTTGTTATTTATTTATCCGCTGTTAGAACCTTATTGTTTTGAGAGGTACCATTCACCTCTGTAATAAATGCTTACGCTATGTAAACAATTACTTTGATTATCAATTTTGTCATGTGTGCCTCGGTTGATTCCTGGACGAGGGTTTACACACAATAAAACTCCAGAATTTTGGATGGAAATTCTGGGCGTGACACAGCCTCTCATGGGGCATCGTGGTGATGCACTGGCACACGGGAACGTGTGTGGGGCTGTATCTTGTGGGTACAGTTGTACACCTCTGATTAGAGTAAATCTATTCGAATAGCCGTGCCCGCGGTTATAGGCACATTGGTCAAGACTCACCGTGATTAGTCTCACATTTAGATAATTAATCTGGCTTTATGAAACTGGTATGGTTCGGGTGGAAGGTGTGGAGTTCGGTCAACATGGTGTAACGTTGATCGGGGGTGGCCGGTTAACGTGGTGTAACGTTAATCGGTGGAGACTGGTGAGTGTGGTGTAACGTTAATCGGTGACGCCTGGTGGAGTGGTGTAGCATTCATCAGTGTGGCCTGGTCAACGTGGTGTAACATTGATCAGGAGAGACTGGTTAGTGTGGCTAATGTGGTGTAACGTTAATTAGTGGAGTCCGGTTAACATGGTGTAACGGTAACCGGAGGAGTCTGGTGAACGTGGTGTAGCGTTCATCAGTGGAGACTGGTCAACGTGGTGTAATGTTGATCAGTTTAAGGGATGGTTGGACTTGGTTCACATGGGTAGCGTAAATCGGTGGAGAATTAATATTGTTAAATTAATCAACCTTTTACTGTTTATGAACTACTACTGTTTGCAACTGCTCTTACGCAAAACAAACCCTAGCCCATCTTTGTTCCCCGTGCATATGCATAATTGTGGGTGTGATTTGTTGAGTACTATGGATGGTACTTAGCCTTGCTCCCTTTCCTCCTCTTAGTGTTGGACAATGCGTCTGACGAGGATCGCCCTAAGGAATAGGCTGGCTCCGCCGTCAAGGTGCTTGTGGGATGGAAACTGCTGCTGGGCCTGCTGTCTATAGACTTTGTTTTACCTTTTCCGCTGCATTTATGTAATATAATTTTATTCTGTTTGTAAGACACTCTGTATGGCAACTTGGATTTGTGTACCCTGGCTTTCCTGGGCAAGGATTTATTACACATGAATGTTCAGAATTACGGTGGCGAATTTCTGAGCGTTACAGATAGACCCGCTATGAGATACTGTAGAGATTTTATGTGTCATCAGTTAGTCTCAAGTAGTGTTTATGTAGAGTCCTTAGACTTGAGATCATCATGGTTCCCAACATATGTAGTAGCTTATTTTGGGACTACTAAACACTACTCTGTAACTGGGCAGTCATAAAAGTAGTCTTCGGGTTTGCTATGAAATATGTAGTGGGATGTGAATGATCAAGATAGAATTTGCCCCTCCTTATGGGAGAGATATCTCTAGGCCCCTTGATGTAATGGATTATGGAAGTGCATGGCCATGCTAGGGTGATTGAGGTGTCAATCATAAGTTTGTAATCCATCACAGGATCGAGAGAGTGATTGAGCTATTAAGAGGATGACACAAGTCTCGCCTTGAGCTCAATCGATATCGTGAGGCAAAGAGATTTATACATGAGGACATTACAGGTTCAGCCGATATGATCTTTACATATATTTTGGGGGCTAATATGCCTTGCTAGAGGCCGCTATTAATAGGGTGACCAGAAAGGCATTTCTAGGTCGCGACAAAATATACATGAACCTACAGGGTCGCACGCTTAATGGATTGGAACACTTATTCGAATGTGATTTGAATATGGGCTCGATTCGGATAGAGATCCGAGTAGACTCTTATTGGGTCCCAGTCCACGAGGCCCAAGTGAGGAGGTCTATATATAGGGAGGCGAGGGACCGAGGAGATTCACGTTTTTTCGGTTGACCTTGAGCCAAACCCTAGCCGCTCATGAGTGCTAGTACACTCGCAATCGGCGTTCCAGCCCCAGACATGTGGATACTGGTGGAGGCGCTGCTCGTTGCGGCGTTGATCGGCATCGACGCTGATTAGATCTGCTCGTGGTGTGGTTGATCGCGGTCTATTTGCGGAGATCGACTACTTCCACTACTACCTTGACGCGCGTGTGGTTGGACCAGCTTCTCCAACCCTTCTTCCGCTGCACTGCACGTCTAGTGGTAACGATTCATGATCCCTCTCTTGCATGATGTCTTGGCTTCCTACAAATTTGTTCAGCAATCAAGACATTGCAAATCACTTCGAGTTAATATGAAGACAGAAGACCACATACCTCTTGGATGTCTTAAACCTCCACCCCTAAGAATCATGGGCGGAGGTATTCAGCGGAGAGCCCGAAGGCATACTCTGGGAGGGTGTGGCGCTTGGTGTCATGCCCTGAGGCGTGGCTCCAAGCGGCATCTTGGTAGTGCCAGTCGGCTTTGCACTCGGTGTGGTTGATGGGCTAGTGGTGTGGCAGGTGTCGCAGCTCGAGCTGCAGTCGGCGTTGAAGCTGCGCTATCGGCATCCTTGATCTTGGGACCACCAGACGCCTTGGTGGGCGTGCTCTTGGGTTTGGCCTGGTCCTAAGCAGGTTGCTTTCTAGCTCACTTAGAGATCGGTTGGTCAGCCGATGTGCTAGCCGCCCATTTTCTTGACCACCCAGTCGATGAACTAGAGGGGGTTGACACAAAGCCGGCGTTTTTCTGCAAACAATGTATATGAAGATCGTCTCAGGCACTTCAGACATACAACGTTCACCACAGGCAAGCGTCAAGATGACAAGATATCGGAAGCTCACCGACGGCCTTGGCCTCTCTAGGCAGTAGGGTTTTGGACACTTTTTCAAGGACAGGGTCTCTACTACGCCACATACAAAGTAGCATGGCAGGGTATCTTTGGGGGACTCCCGGGTAGAATCATTCCTTCCCTGGTACTCATATCTAGGGTAGATCAGCGCCTTGAGGGGCTGCATCCACCGGTTCTAGAACGTCCTGGCAACCTAGGGCCTGGTCAGTCCTTGGCTCTTTAGGACTTCGATCTTCTCCACAAGTTGCCGCACCTCCACCATCTCGGCTTCCGAGGGCAGCGATGATCAGCATTCCAAGAACTTCAGAGGATTTCCAACAAATAGAGGCAAGGAGGGTTCTGGATTTGTATAGTAAAACCACTCCTGGTGCCATCCTTTCAAGGAGGTCTTGAGGGGGAGATGAAGGTAAACCTTCTTCATCTCCATGTGAAGCTGTAGCCCAGCTCCCCCTATGACCTGTGGGATGGCTTTGTATGGATGGGGCTTAATGTGGAAGAAATATCGAAAAAGGTTGAAATGGGGATCGATCCCTAGGAAGGCTTCACAGAGAGCACAAAAATAGAAATATGAAGAATGGAGTTTGGATTGAGGTGGATGAGCTCGATATGGTAGAAATCAAGAAGACCCCGAAAGAAGTTGGAGGTCGAAAGAGCGAAAGCCCTATTAAAGTAGGTCTCGAAAACCATGATCTTGTGGGAGTCAGGGATACGGATGGTTTCACCTTTTGTCGAATGCCAGTTGATCAACTCCCGTGGTTGAAGACACTTTATCTTCTCTAGATGAGCCAGCTTCACTTGGCATGGGGTCGAGGTCGGCCAAGTTCTAATAGGAACAAGAGGGATGTCAGAAGAGGACCTTGACATCTTCGGAGCTTGGGATGTGGGGAGAAAGTGTCTGGATGGGAAGAATCAACTTTTGATTGGAAGTTTTTTTGGATCGGCGGATGGGAGCTCAAGTGGAGGGGAAACCCTAGCCTGGAGCGGAAGAGCACGTGGGCTTTTGCGCGCGAATCTGGAAGGCGAAAAGTTTTTGCGATTTGGGGAAAAAAGGGGAATCTTTGCTCTCTCTTGCCGGTATTTATAGGCCTGCGCTAGGAGGTTGGCTTGGGCCGGCTTGGTCCATAATGGACCGTAAGATATGAATTCCTAAATAGCATGTCCTATTGGGCCGATAGCCAACTGTGTTAAAATCACAGTTTTGGTGCTGTTTCACATGAGCCAATCAAAATAATCAAATATGCTTCATGTTAAGCCTAATTGTTGGACACGTTTGTTCAGATATCTATATTATTTAATAGGTATTAGGGATATGTTCTTATAAGGATCGACAGCTGGTCTTCATTCACATTGGTGATGCAGATATCTCTCAAGTAAACCTAACCACACATTGGATTAAATCCATAGTGGTACTTGGCTTATATGCTTAGCCAAATTGACTTTAGCAAAAACTTTTCTAGCTGACATGATGCTGAAGAGTCTGGTTTCTGAGAAATATATCACTCGGGAAAGACTTAAAGGTTAAAAATCTTTGACTTTATATTTAATTGTTACACAATTAAGCACAAAGTCAGGGGCTACACCTAATAGGCGTGCCCATTCGGCGCACACTATTCAAATTTTTCCATAAAGCCCTTCATAGCCTCGTTGCAAGCTGACATGAAGCAAGACTTGGGAAAAGCAACACTCAGACAATGAGTACGAGCAATGCACTCAGGAAATCTTCACCATGGAGGATGAGCACTCGGCTTCAGCTGTGACTCAACTATGAAGGTCTCAGAGGCTACTGTGAAGGCCATAGCCCTGGGTACCTCACGAAAGGCAATATGGCCACTCGGATAGAGAGTGGGCCTGCCATGTAATAAGGGATATAGTACGACTTGGCTTTATATTACCTTGCATGACAATAAAAGGGATATAGTCCTACCGGTTACTCTATGTTTCTTGAGGGAAATCCCCTGGTCGAGTCTGACCGGGATTCCTACTACGTAAACTTGCATCCTCGGTATATATGGACAGGCAAGGAAACCCCCTGGGGCAGAGGACAATCTCACCAGAGACAATCAATATCAACCTCGAAGACAATACACAACAGCTGGAAGTAGGGTATTATCTCATCTTAAGAGTCTGAACCAGGATAAACTCTTCGTGTTCAGGACAAGTTGCTTCTTGCTAATATAAATTAAACTTGCCAAATTGCAAGAGAAAGCATTTGTATTATTTTAGAAACTGTAATGATGGTAGTAAAAAGATCATATGAAGCAACAATTTTCAAAATCAACTTTCATGTAGTTTGCATAGTACATTATTGTTAAATGTGGACGTCACCTAGTCATGTTCACTTGGGTAGTACAATTAGTTTTTATATGTAGATTGTTGTAAACGAAACTGTTCCAAATAAATCAACTTCAAATTTTTAATTTCATCAAGGGACGAATTTTGTTCATCTTAGTACAATTAGTATGTACACCAAATGCTGATACTTTCGTTTGAGACTATACAACTGAATACACATTCACTAATACATCCTTCAGGAACGCACACAATAGAGATTACATGACAATACCTGTAAATAAGGACTTAGCTGGTCAGAAACTGATTGAAAGAAAAAGTATCCGAAGTGAAAGATATTGGGTGCTTATGAAAGTGAAGATAAGTGTGGAAAGACCATTGAGTAACTTGTTATGCAGGTAGACAGGGCACCTTCCAGATCATCGGGACTCGGCTTCCTTATGTGGCATGCTTGGCTGCTAGACTATCTGCACATATAATAAATAATATCTATTGTGATTTCATCAATGACATGCACCGCGGTTCATAACACAGTGTAATTAAATTGAACTAAAATTGTGTCTTATGTTTTCTGAATTACCTATTTTTGATGTGGCTAATGTGGCTACCAGATCTACCATGGGAGCACAGGGAAAACCAGACGGTTGTGCCGGCTCACGTCAGCATGGAGCCCAACATTGAGGGCTCAGGTGTCTGCAACAGTTGGCATAGATAAACACAAAATCATATGAGGCAATAAATAATCCCATATGTAGTATTTGGTAATTTCTATGTTAGAGGTGTAAATGATTGATCTACACAAATAATTGATCTACAATGGAATAATTGTTATAAATACATATAAACAAAAATTAAGAAACCTTCCACCTTCTGTAGCAAAACAAAAAAGTGATAACTATTCTGTACAATATCCTAAAGGAAAAGCTGCTGAATTTAGCTTATGAGCCCCATCCTTACAGGCAACATCTCCACACACAGTTTGCACCAATCAGTTGGCAGCTCCCTAATGCTCATAATCAATGTTTTGTTAAATAGAAATTTCATCTTAGTAGTAGAGTTCAGTACCTAAGTATATCAAAGTGAGATGAACTCTACCTAAGTATATATTGTCACGCCCTAAAAATCACTTTAATTAAAAATTGTTTTTGGGGTAAATTGAAATACAAGAATACGCTAAAAAAAATTTGTTTGAGAAACGCGTTTGAATAAAATTTTGAAAATTCCAATATTAAAAATCCCAAGTTTAAATTTTAAATAAATGCTTGGACGCTTTTATATTCCTGGGGTTTTGGTCGGAATATTTTAAGCGTTTAAGTATTTATGATGATAAAACTCTATGTGTTTCGTGGTGGTATTTATTTCTGGTAAATTCCCCACGATTTAATAAACTCTCTGAAATTTCCTTGGAATTTTCGGAGCTCCAGAATTAATTTTAATAGGACAAAGATCATTTCTATAATTAGATAAATCTATAATAAAATCCCTATCTTTTCTCCTATCCGGGTCATTTCGGTTCAGTCCTTTGAACTCTCCCCGTTCATCGTGAACTCTGACATCCTTTGTCTTCTAGGGTTTCGTGTCGCTCCCGGAACCCTAAAACCTCCTCAACGTTCCAATTCTCAAAATACACCGATATTTCAATCGATCGCATGTTTCCTAAACTATTTCCTCCTCCGTCCTCGACTCCCAAAATATTCCCCATATTTTGGATGTTTATTTATTCCGTTTCCCAAACTCCGTAAAATATATTCATCGAATATCCTAATTCTTTGGTCGACACAAAATATCCTCCATTTTCCCCAAGTTCCTAACTCCGTATATAGTCCCAATTTTTCCTGATTCTGGGAGATTCCCGCTGACTCCTTCCAATATTCTCAAAATTCCCGAAATATTCTTATGCTTTGAGAGTTCCAAAAATTCCGGCGAATTTCCTTGATTCCGAAAAAATATTTCGGTCCCAAAGATGTTTCGACGCTTTTGAGTTTCTATATATATATACGCCAACATTCACTACCCTCCAAAATTCCAAACAATCTCCCCCCAATTTCCGATATTCCTAATACTTCTTGAAATTCTGAATTTAAATTCTAAATTTAGAATTCCAGAAAAATCCCCAAAATCCCCACCTTTTCTCTTTTCTTTATTTTTCTCCCAATCCTCCATCTGTCCTTTTATTTTTCTCGAAGTCTGTTTCCTCCCTCTTGTTCATCTCTTCCGTTTCTCTCTCTGCTCAGGCCTGTAGCAAACCGAGCCGCCGCCGTCGCCTGTGCCGCCCCGGCCCTCGGCCTCGCTCGCCCGGCCTGTGCCGCCCCGGCCCCGGCCTGCGCCAGCCCGCGCCGCCCCGGCCTCCGCGCCGAGCTCGCCCGTCGAGTGCCGCCCCGGACTCGGTCCGCTGCCCCGCAACTGCCTGCCGCCGCGTTTTTCGGCACGTCGCGCCACACGCCCCCACGACGCCGCCATAACCGCGCGAGCCGATGTCGCCATCCACTTCCCCACTCCCTCTCCTGTTTTTCCCTCAAAGCCGCCGTCGCCTGTGCCTCCTCGCCACACGCAGCGTCGCCGGCTCTCTGCCGCGCCGCTTCCTGCCCTTGCACGCCGAAGCCGCCGCCCTGCTCCTCGCCCCGGCCGTCACCGCCGGTGCGCCGTCGCCTGCGCCTCCTCCCTGCCGTCGCCGCCGCCCCTCTGCTGCTCCCGTCGCCTGCCTCGGCCGGCCGCGCCTCCAGTCGTCACCGCCGGCGTCTACAGCCCTTTGGGCCGTGCGGCCGCCGCCCGGCTCTGCCCCGAGCCACCGTTGCCGTCACCTGCTCTCCAACTGACGGTCTCTGCGTCGTCAACCTCGTCGTCGTCTTCTGCGCCTCCAGCCGCCGCCTCCGCTGCTCCTCACCCCGGCCACCACGGCCCGTAGCCATCGAAGGTCATCGTCGCTGCCGTCGGCGTCGTCGTTTTCGCCCGCCGCTGGTGAGCACCACGCCTCCCTGCCTGCCCTCCCTTTTGTTGGTTGTCACCGTTGTCGTTTGTCCCGGTGCCCAACTCCTCTTCCCCGTCGCTGTCTTCTCATCGTCATCGCTGCATCCTTCCTGTCGCGCTACCACCGCCCCCGCCTCAGACCATCGCCGCCGTCGTCCTGTTCCCCAGGCCGTCGCCGGATGACATCGTCCTCAGTGCCACGCCGCCGCTGGTGAGCCACGGCCGAAGTTCCTCCCCTGCTCCTCCTCCTCGTCGTCGTCGTCTTTTCTCCGCCGGCTTCGCCGCCTGCCACCGCTGGACCAGCGTCGCCGCCTCTCTTCCCATCCGTCGTCGCCGCCGTCCACATCCAGCGCTACCGCCCCATCTCCTGCACGCGTCGCCCTCGCCCCGAGCGCCTGCCGCACCGCCCAACAGCCCGCCGCCGGTGAGCACTCCTTCGGTGTCGGTCCCTGTCTTCCTTCCCTAATCCACCAGCCGTCGCCGGGTCTCGCCGTCCTCAGCACTGGCACCCCTGTCCTTTCCCCATCGCCGTCGTCGGCATTACCGTTGCCATCTACACCCGCACCTATTCCCCTCCCCTAATTCGGCGGCCGTCCATCGTCGCCATCCTCCTCCGCTGCACTGCGTCGCCGTCTTGAGCCGTCGTCGTCGTCATCGCATTTCTCGTCTCTCCTCGGTCTCGGCTCGCAGACACATCGCTACCGTGCCATCGTCAATCGCTACCGTCGTCGTCGCTCTCCCCGGCCGCTGAGCCGGCGTGTCTCCTGTGCTGCGCCTTAGACGGCCGAGCTCGATTTGGCCCCTCGGCGTGTCACTGTTGCACGGACCCTAGCGTCTCCCCCTCCCTTGTGATCCCGGCGTATATGTCTCCAAATCATCCAATCTTCATAAATCGTTGATCGGATCTCATCCGTCCGATCCTTTCGAGTCCAATTTGGGTCATTGGACCTCCCTAAATCCAATCACCTCCGCACGTCTAAATTCAATCGTCACGTCAATCCTAGCCAGACCATCTCGTCTGCCACCTCAGCCCTGATCTCCTCGTCATCGATCTACCTCATCACCATCTCACCTTTCGTGCCACATCGGCATCCACCTCAGTCATGACATTGTTTCCTTGTCCGTGAGGCAAACACATCAGTCCAGTCCACCTCCTCACCTTTTCCCCTCTATGAACCTAGTCCACAGGATCTGTGTCCATGACAGTAGGCCTCACTCTCTTTCTCCAGTGCAAAAAATAATTATTTTAGTGTAATCCCGAGAGAATATTCTTGAGAATATTCTTTTTCAATCCATTTCGGATGTATTCCGAATTCAATCTTCCAAAAGCCATATCTTTCTCGTCCGAACTCTGAATTGACCTGTTCTTCTTCCTAATTTCATCTAAAATTATAATCTACTTGTTTGTATAATTTTTATGTACTGTTTATTTGGAGTTTCTTAGGCTTTTTATCGTTTTGCGTGTAGCATACCGTAATCGCTGTTTCGGAGGACCGCGGAGTCTACGGAAGAGTTCGGAAGAGTAATCGAAGATGTTTGGTTGCAAGGCAAGTCACACATTCATCCTTGAGCATGTTGAACCTACTTTGTGAAATATTTTACGATTTATAAATAAATTGCATGTTTTGCCAATTACATGGAATATGGAATAACCTATCCACATACCTGAGACCCGGTTCATTTGTTATCCATTCTTTGATAACCTTGGGTGATAATTTGACTAGCTTAGGTCTCATTGGAGGACCTGGCTAGAGATAGGACCTGCTTAGCCATGCTTAGCAACATAGCTCACCTGGGAATTAAATATTATCTTTTTATATGATTCGACTCGATGTCGGAAAAATGGAACCTTGGATAGGCTGTTGTTAAATTACTAAAATTTTGACCCTAAAGGGTGGGCTGTGGGTGTATGGTTTTGCTTGTCACACCCATGGCAATTAAGGACCGGTTCGCGGGAACCACTTGGGCAACTTCCCGTACTTTCCACAAGCCAGCGTGGGCAACGGCTGGGCTTGAAGCGTTTCTTCTCCCTCTCCTAGGCACCGATGAAGAGGGTGGAAGAGATGGAGTTGGGTCGGCCCGGGGTAGGGTTGATCGGCTGCCGGATTCACCGTGGCGCAAGGGGGGTAGCCTGGCCAATATGGCGTGCCCTGTCGGCAGGTGCAACCTCAGCGTGGTGTGGATGGTTAGGGAGAGGTTGCGTGAACGGTCCTGTCACAGCCTCTTGCGGGGTGTCGTGGTGACACATCGACGCACGGAAACGTGTGTGAGGCTGTGTCTTGTGGGTAAAGTTGTACACCTCTGATCAGAGTAAAACTATTCGAATAGCCGCGCCCGCGGTAATGGGCACATTGGCCAAGACTCACCGTGATTAGTCTCACCCTAGATAATTAATCTGGTTTTTATCAAACTGGTGTTGTGGAAGGTGTGTGTCCGGTCGGCGTGGTTGAGCTGACCGGGGGTGACCGGTTAGCGTGGTGTAACGCTAGTCGGTGGAGACTGGTGAGTGTGGTTTAACTCTCATCAGTTTCGCCTGGTGGTCGTGGTGTAACTTCCATCAGCGCGGCCTGGTCAACGTGGTTTAGCGTTGGTCGGGAAAAGCTGGTCAGCGTGATACGTTGTCCGGTGGTGACTGGTTAACGTGGTGTAGCGTTAATCAGTGGAGTCCGGGTAACATGGTGTAACGGTACCCGGAGGTGTCTGGTGAACGTGGTATAGCGTTCATCAGTGGAGACTGGTTGACGTGGTTTAGCGTCAATCAGTTGGGAATGGTTGGGCCTGGTTAACGTGGTGTAACGTTAATCGGTGGAAAATTAATCTTGTTAAATTAATCAACCTTTTACTGTTTACGAACTACTACTGTTTACAACTGCTTTTACGCAAATGAGCCACCAGCCTCCCTTTGAAATCCCGTGCACAAATGCATCATTGGTGTGGCTTGTTGAGTACGGTGGGTGGTACTCAGCCTTGCTCTTTCCCCCTTTTCAGAAGTGTGGACCTTGGCTTATATCCCAGTTGAGCTTGCCTGTGGCGTGGAGCTGTAGTCACGCTAGTTTCGCCTTTCCGCTGCTGTTTTCTTCCGTGTGAGGACTAAGTGCCTCTTCTGTAAGTATTTACGCCTTATTTATGTTTGGAACTGTTTATTGATTTGTCGTTTTGTGTACCCTGGCTTGATTCCTGGACAGGGATTTTAATACACAAAATAGTCTGGAAATTGGCTAAATTTCTGGGCGTGACAAGTTGGTATCAGAGCCGAACTTGATTGTAGGATAAGCCAAACGGTCAGACCTTAAGGACATCATTTGTGAAAAAAAAACTAATTGTGAAAATCTTCTTGCTCTCTCTCTTCTATGTTTGATTTTTCTCTCCTTACCCCTAATCAGAGGCAACAGAAGAAGGATTACCGACTTAGAATTTTCAACTTTGTTCTAGATGGCCAACAGAGAAAGTGTGTATCTTGGAGACAGTGGTTTCTCGGCAGAGCTTCGCCGCATGGTTGCCGAAATCGGATATGAGACTTTGACAGTGTACTACCACAACATTGCCAGCAAAGGGGACAGACTTCAGTCGCAAGATCACAGTGACTCTTGACTCCAACCGCGAAGACCTTCCTCAACTCGTTTACGCCGCTGAAGCTGATCATTATCTGCCTGCTCGAGAAGAAGCTGATGCCCTAGCCGAAGAAGTCAATGAAGCTATCCGATTACCTTCCTGAAGCCTTAAGCTACACCCTCAAGAATAGTTCTCATGTTTAGTTTAGTCACGTGTGTTAGCTTGCTTGTTAGTGTGCTGGTGCTTGCTCCTTTGGTGCTTGTGTGCTTGGGTAGCGTATGGCGCATGTCAGCTGGTGATATGGCCATACTAGTTTGGCAGTGTAATAATCAACACTCTATATTCATTACAGTTCAGTGATAATTTAAATATTTAGTAAAGAAGATGCCCTCTCTCTCTCTCCCTCTTTGCTCTATACCCTCTCTCCTTGTTGATTTCTCCACCACATCTGGACAATTTTATACATGTGATAAGAAGAAAGAGATTATATTGGATTCAATAATAACCACAATCAGGACCTCTGCTCAGCTCAAGATATGCAAACTCAGTTTCGTCGTAAACTCTAGTTCACTAAGTCAGCAGACCGTTGTTGGATAGTGGAAGCTACTGCTTGGTTATATAACCGCAAGAGGAAGCTAAGAAGGCTTAGGAAGACACAAGTAATGGATAACCAGATCAGTTCATCTCCAAAGATTACGACCGAGTCTTAGAAGACAAAGCAATTCATCAGGAAGATAAGAAGAACATGATGCAGGATATGAAGGGACAAGTCAAGCTAGGATTGATGGATTATTCCTCATCAACTTTCTCTGGAGAACGACCTTACCAGTTACAATCGAGACCAGAAAAACAACGCTTGGATATGGATAACTTCTCGAGACTTCACCCAAAGCCGAAGTGTCAGTCATCGCAGAAAAGCATCAACGACGTCATGGTCGCAACAATCATTACAGTAAAAGAAAGACAAGTCGGTAGCGTCAGAATTTGGAAGAAGGGAAGATATGACTAACTCACGATGGAGTTAGTGAAAGTCAGTTTATATCAACGGAGTTAGTGAAACCCAGTCTAAGACGCCAGTAGTAAGACCAACCGAGTTGTTATCTCTAGGAGTACTGGCAGTTGTTGTCATGGTTCTGAGCCTATCTACGTGGAAAGGTAGCATCCAAGACAGAAGCGTTAAGGACAGAAGTTAAAGACGGAAGGAACCTGATATCAAATCAGTTGATGAAGCCATCGGACGAGACACCTACAATAACCCTGAAAGTTACAGACGAATATTTCCATCACTACTATGAGAATCTAAGCACGAGGATACTAAGAAACAGTTAGTAAGAAGGTAGGAAGAAAGGTGATTGATAAAGAAACAGGACAAAGTAAATCCTAGCAGAAGAAGGAAAGTGTTTCACCAAGGAGGATCAATAATAAAGCGCCCCGCGACACCGTTCGGAAGTCCATGTGCCGTAAACAAGCAAGTATATGTAAGTTGCGCCAGGACAAACAATGGGACCAATTCCAAGGGTTGTCACCAGAAGAAAGTGCTCAATGGAAAGAGTTGAAGACCAACCAAACCCTTTTCTTGCTAGCTGCCCCAAATCTCGGGACGAGATTTTTGTAAGGGGGGTGGGTTTGTCACGCCCTAAAAATCACTTTAATTAAAAATTGTTTTTGGGGTAAATTGAAATACAAGAATACGCTAAAAAAAATTTGTTTGAGAAACGCGTTTGAATAAAATTTTGAAAATTCCAATATTAAAAATCCCAAGTTTAAATTTTAAATAAATGCTTGGACGCTTTTATATTCCTGGGGTTTTGGTCGGAATATTTTAAGCGTTTAAGTATTTATGATGATAAAACTCTATGTGTTTCGTGGTGGTATTTATTTCTGGTAAATTCCCCACGATTTAATAAACTCTCTGAAATTTCCTTGGAATTTTCGGAGCTCCAGAATTAATTTTAATAGGACAAAGATCATTTCTATAATTAGATAAATCTATAATAAAATCCCTATCTTTTCTCCTATCCGGGTCATTTCGGTTCAGTCCTTTGAACTCTCCCCGTTCATCGTGAACTCTGACATCCTTTGTCTTCTAGGGTTTCGTGTCGCTCCCGGAACCCTAAAACCTCCTCAACGTTCCAATTCTCAAAATACACCGATATTTCAATCGATCGCATGTTTCCTAAACTATTTCCTCCTCCGTCCTCGACTCCCAAAATATTCCCCATATTTTGGATGTTTATTTATTCCGTTTCCCAAACTCCGTAAAATATATTCATCGAATATCCTAATTCTTTGGTCGACACAAAATATCCTCCATTTTCCCCAAGTTCCTAACTCCGTATATAGTCCCAATTTTTCCTGATTCTGGGAGATTCTCGCTGACTCCTTCCAATATTCTCAAAATTCCCGAAATATTCTTATGCTTTGAGAGTTCCAAAAATTCCGGCGAATTTCCTTGATTCCGAAAAAATATTTCGGTCCCAAAGATGTTTCGACGCTTTTGAGTTTCTATATATATATACGCCAACATTCACTACCCTCCAAAATTCCAAACAATCTCCCCCCAATTTCCGATATTCCTAATACTTCTTGAAATTCTGAATTTAAATTCTAAATTTAGAATTCCAGAAAAAATCCCCAAAATCCTCACCTTTTCTCTTTTCTTTATTTTTCTCCCAATCCTCCATCTGTCCTTTTATTTTTCTCGAAGTCTGTTTCCTCCCTCTTGTTCATCTCTTCCGTTTCTCTCTCTGCTCAGGCCTGTAGCAAACCGAGCCGCCGCCGTCGCCTGTGCCGCCCCGGCCCTCGGCCTCGCTCGCCCGGCCTGTGCCGCCCCGGCCCCGGCCTGCGCCAGCCCGCGCCGCCCCGGCCTCCGCGCCGAGCTCGCCCGCCGAGTGCCGCCCCGGACTCGGTCCGCTGCCCCGCAACTGCCTGCCGCCGCGTTTTTCGGCACGTCGCGCCACACGCCCCCACGACGCCGCCATAACCGCGCGAGCCGATGTCGCCATCCACTTCCCCACTCCCTCTCCTGTTTTTCCCTCAAAGCCGCCGTCGCCTGTGCCTCCTCGCCACACGCAGCGTCGCCGGCTCTCTGCCGCGCCGCTTCCTGCCCTTGCACGCCGAAGCCGCCGCCCTGCTCCTCGCCCCGGCCGTCACCGCCGGTGCGCCGTCGCCTGCGCCTCCTCCCTGCCGTCGCCGCCGCCCCTCTGCTGCTCCCGTCGCCTGCCTCGGCCGGCCGCGCCTCCAGTCGTCACCGCCGGCGTCTACAGCCCTTTGGGCCGTGCGGCCGCCGCCCGGCTCTGCCCCGAGCCACCGTTGCCGTCACCTGCTCTCCAACTGACGGTCTCTGCGTCGTCAACCTCGTCGTCGTCTTCTGCGCCTCCAGCCGCCGCCTCCGCTGCTCCTCACCCCGGCCACCACGGCCCGTAGCCATCGAAGGTCATCGTCGCTGCCGTCGGCGTCGTCGTTTTCGCCCGCCGCTGGTGAGCACCACGCCTCCCTGCCTGCCCTCCCTTTTGTTGGTTGTCGCCGTTGTCGTTTGTCCCGGTGCCCAACTCCTCTTCCCCGTCGCTGTCTTCTCACCGTCATCGCTGCATCCTTCCTGTCGCGCTACCACCGCCCCCGCCTCAGACCATCGCCGCCGTCGTCCTGTTCCCCAGGCCGTCGCCGGATGACATCGTCCTCAGTGCCACGCCGCCGCTGGTGAGCCACGGCCGAAGTTCCTCCCCTGCTCCTCCTCCTCGTCGTCGTCGTCTTTTCTCCGCCGGCTTCGCCGCCTGCCACCGCTGGACCAGCATCGCCGCCTCTCTTCCCATCCGTCGTCGCCGCCGTCCACATCCAGCGCTACCGCCCCATCTCCTGCACGCGTCGCCCTCGCCCCGAGCGCCTGCCGCACCGCCCAACAGCCCGCCGCCGGTGAGCACTCCTTCGGTGTCGGTCCCTGTCTTCCTTCCCTAATCCACCAGCCGTCGCCGGGTCTCGCCGTCCTCAGCACTGGCACCCCTGTCCTTTCCCCATCGCCGTCGTCGGCATTACCGTTGCCATCTACACCCGCACCTATTCCCCTCCCCTAATTCGGCGGCCGTCCATCGTCGCCATCCTCCTCCGCTGCACTGCGTCGCCGTCTTGAGCCGTCGTCGTCGTCATCGCATTTCTCGTCTCTCCTCGGTCTCGGCTCGCAGACACATCGCTACCGTGCCATCGTCAATCGCTACCGTCGTCGTCGCTCTCCCCGGCCGCTGAGCCGGCGTGTCTCCTGTGCTGCGCCTTAGACGGCCGAGCTCGATTTGGCCCCTCGGCGTGTCACTGTTGCACGGACCCTAGCGTCTCCCCCTCCCTTGTGATCCCGGCGTATATGTCTCCAAATCATCCAATCTTCATAAACCGTTGATCGGATCTCATCCGTCCGATCCTTTCGAGTCCAATTTGGGTCATTGGACCTCCCTAAATCCAATCACCTCCGCACGTCTAAATTCAATCGTCACGTCAATCCTAGCCAGACCATCTCGTCTGCCACCTCAGCCCTGATCTCCTCGTCATCGATCTACCTCATCACCATCTCACCTTTCGTGCCACATCGGCATCCACCTCAGTCATGACATTGTTTCCTTGTCCGTGAGGCAAACACATCAGTCCAGTCCACCTCCTCACCTTTTCCCCTCTATGAACCTAGTCCACAGGATCTGTGTCCATGACAGTAGGCCTCACTCTCTTTCTCCAGTGCCAAAAATAATTATTTTAGTGTAATCCCGAGAGAATATTCTTGAGAATATTCTTTTTCAATCCATTTCGGATGTATTCCGAATTCAATCTTCCAAAAGCCATATCTTTCTCGTCCGAACTCTGAATTGACCTGTTCTTCTTCCTAATTTCATCTAAAATTATAATCTACTTGTTTGTATAATTTTTATGTACTGTTTATTTGGAGTTTCTTAGGCTTTTTATCGTTTTGCGTGTAGCATACCGTAATCGCTGTTTCGGAGGACCGCGGAGTCTACGGAAGAGTTCGGAAGAGTAATCGAAGATGTTTGGTTGCAAGGCAAGTCACACATTCATCCTTGAGCATGTTGAACCTACTTTGTGAAATATTTTACGATTTATAAATAAATTGCATGTTTTGCCAATTACATGGAATATGGAATAACCTATCCACATACCTGAGACCCGGTTCATTTGTTATCCATTCTTTGATAACCTTGGGTGATAATTTGACTAGCTTAGGTCTCATTGGAGGACCTGGCTAGAGATAGGACCTGCTTAGCCATGCTTAGCAACATAGCTCACCTGGGAATTAAATATTATCTTTTTATATGATTCGACTCGATGTCGGAAAAATGGAACCTTGGATAGGCTGTTGTTAAATTACTAAAATTTTGACCCTAAAGGGTGGGCTGTGGGTGTATGGTTTTGCTTGTCACACCCATGGCAATTAAGGACCGGTTCGCGGGAACCACTTGGGCAACTTCCCGTACTTTCCACAAGCCAGCGTGGGCAACGGCTGGGCTTTGAAGCGTTTCTTCTCCCTCTCCTAGGCACCGATGAAGAGGGTGGAAGAGATGGAGTTGGGTCGGCCCGGGGTAGGGTTGATCGGCTGCCGGATTCACCGTGGCGCAAGGGGGGTAGCCTGGCCAATATGGCGTGCCCTGTCGGCAGGTGCAACCTCAGCGTGGTGTGGATGGTTAGGGAGAGGTTGCGTGAACGGTCCTGTCACAGCCTCTTGCGGGGTGTCGTGGTGACACATCGACGCACGGAAACGTGTGTGAGGCTGTGTCTTGTGGGTAAAGTTGTACACCTCTGATCAGAGTAAAACTATTCGAATAGCCGCGCCCGCGGTAATGGGCACATTGGCCAAGACTCACCGTGATTAGTCTCACCCTAGATAATTAATCTGGTTTTTATCAAACTGGTGTTGTGGAAGGTGTGTGTCCGGTCGGCGTGGTTGAGCTGACCGGGGGTGACCGGTTAGCGTGGTGTAACGCTAGTCGGTGGAGACTGGTGAGTGTGGTTTAACTCTCATCAGTTTCGCCTGGTGGTCGTGGTGTAACTTCCATCAGCGCGGCCTGGTCAACGTGGTTTAGCGTTGGTCGGGAAAAGCTGGTCAGCGTGATACGTTGTCCGGTGGTGACTGGTTAACGTGGTGTAGCGTTAATCAGTGGAGTCCGGGTAACGTGGTGTAACGGTACCCGGAGGTGTCTGGTGAACGTGGTATAGCGTTCATCAGTGGAGACTGGTTGACGTGGTTTAGCGTCAATCAGTTGGGAATGGCTGGGCCTGGTTAACGTGGTGTAACGTTAATCGGTGGAAAATTAATCTTGTTAAATTAATCAACCTTTTACTGTTTACGAACTACTACTGTTTACAACTGCTTTTACGCAAATGAGCCACCAGCCTCCCTTTGAAATCCCGTGCACAAATGCATCGTTGGTGTGGCTTGTTGAGTACGGTGGGTGGTACTCAGCCTTGCTCTTTCCCCCTTTTCAGAAGTGTGGACCTTGGCTTATATCCCAGTTGAGCTTGCCTGTGGCGTGGAGCTGTAGTCACGCTAGTTTCGCCTTTCCGCTGCTGTTTTCTTCCGTGTGAGGACTAAGTGCCTCTTCTGTAAGTATTTACGCCTTATTTATGTTTGGAACTGTTTATTGATTTGTCGTTTTGTGTACCCTGGCTTGATTCCTGGACAGGGATTTTAATACACAAAATAGTCTGGAAATTGGCTAAATTTCTGGGCGTGACATATATGTAGAGTTTTGTTGCCCTGTAAAACCAACAAAATGTCAGTCTAACAAGGATCAATATTTTAGTGCTGAATGTTTTATTAGTCACCAGGCAGTGGGAATAGTATCAAACCATTAAGACAAATGAATACCGAAGCTCCAGAAATATTTCCAATGGTCCCTATTGAACTGAATACTACAGAACATGCTTTGATAATTGGAGGCATTTCTTGTACTTTTGGGGAAAAGAACAAATAGAGGTATTGTGCATTGATGAATCTGTGATTACCTGTTTTGGTGGCTGAATGCTGCAGCCCAAAGCAGGCAGCTAAACCCAGTTGCTCCGCAGCCATATGCCCGTGTCCTTTCCAACAGCTCATCAATTCCGTCTGCAATCGCCGGCTAGATCCATTATCCTCGACAGGAACGACGATGCTAACGGTGGAATTGGAAGGCAACTTTGCAGGGTCCCCTATGAAGAGCACTATTCCCTCACTCTGTGTGGTTGCCTCTCTTGGCGTGGGTCTGTAGCACTTCATGTGAAAAGCAACACTACTACTGCTGTCAACAGCTAGGACCAAGATCAAAGCAACAGAATTGTGGAGAAGGAAAGAGAGGATTGACGAATCAAATAACTGGACATACCTCGAAGAGGAGCAGAGGCTGGAGGGAAGAGGCGGTGGAGTTCACAGTCAGACTGACCAGCACGGCGTCAACTATGAGCTCGGGCCTACTGAATGGAGTGCGGCGTGACCAGATCGACCGCCTCGCCGATGAGCTCGGGCGCAACGCCACCAGATCGACCACCTCACAAGGCTCGAGCGCCGACCCGCTGAATCGTGTGTTGCGCACCAGATCGCTGAATCCACCTCACAAGAGAGAGTAATCAAATAGTGAAGAAAGACAATATCTTTTTACTAAAGCTCCAAACATCACCATTTTATTGAAAAATCTTAAAGATTACACACTGCTATATACTCCCTCTAGTCAATTATATTTTCAATTGGGAATACTAAGATTAGTGCTCCCATCGACAAATATAAATGACTGGAGAGAGTATTTGATAGCATTTATGTGATTCTATTAAGACACAAATGGCTTATTGTAAGCGTGCACGTGAGCCCATGTTGCTAACAAAATACAAAATTCTTTCAAGTGCTAATTATCTTTACAGGTTCTATTTTTTTGTTTCAAGATTGATTAATCATTAGTCAGGCCTAGATTTCATATAATCACAAAACCAAAAAATTGATGGAATCCTATGTTGACCTCTTATTACATAAATCCAAAAAATTTTAGAGAGTAATACACCTTGGAAACTATATAACTTGTTGAGAATCAAACAAAACTTTATGTAAATGGTGCCTGCCGCGCAAGACACTGATCCTTCTTGTCAAAAAGAATACAAAATATTCTCGGGTCAATCCACCAATCATATATCACAAAAATACTGTCACCATCATCTGCAAGGGATACAAGTTTGAACCTAGCATTCCAAGCTACCAAGCCAAAGTAAAAGCTTAACTTTTTGATATAGCTAACCAACCAGCTAATCACATCCAATGTGCTAAAAAAAGTTAAAGTCTATACTACGGAATCATACTTTAAACAATCCGAAGCATGCTATATGAAAATATTGTTTTAATTTGCAAGTGATGAAATCGTATAAATTACCTGGGATTTATTGAACAGTTCTAAATCCTGTGTCACATCATGAGCTAACAAATTGTTATGAGCAGTGATCACCAAGTTTAGTGATGGACCAAAGCTCAATCACTACCAGAAAATCGAGATTTCGTGACGGTGTTGAATTTTCGTGAGAGGATTAGATACACCCTCATGAAAATCACAATTTTCATGATGGTGTAGCAAAATCCATCGTGAAAACATATTTTTGTGATGGTGCTTGACACACTGCCACGAAAAGTAGTTGTTTTCGTAAAGGTATTTTTTAAACCATCACGAAAATGATTGCTCCTTCACGAAATAATGTACAGTACCATCGCCTCTCTATTTGCGCAAGAGAGAACTAGACCCACTGACGGCGTGAGCATTTCACATGCGATTATACCAGCACTAAAACACCGGCTCCCGTCAAAACTCCGAAGTTAAGTGGGTGACCTCCTGGAAAGTTAATTTTCGTGATGATGAGTCTGATTCGTAATGACATTTTTCTGGCTTCTGATTCGTGAGGGTGGACCGTCACTAAAATATTTTCGTGACGATATTTTAACGCTCACGAAAACTCCGTTTTCTGATAGTGAATGTTGCACAGATATACAAAGATCATAGCTAGCCCAAAGATACATGAATCTTAGTTTATCATGAGGGGGGCAGCATCAAATTTGAAAAAGCAACATCCATAGTCAGTGCCAATGACAGCAAATAGAAAACAACCCTAATTGGTGAAGCCAATTTATCACATGGGTTATATAACATACGTATATGAAGTCTGTACAGCAACCTTCTCCGAAGATGTAAACCCAAATGTACATTCAGCAGATTCTGACAGTACATTATGACGAAAATGGCAAGTATTTGTTTTTATTATGTTGCAGTAGAGGGAATGATCAATTAGTTAATTATAGTGGAAAGTTCAGATTATTCACATATGTGACAAAGCAAAACATTCAAGTAGATAACTTTGGGCAGGTGTTGTTTTTAATATAGGAAAGTATTTTGACAAATAGAAAATATATAATATGTTACAAGGAGCAATTATATTTTATCCTCTATATATATATATATATATATATATATATATATATATATATATATATATATATATTATAATTGAAGGTTCAAGAATTCTATAAACGTGCATACATTACCATCGGGACTTCCTAAGGGAGAAACCATGTCCTCCAGCAACTAGTCGAACAAATTCATTTTAGCTAATAATAACTGCATCTAGCCTCCTCTTATCTGCCATACCTGTAGGAACAGAAAACAAAGGCAAATTAACATGTGTATGAAGAAATTATATGAAAAATATCAAACCAATAATCACCTCATCACTATCCCTCAAAGGAAACACAACTTGCATAAATACGAAAAGATTTGTTCAACCAGTATACAGATAAAACTCATCACAACTTGCATAATTATAGTGAAGCTATGATCCATTCTATTTCTACCAAATCAAACCTTCATCCAGATACCTACAGGCACAAGTAAAGAGATCTACACAACAACCTCAAATGTAATGGGAATCGCCAAGGGTTGTACTTGTCCAACATTCATGCTACTTTTTTTCTGATAAATATCAAGCTAATGAACTGCTGACATGCCAAAATGGATCTCATATCTGAGTTGGTTCCTAGAATGACACGTCAAAAACTCAAAAGAAAAAAAAGGACCGCCTAAATTACCAAATAAAGCTCTACTTCACATAAATGGCAGAAGCAACGCTAAAGCTTATCCGAGTTCGGCGTATCCAAAACCATAAAAAAAAATCACAAGCAGCAATACTATGCAACATTGCAGCAATGTAATACAACAATTTATTTTTACCACCGTCGGCAGTGGAGCAATCAACCATAGGGAGAGGTGGAGAAAAGAGTCGGCGCTCACAGGGAGATCAGAGAGGTAGTCCATGAAGTGCGGGATGCCATTGAGGGGGTAGCTATAATCGCCTTCTGGAGCTTGGCGTAGGCGGTGGCGGCATTGTCGTCGGGGAGGCTCATTGCGGAGGCGGTGCAGAGGGCGTGGAGGTTGGGTACGTGGTGGAGGCTTTCAAGAGGCTCATGGTGGAGGTTGGGTCTGCTGCCCCTCTCCAGGTCCCCGTACGCCACAGCCGAGTACCCATCCACCACGCTGTCCGGCTCCCTGCTGTTCGTCCGCATCTCCCACTGCCCCTCCTCCTACTTCACCTTGCCGCCGTCGCCGACCACTTCGATCTCCGCCATTGCACCGCGGATGGAGAGGCAAGGCAAGGCGATGGCGGCGATGGAGACATGACGGTGGCGAAACGAGGCGGTGGCGATGGATTGGCGAAAGCGCGGCTGAGGCGACGCAATGACGGCTGATCAGGTCGAGGCGAGGCGGTGGTCCCTGAGGAAGAGAGAGAGAGAGAGAGAGAGGAGTCTAGGGTTTGAGGATTTGGGGGCGCGGGGGGAGATAGGGGGACCTGCACGTGGGAGGAGAGAGAGGGAGGAAGAGGAGGCAGATAATGATGGATGCGACGCAGAGAGAGGGAGCGATGACCGGGGGCACGGGGGATCTGAGAAGTGGAACAGGGAGCGATCAAGGACGTACGATTACACGTGGATAATACGGATCGTTGGATTTGATGATGGTTATGCCATGAGTAAAAATAGTTGGTGAACTATAGGGTAGAGTAGTGTTCAACATCACTAGGTCCAGCAACAACATGCATGTGAGCAGTATCCACATGGTTACTGATTGCTTTAAGTTAAATTGATGAATTATTTATTAACATGATCATAGATATAAGTTTCTTAAGAGGCAAATCATCCCATCTATACAAGGATGGTTTTGTATCTTTGTTCATTAAGCAAGAAATAAACAAGTGTATTTAGTCTCACCCTTTTCTTGCCTGCCCTTGTGATGTGTAGCCTCCATGGCGCCATCGTGCCACTTGGGGTCTAAGGACATGTCAACTAGGCCTAAGGCCCTTATCCTACTTGTTGATATTTTATATTGGCTGTATTGATTATGGGCTATTCGTAAGACCTAAACTTAATGGATGCAAAGGAACATGAAAGATTTATCCTAGTTCAGGCCCTCTAGGTGAGGTAATACCCTACTTCCAGCTAGTGTGTATTACCTTTGAGGTTTCTCTGGTGAGATTCGTCTTGCCCTAGGGGGCTCCTTGCCTCTCCTTATATACCGAGGAGGCTAGATTACATGGTAGGAATCCTGGTCGAACACGACCAGGAGATTTCCCTCTAGGAACACAGTGTAACTAGCTAGGACTATATTCCTTTCCTTATCGTGCAAGGTAATACAAGCCAAGTTCTACCATATCCCTAATCACATAGCAGGCCCACCCTCTATCCGAGTGGCCATATTGCCTTCCGTGAGGTACCTGGGGCCCATGGCCTCCACAGTAGCCCCTGAGACCTTCATAGTTAAGTCACAACTGATGCTGAGTGCTCATCCTCCATGATGAAGATTTTCCGTGTGCATTGCTCCTAAGTGCTCATTATCCGAATGCTTCCTCTCCCAAGTCCTGCTTCATGTCGGCTGGCAACGAGGCTATGAAGGGCTTCATGGAAAAATTTGAATAGTGTGCGCCGAATAGGCGTACCTATTAGGTGTAGCCCCCTGATTTTTTGCTTAATTGTGAAACAATTAAACATAAAGTCAAAGATATTTAACCTTTAAGTCTTTCCCGAGTCATATATATATCAGAAATTGAACTCTTTAGCATCATATCAGCTGATAATAATTTTGCTCAAGGCAATTTGGCTAAGCATATAAGATGAGTACCACTATGGATTTAACCCAATGTGTGGTTAGGTGTACTTGAGAGATACCTACATCCTCAATTTTAATGGAGACCAGTTGTCGATCCTTATAAGGACATATCCCCAATACTTATTAAATAATACAGATACCTAAACACATGTGTCCAGCAATTAGGCTTAACATGAAGAATATCTTATTATTTTAATCGGCTCCTGTGAAACAACACCCAAACTACGATTTTAACACAATTGGCTATCGGCCTAATAGGATATGCTATTTAGGAACTCATATCTTAAGGCCCATTATTGAGCAAGCCGGCCCAAGCCAACCACCTAGCACAAGCCTATAAATCCCGAGGAGAGAGAGAAAAGATTCCCCTTTGTTCCCCAAATTGCTGAAACTTTTCGCCTTCCAGATCCGCACCCAAAAGCCCTCGTGCTCTTCGCTCCAAGCTAGGGTTTTCCGTCAACTCGAGCTCCCGTTCGCAGATCCAAAAAAACTTCCAATCCAAAGTTGATTCTTCCCCTCCAGACACATTCTCCCCACATCCCAAGCTCCGAAGATGCCGAGGCCTTCTTCCAACGTCCCTCTTGTTCTTGTTGAATCTTGGCCGACATCGACCCCATGCCAAGCAAAGCTGGTTCATCTAGAGAAGATCAAGGGTCATCAACCGCGGGAGTTGATCAACTAGTGTTCTGCAAAAGGTGAAACCATCCCTACCCCCAACTCCCACGAGATCGTGGTTTTCGAGATTTAATAGGGGTTTCGCTCTTCTGACCTCCAACTTCTTTCGGGGTCTTCTTGATTTCTACCAGATCGAGCTCATCCACCTCAATACAAACTCCATTCTTCACATTTCTATTTTTGTGACTCTTTTTGAAGCCTTTTTGGGGATTGATCCCCATTTCAACCTCTTCCGATACTTCTTCCATATTAAGCCCCAGCCTTCCAAAGCCAACCCACAGGTCATAGGGGGAGCTGGCCTACAGCTTCGTATGGAGATGAAGAAGGTTTACCTTCATCTCCCCCTCCAGACCTCCTTGAAAGGATGGCACCAGGAGTGGTTTTACTATGCAAATTCAAAACCCTCCTTGCCTCCATTTGATGGAAATCCTCCTAAGTTCTTGGAATGTTGGTTATCGCTACCCTCGAAAGCCGAGATGGTAGAGGTGCAGCAACTTGTGGAGAAGATCGAAGTCTTGAACAATCGAGGACTTACCAGGCCTTGGGTTGCCTAGACGTTCCAGAACCGGTGGATGCAGCCCCTCAAGGTACAGATCCACCCTGGGTATGAATACCGGGGAAGAATGATCCCACCTGGGAGTCCTCCGATGTCGTCATGAAGGACACGGTGATAGAGACCTTGCTGTGCTACTTCGTAACTGGTGTAGTAGAGACTCTAGACTCCGAGAAGTGTCGAAAACCATACTGCTTGAAAAGGCCAAGGCCATCGGTAAGCTTTTGGTATCTTGTCATCTTGACACTTGCATGTGGAGAATGTTGTATGTCTGAAGTGTATGAGATTGTCTCCGTATGGAATGTTTGCAGGAAAACACCGGCTTTGTGTCTAACCCCTCTAGGTCATCGATTGGGGGGGGGGGGGGGGAGGGTCAAGAAAACGGCTGGCTAGCCCATCGGCTAACCAACCCAGCTCTAAGCGAGCTGGGAAGCAAGCTACTCAGGACCAGGCCAAGCCGAGGAGCATGCCCATCAAGGCGTCTGGCGGTCCCAAGATTGAGGATGCCGATGGCGCAGGTTCAGCGCTGACTGCAGCTCAAGCTGTGGCGCCTGTCACACCACCAGCCCAATCGACCGTACCAAGTGCGGAGCTGACGGTACTGGCAAGATGCCACTTCGTGCCATGCCTCAAGGCATAACACCAAGTGCCACACTATCCCAGAGTAAGCCTTCGAGCTCTCTGCCGACTACTTCCCCCCGTGATTCTCAGGGGGTGGAGGTTTAAGACTTCCAAGAGCTATGCGATCTTCTGTCTTCAAATAATTCGAAGTGATTTGCAATGTCTTGATTGTTGAGTAGTATGCAGGAAGCCAAGCGACGCTGATCCCAAGGGGACAGTGCCACCAACCTCCTTCACCGACCCGACCCCGATAGGCGTAGAAACTTCTGTGCCACCACCCAAGCCAAGTACCATCCCAACCCCTTAAGGCATGGTGATGCACTCAGGCGAACATCCAGTTTCGCCTAGTTGGCCGGCCGCTGAGCCGGTCATGGCACCAGTCACTGAGCTAGCTGGAGGGCCTGTACTTCCTAAGGACCCTAGGCCAGTGACCCCTTCTCCTCCGTTATCAGATGATGACGACCTTCCTAGACTTGAGGCGCTGCCTTGCAACTTCCCCCGGGTGTTCCATTGGACTAACCCGGATGGGAGAGAGGACGTCCTAAGGCTAGACGAGGAGGCCATCAGAAAGGAGTGGATCGAGCTATTCGAAGCCACCATCAAGGCTTCACAGCAGGTCTAGATAAGCAATCCAATTGACTGTGGCTCTTGACTCGGTTGTTGATCTTATGATTTTGTAATCCATCATTATATGCGACAATGATTTGTCTTGTAGAAAGTTGTTGATTGGTCCGAGAAGATGAGCTGGGTGCTTGCCAGGCTAGCTCCTCAGATTGCTCAATTTACTTAGCTCCAATCTGAGAAGAATGAGCTGGAGCAGACCAGCAAGGAGAGGGAGGCTTAGCTGAGGGACTCAGTCAACCAGCTACGCAACAATGTATGGGCGAAGACTGGAACCATCCGAGGTGAGTTCTGCTGATGCCCATGTTGTTTCAGGTGTCCTCTGCAATTTGCTGATGCCCATGTCTGTCTTGTTGTAGCTCATGAAACAGAGCTGAACAACCAATCCTTGGAGGTAGAATGCTCGAGAAAAGAGCTCAATGAGCTTGAGAAAGCGAAGTCCAAGGTCGACGCTGAGTTTGCGAGTAAGTTGCTTGTCTGCCTCTGAACTTTGGGTGACTGAGTGATTTGGCCCCCTGATTGCTTGTCTTTGGATGACAGACTACAAGGTCAATGCGCAGATGCAATTCAGCTCCTTTGGCGAAGAGATCAAGGAGATAGAGAACACGCGGAGTGCCATTGTGGACTCTGCGAGGTCTCTGTTAGATATCATGCAGCCGGGAGAAGCCGGGTCCAGCTCAAGTACTCCTGCCTAGGTGCTACAGCGACTTCGAGATGCTCCGGCTGTCTTGAAGAATTTTTCTATGGAGCACGCCACCCTCGGGATTACCTAGGCCCTCGCTATGACCAAATCTCTTTATCCCCGAGTGGATATCGAGGCGGTCGGCGAGGGGTTCACTGAAGGCACAACTCTAGAGCAAGGGCTTGAGTTGATCAACCTGGAGAGGCCCACTGCGAAGACAATTGCCGAGGAGTTGCCACTATAGTTGCTCTGCCCAAAAACAAACTCTTTTAGTGGTCTGTGTTATGGGGGAAAACAATCATGATTTGTATATATTGTAAATGCATGTGTTCCTGTGTTTTTTGCAAATCTCAGCTGAATACTTAATTGATCGTAGTCATCATTAGCCCTATCCGACTAGCTAGATTATACCGAGTTATGAGGACCAACTTAAAAGTGTTCATCCGATAAGTCTGTACTCGGTAAAAGTTAGCATGATCGATATAAGACTTTGTGACTTAAATAAACCAGACTAAAGGTTAAGCAATAACAGGAGACATATCATCATATAGCCCCCGACTCACTACTCGGTTGAAACAATTGACGTAGTGAGTCAGAGTAAAAAACTTTATTGTTATATAAATCGAGTACAATGCTCAGGTATAGAAAAGATGTAGCTGCTCTATGTTCCATGAGTTGTTGACTAGGACGCTGTCTTCAGTCTTCAGTCGGTAAGCCCTCGGGCGTGTTACCTTAGCGATAATGAACAACCCCTCCCATCAGAGAGATAATTTGTGACTATCTTTGGTGGTATGAATTTTTCTCAATACGAGATCTTCCACCGAAAAGGCACGGCCATGGAGATTACATAATGACGTAGGCCTTACGATGTCCCTTGCTTCCTCCAACTGATTGAGCTCAACCAGTCGGTCTTCATTTGATTTTTCTTCTGAGTGGGCCCAGACTCTCAGAGAGCCAAACTCCAACTCAATTGGTAAGAGGGCCTCAACACCGTAGACTAGGAAGAAAGGGGATTGCCCTGTTGCCTGACTAATTGTGGTTCGTAGAGACCGGAGAACAGATGGGAGTTCTTGTACCCACCGCCCTGCATATGGTCGTAGTCGGTTGAACACCCTAGCCTTGATATCTTGTAAGACCATACTATTTGCGCGCTCAACCTGCCCATTGTTCCGTGGGTGAGCCACAGAAACATAACAAATCTTGATGCCGAATTCATCACAGAAATCTTGAAGAGATGCCGCTAGTGAACTTAGTGTTGTTGTCCATTATGATGCGATTAGGAACTCTAAACTGGTAGATAATACCCATGATGAGGTCGTTTGCCCTGGCTGCAGTTATGGTAGCATCGGGTTTTGTCTTGATCCACTTTGTGAACTTGTCCATGGTGACGAACAAGTGTGTGAACCCTGCTGGCAGTTTCTTGAAAAGCCCAACCATGTCAAGCCCCCAGACCGTAAAGGGCCAGGATATTGGAATTTTTTACAACTCCTGAGATGGTAAATATGTTTGCCGAGCAAAAAATTGGCATCCCTCGCATGTTTGAACTATATCTTTGGCGTCAGTAACTACAGTCGGCTAGAAAAAACCTTGTCTATAAGCCTTTCCGACTAACGTCCTTGATGCAGCATGGTTGCCACAGATATCCGAGTGGATCGATTACAGTATCTGCTTGCCCTCCTCAGGTGTGACGCAGTGAATGAGGACTCTGGATGCACTTCGACGAAAGAGTTCTTCTCCAACTATGATAAAGCTCTTGCTCCGATATTTGACTTGTTCGGCTTCGCTGCGGTCTTCCGGGAGCTTGTCTTCTAGTAAGAATCGCGTGATTGGAGTCCACCAGTCTTGTGAAATACTAAGCACCTTCTTTGATTCAGGTTTTGGGTCATCCCCTGACCGGTCAGGGGCAGGTTTTCTCTTAACTGATGGCTCTAGCAGCAGCTCGACAAAAACTCTAGTCGGGACCACTTCACGCTTGGATCCCATGTTGGCTAGCTCGTCTATGGCTTCATTGTATTGGTACAAAACATGAGTGATTTCTAGCCCGTCAAACTTGTTTTCCAGCTTCTGTACTTCCGGCAGTATGCCGCCATGCTGTCGTCCAGGCACGTCCAGTACTTCATGACTTGGTTCACCACTAATTGGGAATCCCGGCGAACCACCAATCTTCTGATACCGAGTGATATGGCAATACAGAGCCCGTGGATGAGTGCTTTGTACTCGGCAATGTTGTGGGAAAATGTATTTGAAGGACGTATTTGAGTTTTTCTCCTGTTGGTGGCGTTAGAATGACGCCAACTCATGCTCCGCCGATTCATAGAGAACCGTTGAAGTACATTGTCCAATATTCAAGCTTATCCGCAGGTGTAACTGACTGAACTTCTGTCCACTTGGCCACGAATTTGGCAAGTGCTTGAGATTTGATCGTTGTCTGTGGTTGGAAGACGATGTCAAATGCAATTAGCTAGAGTGCCCATTTAGCGATTCTGCCAGTGGCTTCGTTGTTATGTAGGTCCAAGTGGAAACGAAGTGACAACTATGACCTGGTGGGATTGGAAATAGTGCACCAGCTTCCGGACAGTTATGAGTAGTCCATAGAGCAGCTTTTGGACTTGAGGATAGGGCATCTTGGAATCGCCTAGGACTTCGCTGACGAAGTACACCGGTCGTTGTATCTTTTGGATGTGTCCTGGCTCTTCGCACTTGATGACCAAAACCGTGCTGACTACTTGAGTGGTTGCCCCAGATACAACATGAGCAATTCCTAGGGCATAGGTGACACCAACACGGGTGGTGATGTGAGAAATTTCTTGAAGTCTTCGAAGGCTTGTTGGGCTTCGGGCGTCCATTGAAAACTGTCAGCTTTTTTCAATAACTTGAAGAAGGGCATCCCCCATTCGCCCAGTCGTGAAACAAATCTACTAAGTGCTGCCATGTAGCCGGTCAGCTTCTGTATGTCCTTCTAGCTAGTTGGAGGAGTCATGCTCATAATTGCGTTGGTCTTCTCTAGGTTCGCCTCTATACACCGGTGTGAAACGATGAAATTGAGTAGTTTTCCCATGGTACTCCGAAGGCGTAGTTTTTCAGATTTAGCTTCATCTTGAATCTTCATAGAATTTGAAAGGTCTCTTCTAAGTTAGTGATGAGTTCATCTTTGAATTTGGTCTTGATTACCACGTCATCGACATATGCCTCCATGTTGCGCCCGAGTTGAGTATGAAGACACCACTGGATGGCACATTGATACGTTGCGCCAGCATTTTTCAACCCGAACGGCATAGTGACATAGCAATATGTCCCAAACAGCGTGATAAAAGAAGTCTTTAGGCAATCCTCCTCCTTGAGAATTATCTGATGATATCCCGAATAGCATGTCGGAAGGCTTCCAAGCAAAGATAGCCCTGTTTGCCTGGAGGAAGGTGACGTGCTCGTCTTCCTACTTGGGGTTGATTCCGGTCCTGACAAGCACAGTCTTGGCGGGGTCGGAAGGGTCCAGGGGGATCTTTTTGGTTTCTGATTCCGCTGAAATTCCTGACTTGGCCGCTTTTTTTGCTAGGACTTTGTCGTCCTCCTTTGAAGTTGATGCTGCAAACCAGATATTGCTTTGTCCGACTGCAGCCTCTTGTGACTGGGCCAACAAGCAACTCTCCTTGTTGCAAGTGAAAGCTTGCTTGATGTCATTGGTAAGGAGATTACTCCTGTTGGGCCAGGCATCTTTAGCATCATGTATGTGTAGTGGGGTACCTCCATGAACTTGGCGAGTGCTGGTCTTCCAAGTATGGCATGGTAAGCTGTCTCGAAGTTGGCAACCTTGAAACACATATTCTTGGTGCGAAGATTCTCTGGCATGCCAAAGGTGACCGGCAGAGTGATCTAGCCGAGTGGGGTTGAAGAGAGGCCGAGGATTACCGCATGGAAGGGAGCTGTACTCAACCATAACTCAAATCGAGGTATTTTTATCTCATCAAGTGTCTTGGAAAAAAGGATGTTGAGTGCGCTTCCTCCATCGATGAGAACTTTCTTCAACTTAATGTTTCTGATGACTAGGTCCAGGACAAGTGGATATCGCCATGGATGTGCCACTCGGTCAGGGTGATCCATGCGGTCAAACATAATCGCCACTTCAGACCAGCGTAGATACTAGGGGGTGTCAGTGGAGACCAAGTACACTTCTCGAGCAGTTAGCTTCTATTTGTGTTTGGACTCGTACGTTGATAGCCCTCCAAATAATCACCGGCTGGACCCGAGTCTGGCTTGTCTTTATCCTTTTGTTCACCAGACGTAGATGTTTGCTCAGAAGCAAACTAGCAATAACAAGATCAAGCGTCAGTACATTATCTAATTATGTACTGGCAAGACAACATCTAAATTTCTACATGCAAAGGTATATCAAGGGGAGCTTGTGGTGTAGCTAAATTTGCATAAAGCAAGTTTTAGTTGACAATATTTTTCAATAGCATTTGTAGAATGAAACTATCATATTTTCAAAATAAAATGTCATGGCATAAGCATATACATATATACATAGCAGAATACTATCCTCCATGATAGTAGTTCCAACAATATCAATTAATTTCAGATTTCAAAACTTCAAGAAACAATTTCAAGTGCATTTAGAAAGATTCAAAACTATACTCTTGGCACTTCACTATGCCGCCCATAACCGCGGGTACGGCTAAACGATTAGTTTCTACTCTGCAGAGTTCGTACATCTTTACCCACATGACACATAATAGTAATCATGTAAAGACATGCCACACGATACCGGAAAGTACCAGTTTTACTATTTGCGATGAAGCTAATCCATTGCCTTTGATCCAACCTTGCATGAGCATGGTAAATGAAAATTCCACACTAAGTCTAGATCCTTAGTGTCGTTAGGACGATTGGCCTACCGAACCTAACACTGTGGCGAAGCAACCCAGAGGCACTACACCATTGTATTGGACATACCTAGACACTCATGCTGCTAAGTGAACAACCGTTCCTTCGCGATAAATATGAGTAGTTCCTATGAACTATCAAGAAAGACTAGCTCATACTACAACAGCCTCCCAATGCAAGGTTAAATCACAAAATAACTTCTCAACTAAGGTTATCCCGTACTAACACGTGTGGATGTACTGTATACACAGATGGTGACAAAGAGTTCAGTTCTTAATCAACCCAGGCGAGCACTCCCCCTATCGGTATACAACTATCACATATGTATACCACTTGCCACCTGAGTTTGAATACCAAGTTTTCATCATTTTATTTCACAATTAATTTGAGAGTATACTTCTGATTGAGAAATATAAATCATCAAAACTTGAGTTTAAATAGTTGCCATAACATCCGATAACAACATCTAAGCAGGGCTAAGCATATTTCATCTTTAAACTTATACTGTTAACCTGTATGAGTACAAGAAAGTACTTCAAGCCATTCTATGGCTACAATGGAGAAAAGAAGTGATCAAGAAGGTTTATGCAATAATAGATTACTCTACCATTTTTACACCTTTTAATTATTGATAATTAAATTAAGCATGCAATTTTATAAATTAACACATTTGCCCCAAAATCATAGGTTCCAATATGGTCAAAGGAGGTGGGAAAATACTTGCCTTGCTGAACCTCTTCTTCCTGAGAAGGATTGGGATCAACCTCCTCACCGTCAATGGGAAATTCCTCTAAAAATGATTAACGATATCGAGTAAACACCAAATTATTCGAAAATACAATTATTCACTAAACTGCATGAATTTTCTACAGATGTTTGGTTCTATGTTGAGATGAATTTTAGTGGAAAAATATTTGGTTCTATGTTGAGATGAATTTTAGTGGAAAAATATTCACTGTATTCAACTGTATGTAAAAGATATTAATTTATCATGTTTCTTAGTTATTTTATATGCCTTACTTAAATCTTTCATTTTTAAAGATTTTTAGATGGTAGTTTCTATCAATTTATACCTTACAGAATGAAAGAGGATAACATTATGAATTATTCAAAATTTGATTAACTGAATTTGGAGCTTGTATGAATTTTCTATGAATTTTTGAAGTAAAATCAGTTTTTCAGCTGAATAGAAAAGACTAAAATCTATTTTTCCATATTTTCTCGGATTTTATTTCCCTGGGCCTACATGTCAGCCAGTCCAAATTTATAAAGAGGCCCTCCGGCTTCCCTGGATTAAATTCCGAAGTCCTTCGCACGTGGAGATATAGATTTTATTAAAAATGCTTCAAGTTTTACTAAATCACATAATAGTCCTTGGGTCCACATGTAAGTCTAATAAGTTTTACAATTTAAACCTCACAAGTTTTAAACCTTTTCTAATCCGGTCCTTAGCGCATATTAGCAGAGGTCCTACAAGTTAGCAGCTCGGCGCATTAGCAACGACGGCGAACGACGATGGCAAGCAACTCCGGCGGTTTCCTGACGGCGGCAACGGCGAACGGCGATGAATCTCAGGCTGCGACCAAAAGCAAAAACATGCATAAGCTCCAGGCGAACCCATCAGTGGCTTAAGCACATCCTGAGGTGGGCAGAATAGTTGGCAGCGGCGATGGAAGCAGCGGCAAGCTTCAGCATGTAGGTGCATATTAGTGCTTAGGTTGTTTCTGAACAAATTAGTGCATGCATGTGGGTTCTGGGGCTTCTAGGATGCTCACCGAGTGCTTGTGCGGCACTGGCGTGGCTGGAATGGCGGTGGCGTCCTCAGGAATATCTCGGCGGCGACAACGGTGACGGGTGAATGGCTCCAATGAATTTTGGCCAGGGATTCACAAAGCCAAGACATGCATGAAGTTAACAAGGTCCTAAGAGCATCTCCAACAGTAGCCCCAAAAATAGAGTCCCTACTTTCTGAGTAGGGGCTCATTCTACTTTTTGGGGCTCTGTTTTTTACACCCAACTCCAATAAGGGCCTCTAAATCTAAGCCCCTATTTCTTTTTCTCTCATATTTCAATATAATCTATATGTATATTCTTCATATTACATCACTAAAATTCAAACTCAAATATTTGTAAACCATAATAATAAACCATATTTAAATTCATGATTTCAAATAAGACAATTTAAATTCAAATTTTTTCCAAACATAAAAATCATATAGGCATAAACCGATGAAATGGTTAGCGAAAGAGATTTTAAATTTGGCATTACCTTAGCAATGAGCCCATCCTTGTACATAGATTTGAGCTTCCTCATGCTCTTGGCATTAAGTTCATCAACTGTCAGCTTCTTCTTTTTCTTCAACTTCTTTGCTCCCATTGCCCCAGCATCGTCAGTGCTCTTCATCTCTTTAGTCAGCTCATCCTGCTGATTGCCCTCCACCTTGAAGGTGAACTCATCAAGGGACTTCACGATGGTGTTAAGTGTGGATTCTACCTCCTGTTGGGAGACCTCGCTGGATGCTCCAGTTACGGAGGAGTCATCCAGGGGCTTCACAGCAGCGGCCTTGGCAGCAGATGAGGTCACAAGAGTGGTGTCGCTCTCAGTTTCAGCATCACTGAAGTTGCCTGCACTATCGAACTCCGGTGGCAGGTCACTGCTGAAATCATCCTCTTCATCATCAAGATTGATCTCCTCCTTCGTGTCATTTTTAGTTGCCATTGTGACCAGCATATCTACCTCCTCTTCATCAGAATCAGTGGCCACTTCAGAGGGGTCACTCTCCCCATCAGTCTCCTCACTGGAGGCATCCTCCTCGGTGGCCTCATCGGTAGAGTCCTCATCAAGTGTATCTTCCTCGCTAGACTCCTCGTCAATATCAGCTTCCTTACTGGACTCCTCACCAAGAACTTCTTCACTGGTCTCAGCGTTTGTCAGATCAGCCTGCGGCATCTCATCGGCCGCCCCTCCCTTCACTTCATTCAGATCTTCCTTCTCACTGGTGTCAACACCTGTTAGATCAGCCTATGGCATCTCAACGGCAGATACTTCATTGAGGTCATCTTTCTCGCTTCACCTGGTCCTCGTCCTCCTCGACGTCCATCCGGATGGCCTCCGGCGACCTCACGGACACGCGGCGGCCGCATGGGAGCGGGCTCCCGTGCTGCTGCTACTCCTCCTCGCCGACCGCCGCGAAGGCCTTCAGAGCCGACTTCATCGTTGACCTGCCCAGCGTCGGGAGGCAGAGCGTCATGCCGATCTTGTCGATCCCATCCACCTAATCCACGACCAACACAACACATCAATCACCAGCACACGCCAAATCGCCCGACGAACACACATGAAAACCCCACACCAAAATCATCCAAAACCACGAAATCATCGTCGACATGCATAAGCTGCTATATGGGACTTGAATAAAAACAGGCTCGCTAGCACGGGGCAGCCGGCGAGCAGGCCGTGGAGCACAGGGGACGATGTGAAGGCGTAGCAGAGGGTGAGCTCGTGGAGGTGGGGGAACGAGGCGGCTCCGGCGGCTGCTGCGGGTAGGCGGCAATTGGTGAGGTCAGCGGAGCGGAGGGAGCGACAGGCGAGGAGGGACGGCAGGAGGGGCAGGAGCTCCTGGAGGTGTCTCCCAGCGAGGATCCGGAGCCAGGAGTCGAGGTCAGCGGGGGAGGGTCGACTCAGCGGAGAGCCAGAGGCTGCGCCAGTGGCGGGAGAGAGCAGCGGTCCGCGTGGCGGCATCGAGAGGGAGGAGGCAGTCTGGGAGGCGTCCGATCTGGTCAGGGTCGTCGCTGGCGGCGGCGGAGGGAGTCAGACGGGCGAGAGGCGGGGGAAAAATTGTTTCGCGGGAGAGAAAAAACTTCCAACCGTAGAGTAGGGAGCTCCCTACGTACCCGTGGGAGATGGGGCTGAGGAGGAAGATTTCGGGGCCTCCATAAAGTAGGGACTCGAGTTGGGGCCCTGTTGGACTTGAATTTTTTTATCTGACTTCAAAAAATAGAGTAGGGACCCAATTTAGGGTCCCTGTTGGAGATGCTCTAAGGGTGCTACTAGTGCAAGGAATCGGTCTGAAACTCACTGAGGTGTCTGGAAGTTACTAGAGTGAGCTGTTTTGCACTAGGGTTTAACCCTATCTCCCAACCGAGTTTAGGCATGAGCAAATTTATGTAAGTAGGTGGTTATATGATCTACAGACATACCAAAAATCTAAGCTTGGAGACTTATAGATTTAATCTAGTGAAAATGTGAAATGGGCTCGGCAGCAGATTTTCCAATAAATTTGCACTTAACATTTTATGTAAAAATCTAGTGAGTTTGATTTTGCCAATTTTTCGGATGGTAGAAAAAATCATTTTAAACCACCTGACAGAAATTCACTGGTTGATCAATTATTATGGAATTCTGAAAAAAATGTGAAATTGCTAGAAAATTAGGTCTATGTTTCAAATTTATGCAGTTTTTAGAAATTTTAATTTGGGCTCCAAATCAAATGATAAAATTATGAAATTTGTACAGTGGGTCCTAGATATTGTCTACTCCCTCCGTCCCAAAATACAAAAACCTAGTACTAGATGTGGCACATCTTAGTTGTCACGCCCAGAAATTCACCAGAATTTCCAAAACTAATTTGTGCAATAAATCCTCGTCCAAGAATCAGCCGAGGTACACAAATCGACAATTTGATAAACATAACCAAATACGAAATAACGATAAATACTTATAATAGAGGCACTTAGTCCTCACACAGAAGAAAATAGTAGCGGAACGGCAACTAGCGTAGCTTCAGCTCCAGGCCACAGGTAGCTCAACTGGGGTATAAGCCAAACACCAAACTTCTCCTCCACGCAAAGTTTCACTCTAAAGATTGCAATAATGCAAGACTGAGTACCACCCACCGTACTCAACAAGCCACACTAGGGAATGCAATGTAATGCAACAGGATACCAAAGGAAAAGGCATAGTATGGCTTATTTGCGTAAAACAACATTTAAAATATTTGCATTTAAAACCATTGAAAACCATATAGTTTAATTAATATCAATATTAAATCCATCTCTGAACAACGCTCCAACGCAGTTTAGGCCCAAACCATAACTCTCCAAACAGGAGCTATCAATATTTCATCATTTATTTCCATTAATAAATATTGTGGAACTAATCACAGAAAACATTGCTAGGCCGCTCATTAACCGTGAGCATGGCTATTCGAATAGTTTTACTCTAGCCAGAGGTGTACCAATTTACCCACAAGACACAACTCCACAACACATCACTGTGCGCCTTAATACCACCACGGTATCTCGGAAAGGAATTGTGATAGGACCCTCCATGTAATCCACACAACAAGGGAGCCACCCGTTGAACCACCAGTTTCCGGTAGAAGCTGATCAGGTCCCCAACAGGGAAACGATCCAACGCCCAAGATATGGACTTATTGACACAGCCATGGTGGTCTTATTGACATAGCCACAACACACCATGGTGGACCCCGGTTGAATGTACTACACTTTGGATCCCACCATTACCCATACTAGCTTGTGGTTAGCACAAGTATTGCTTCACAACGGGTAGTCCGCAAACCGGTCCTTAATTGTCATGAGCACCGCTAACAACATTCCAACCCTGGTGCTCACAACCCACCATCAATTAAGTTTTAGTTGACATAGTTAATTAATCAACCACGACTCACTGTCGTGAAAATATAACCATTAACATTAAAGGGTCATTGATGTTTTAATTGTTTCCCCACATAAAATGTCACTATAGTTTCTAGGCATTGGCTAAGCAAATCCTAAATAATCTAGCTAGACCATTAAATAGTCATTTAGCTAGTCAGTATTATTCACCCAAGGTATCAAGATATAGATAGCAATAACAAAATGGCCATAAATATAAAGGAATATTGGCTATTAAATAATTACCCGTAATAATGTCATTCTAAAGCATTTCATGCAATAACTTTAAAATAAAATAGCTTTCACAAATGTGATCAACATGCTCAAGGAGATTGTCGTGTGGCTTGCCTTGCAATCGCAAAAGTCTTCAAATAATCTTTCGAACTCTTCCGCAGACTTCGCAATCTTCCGAATCAATGATTATACGCGACTACATGCAAAACGATAATAAATCCTAAGAAACTCCAAATAAACAGTACATAAAAATACATAAACATGTAAATTATGATTTTAGATGAATTTAGGAAGAAGAACGGGTCGGTTCGGACTTTAGACGGGAAAGATATGGCTTTTGGAAGATTGAATTCGGAATAATTCAGAAAAGAAATAGAAAAGGAATATTCTTAGAATATTCTCTTGAAATTACTTATCGAAGGAATTACTTTTGTATAAGAAATTGAGATAGGACCCACTGTCATAGACTAGGTTTAAGATAAATTAAGTCCACGGAGTCAAAGGGCAAATGACTGTGGTGGACTGATGACTTGACGATATATGGTGATGAGATGGCTATTAAGGCATCCGAATTGAGTTATTAGAAGCTGACAGTTTGGATTTGATTAGAATAGATTGGATGGCTGGGATTTGGATCAGGGCTTCTACGAAGATCGAATGGCTAGGATCGATTAAAAGGGTTGGACGGCCAAGATAGCTCGAACTGCTGTACACCGGGCCCATCAGTCATACATAGGAAAAACTATCAACAGTTCCACATGGCTGTCACACAAGAGGAGAGGCTGTCGGCCGGGTCTACAAAACAGAGACACCGAGGGGCAAAACCAAACTCCTGCTATGGCGCGACGAGGCAGGGGAATCGGTGGCAGCGTCGACAGCGGGGTGGTGACCGGCACGGGGTGTCGCGGCTAGAAGGCGGTGGGGATGGCGACGATGACCTGCGTTTGGCGTGGCGGCTACCACAGAGTGGCCGGTGATGATAGATCGGCGGCAGCAGAGAGAGGGGTCGAGCTCCGACTAGGTGGCGACGTCGGCGGCGGTTGGAGGTCTCCAGCGACGGCCACGGTGACTGGACGGCGGCGTTATGCAGGGGCGAAGATGACGCGATGGCGGCGGCAGATTGGGGACGGATGAGGACCGGCGTTAGGCGAACAAAGACGACGAGGAGCAGGAGGCAGAGGCGACGAGGAGAGGCGCCGTTAGGACAACACGGCCGGGGAGGAGAGTGTTAGGAATAATCCCGACCGTGGTGCGTTCCCGGTCGAGACGCATGCGTGCGTGTGTGGGCAGGATAGCTGCAGGGACGTGCTGACCATGTCTGGCGGCGAGCTCGGACGTCGTCCGGTTCTCACGGAGGAGAAAGTGGCTCACGATGAGAGGAGGTCGAGTCACGAGGGGATGGCTCGCGTACGCGTTGGTTCGTGGGGGACGTCACGGACATGGACGCGTCGTGGGCGACGTCACGGAAGTGGAAGGACGCGTCGTGGCCGTAGCGAGTATGGCTCGCGTACGCACTTGTACGTTGGCGACGTCACGAGTATGGCTCGCGTCGTGGGCGACGTGCGGACGCTGTGCACTTGTAAATCCGCTATAAAAGGAGAAGGAGAAAACAGAAAATGCTGTGCGGTTTGGGCAGCACCAGAAATCTCTGTGTTCTTAGTGTTCGCGTGAGGTCTTGAGTTCATCGTCCTCCCGGCCGGGAGCTTCCGGCTGTATCTATTGTTTGCTCCCGGCCGGAGGTTCCCGGGAGAGCAAGCGAGCTCCCGGGCGAAGGGCGCGGACACGTTCCGCGGGCGCCGGGCGAGGGCCCGGGAACGGGGCGCAGGCACGGGAGCTGTCCCGGGAGCAGGGCGCAGGCACGGGAGCTGTCCCGGGCGCAAAGGCGCGGGCGCGGGAGCAGGGCCCGGGAGCGGGGGCGTGGGCGCGGGGCGGACTCGGGTGAGGTCCCGGGCGCGGCCTTCGTGGGCGGAGCCAACAATTGGTATCAGAGCGAAGGTCGAGTTCTTGCTGCTATGTCGAGTGGAGTGTACACGCCGCCGTGCCGCCGTGGCAGCGGCAATGGTAGCGGCGGTGACAGCAGCCAAGAGCAACGAATGACGATGTTCGGCACCCCGCAGAAGCCTGGTGTCACGGCGGAGCGCGTCGTCCCCAACACAGGCGCAGTTGAGCTGCCGCTGCTGACCAAGACCAACTACCATGAGTGGTCACTGGTCATGCAGGTGAGCCTAGAGGCGTTGGAGCTCTGGGATGCTGTGGAGGATGTCAGCGATGAGCGCGCCAAGGATCGGCGGGCGCTGGCCGCCATCTTGCGCGCGGTGCCGCCGGAGATGAAGGCCGGGCTCGCCGTAAAGAAGTCGGCGAAAGAAGCGTGGGAGGCGGTGAGGACGATGAGGGTCGGCGATGATCGCGTGAAGTCTGCGAACGTGCAACGTCTCTTGAAGGAGTTCGAGAACGTCACGTTCCACGACGGTGAGTCCGTCGATGACTTTGTGATGCGCATCAGCAGGTTTGTCGCCAACCTGCGCGAGCTTGGCGAGGCGATGGAGGACAGTCGCGTGGTGAAGAAGATCCTACGCGTGGTCCCGAAGAAGCTGAAGCAGGTCGCGGTGGCGATCGAGATGCTTCTGGATCTCAACACCATGTCCGTGGAGGAGCTCGTCGGACGGCTGCGCGTGGCGGAGGAGTCTCGCGACGTCGATGAGGAGACGGGGGGTGTTGGGCGTCTGCTGCTCACTGAGGAGCAGTGGGAAGCTCGCCGGCGCAACGGCAAGGAGCACGGCGGCGAAGCGAGGCGCGGCGGAAATGCGCGGCGCGGAGGCGGCGGCGAAAAGGGCAGTGGCAGCCACGACGACGACGACGGCGGCAGTAGCACGTGCTCGGGGACCAGCGGGCGTTCGGAGCGCCGCAACCGAGGGAGATGCTACAACTGCGGCGTTCGTGGCCATTTCGCCAGGGACTGCCGGAAGCCGAGGAAGGAGAAGGCGCTGCTCGTCGACGCCGACGACGAGCCGACGCTGCTGTGATGGCGGAACGCGCCATGTCGTGATTAGGGGGAGATTGTTAGGAATAATCCCGACCGTGGTGCGTTCCCGGTCGAGACGCATGCGTGCGTGTGTGGGCAGGATAGCTGCAGGGACGTGCTGACCATGTCTGGCGGCGAGCTCGGACGTCGTCCGGTTCTCACGGAGGAGAAAGTGGCTCACGATGAGAGGAGGTCGAGTCACGAGGGGATGGCTCGCGTACGCGTTGGTTCGTGGGGGACGTCACGGACATGGACGCGTCGTGGGCGACGTCACGGAAGTGGAAGGACGCGTCGTGGCCGTAGCGAGTATGGCTCGCGTACGCACTTGTACGTTGGCGACGTCACGAGTATGGCTCGCGTCGTGGGCGACGTGCGGACGCTGTGCACTTGTAAATCCGCTATAAAAGGAGAAGGAGAAAACAGAAAATGCTGTGCGGTTTGGGCAGCACCAGAAATCTCTGTGTTCTTAGTGTTCGCGTGAGGTCTTGAGTTCATCGTCCTCCCGGCCGGGAGCTTCCGGCTGTATCTATTGTTTGCTCCCGGCCGGAGGTTCCCGGGAGAGCAAGCGAGCTCCCGGGCGAAGGGCGCGGACACGTTCCGCGGGCGCCGGGCGAGGGCCCGGGAACGGGGCGCAGGCACGGGAGCTGTCCCGGGAGCAGGGCGCAGGCACGGGAGCTGTCCCGGGCGCAAAGGCGCGGGCGCGGGAGCAGGGCCCGGGAGCGGGGGCGTGGGCGCGGGGCGGACTCGGGTGAGGTCCCGGGCGCGGCCTTCGTGGGCGGAGCCAACAGAGAGAGCGCGGCTACGAGGATGCTCACCGACGACGGCTTGCAGGAGCAGCGGCGGCTGATTGACGGCCGTGCTGGGGCAACAGCAGGAGTGACGGTGGTGCACGGGAAGTGAGGCGACGGCGCACGGGCGACGGCGCTGGGAGAAGAAGAGGCAGCGGCGCTGGGTCGACGACGAGGGCGGTGGCGGTGGTGTAGATCGGAGCAAGGGCGACGGCTGCAGCTCCAGCTGGCGGAGGTGGCACGGAAGGCACACAGGGCGGCGAGGAAGCAGCGGCTGGCGGCGCACGGGCGGCGACGTCTCTGTGCCTATGTGGCGGCGGCTTCCCGAGGCGGTCGGCGGGGGCAGGAGGAGGAGGGCGGCGACGATGCGGTTAGGGCGCTCACCGTGAAGAGATGACGGTGATGACGGCTTGGGGCCTCCCAGCGACGGCTGGCGTCGGAGGGGATAGCGGTGGCGGCAGATGGGAAGCAGGGGTGGCTCGGGTGGCGGCGTCGATTTAGGGCACAGGGGGCAGGCGGCGGCTATATATATGTGGCTTGGCTCCGGTGTTCCGAGGCGGCACGGGTGCGACGGCTTACGGGAAGAACGGAGGCAGTTGCGCGCGGCGGACCGGCGGCGAAGGGCCGGGTGGGGCTGAGGCCACGGCGGCTGCGGCGGACTGGGCGCAGGCCGGGTAGAGGCCGGGGAGGGGTTGGCGCAGGGCGGCGCTAGCCGGGCGACGGGGTAGGCCCAGGCGGCGCAGGCCGAGCGGAGGCTGGGGAGGCCCAGGCAGCGCAGGCCGGCCATCCGAGAGAGAGAGAGAAAACCAGAGAAGAAAGATGAACAGGAGAGAGAGACGGATAAAAGGAAAATAAAAGAAAAGATGGGGAAAAAGAAAGAAAAAGAGAGGGGTTTTTGGGGAAAATTCCAATTTTGTAAAAATTGGAATTTTGAGGATGTTTACGTATTTTATCTTTTTGAAATACTTTGAATATGAGGATAAAATATTCAAAGTATTTCAAAAAGATAAAATACGTAAACATCCTCAAAATTCCAATTTTTACAAAATTGGAATTTTGAGGATGTATATATATATATATATATATATATATATATATATGGGATCGAAGGGTATTTGGACGAATTTAGAAAACAAAAGTATATTTAGTGGGGTCTAGGAAATGGAATATTTTGTGGGATTCAGAGAATGGAGAATATTTTCTCGAGGAATATTTAGGGAATAAAATATCGAATTATTCTTCAAGTTGGGAATTGGAGGAGATTTTCCGGGAATTAGGAAATGGAATATTTCGAATAAAATATTTTGGGATTAGGGAATTGACAAAGGTGATTTATTAGGACTGGAATTTGAAGAAATCTCAGACGATTGGGGATTTGGATTTATTTTGATAGAAAAGGGGTTTAAGGGAATATCTGAGATTTATCTCAAAGGGAAACATAGATATTTTAAATACAAAGGATCTCGGATTGGGAGTCCAAAAAAGTTCTAGGGTTTCAAAAATGAATAATTCCAGTAACTCCGAATTTAGGTTTTCGAAGTGACTTTAGGGTTCTGGGAACGACACAAAACCCTAGAAAAAAAAGAGAGTTAGAGTTCACAATGAACGGGGGGAGACTTCAAAGAACTGAATCAGGAACGACCTGAACAGGGGAATAGAAAAGGAATTTATTTATATTTATTTAATTACTTTAGTGATCTTTATAGCATTAAAATTAATTTTGTAGCTCCGAAAAATCCGAGAAAATTTCAGAGAGTTTATTAAATCACTGGGAATTTATCATAAGTAAATGCCACCACGAAACACGAAGAATTTATTATTGTAAATACTTAAACGCTTAAAATACTTCGACGAAACCCCTGGAATATAAAAGCATCCAAGTATTTATTTAAATATTTAAACTCGGGATTTTTAATATTGAAAATTTTAAAATTTTATTCAAACTCTTTCTCAAACAAATATTTCTAGTGTATTCTTGTATTTCCATTTACCCACGATAATTTTTAATTAAGACGATTTTCAGGGCGTTACATTAGTACTACGAATCTGGATAGAGGGCTGTCTAGATTTCCCTCTGTCTAGATTCGTACTACTAGGATATGTCACATCTAGTACTAGGTTTTGGTATTTTGCGATGGAGGGAGTAGCTCTTTTGAAATTTTTACCACAAATTTATTCTTCCAAATTTTTGGTTTATCCATCCATGTATGCACCTAACTCCTATTATGCATTTCAAAAAAAAAATCCAAAAACACCAAAAATTAAAGATGGACACCAAGTATAACATTTTATTCCTCATAACCATTTTTCACAAGATTTTCTTTTAAACTACCAAAAGTTGGTATGTTACAGCTCCACCCCCATTACAGAGAATCTCGTCCCCGAGATTCAAAAGCTAAAGAAACTAGGGAACTCAGCTTTAAGTTGATCCTCCCGCTCCCACGTAGCTTCTTCAGGGGTATGATTACTCCACTGGAGTTTTAGCATTTTGATGGTACGACTACGAGTACTACACTCAGCTTCTTCTAGGATGCGGATTGGATGCCCTTGATATGACATATCAGGTTGAAGATTGATATGTTCTACTGGAGTGAGCTCTACTGGGACTCGAATACACTTCTTTAATTGAGAAACATGAAATACATCATTTACTTATGACAGTTGAGGTGGTAACTCCAATTGATAGGCGACTTGTCTCCATTTCGTAACAATCCTAAATGGACCGATATATCGGGGAGCTAACTTTCCATGCACTTGGAATCTACGGGTGCCTCGCAAACGTGAGACTTTAAGATAAACATGGTCATTTACTTCAAAGCTCAACTCATGACAACGACGATCAGAATAACTCTTCTGGTGGGATTGTGCTTCTTTGAATCAGCTTCGAATAAGTGCAACATTTTTCTCAACTTCCTAGATAAGAGTTGGTCCAAAGAATTGCCTTTCACCTACTTCAGACTAGAATAGAGGTATTCTACATTTCCTCCCACATAATGCCTCAAAAGGGGACATTTGAAAACTTGATTGAAAACTATTGTTGTAGGAGAATTCAGCAAAAGATAAACATTTCTCCCAATTAACATTGTATGATAAGACACAGGCTCAGAGCATGTCTTCTAAAGTTTGATTTACACGCTCTGTTTGACCACCAGTTTGAGAATGAAATGTCGTGCTAAAGAAAAGTTCAGTGACGAGCAGTTCGTGCAATTTCTCCCAAAATCTTGGTGTGAATTGAGGGCCACGATCTGAAACTATGACTTTTGGTACATCATGAAGTCATATGATATGAGTTAAGTATAGTTCAGCTAGCTTTGCCCCACTGTAGGATACATGCACTGGAATGAAATGAGCCACTTTAGTTAAGCGGTCCGCGATGACCCAAATTGAGTCATTGCCATTTGGTGTTCTAGGTAGGCTTGTAATAAAATGCATTCCTACCTCATCAAACTTCCACTCAGGCACTTTTAGTGGTTGAAGTAATCCCGCTGGGCGTTGATGTTCTGCTTTGATGTGTTGACACACGTCGCAGATAGCTACATATGCAGCAATATCTCGCCTCAAGCTAGGCCACTAGTATTGGATACGAATATCTTGATACATCTTTGTGCAGCCAGGATGAATGGATAATGGTGAACTATGGGCTTCATTTAAGATGAGCTCTCAAAGACCTTGGTTATCGGGAACAAATAATTGCTTCCCTTGGACAACCATTCCATCTAAATTCAAGGAGAAGATTGTGGGTGCACCACTCCGTATTTCCCTCAAAATTTTTGCCACTTCTCTATCTGTTGACTGGGCGGCTTTAATATGGGAATAAAGAGTAGGTTGCAATGCTTAAGCCACAACAAAACCTTCTTCTACTAGCTCCAGATTAAAGCTTTGACATTCCTTGTGTAGTTCTGGACTGTTTGCTAATACAGAGGCTGTGATATGATGGAGTTTTCGACTGAGGGCATCAGCTACAACACTTTCTTTGCCAGGATGATAATAAATACCCAAGTCATAATCCTTGATTAGTTCTAACCACCTTCTTTGTCTTAAATTCAGATCTGATTGGGTGAAGAAATATTTCAAACTCTTGTGATCGGTATAGATTACACATCGTTTCCCGATCAAATATTGGTGCCAAATTTTTAGGGCATGAACTACAGCTGCCAATTCCAAATCATGCATTGGATAATTGACTTCATGAGGCCATAGTTGATGTGAAGCATATGCTACCACTTTGCTCCCTTGCATTAGCACACAACCAAAACCATGATGGGATGCATCATAGTAGATATCAAAGTTTTTGTGAATATCAGGCATCACTAGCACTGGGGCTGTTGTGAGCCTTCTTTTCAACTCTTGGAAACTAGGTTCACATGCCTCAAACCACACAAATTTGTGTTCCTTTTTAAGTAGTTGGGTCATTGGCTTGGAAATTTTGGAGAAGTTTTCAATGAATCGGTGATAGTATCTGGCTAGACAAAGGAAACTCCGGACTTCAGATACATTTTGAGGTTGCTTGCAATTGAGTACATTCTATACTTGACTTGGATCTACAGCAATTCCTCCTTCAGACAGCACATGGCCGAGAAAAGAAACTTTCTTTAGCCAAAACTCACATTTGGAGAATTTTGCATATAGCTTATGTTCACAAAGCTTATCAAGCACCATCCGTAAGTGTTGTGCGTGCTCTTCTTCATTATTGGAATAGATGAGAATATCATCAATGAATACTACCACAAATTTGTCCAGATACTCCATGAAGATTTTATTGATTTTATTCATCAAATTCATAAAAGTAGCTGGAGCATTTGTCAGTCCAAATGAAACCACGGTATATTCAAATAAACTGTAGCGAGTAGTAAAAGCAGTTTTTGGAATATCCTCTGGTCTGATTTTTAACTGGAAGTAACCTAATCTCAGATCAACTTTAGAAAAGATTCGGGCACCGGTCATCTAATCAAATAGATCATCAATCCTAGGGAGTGGGTACTTATTTTTGATTGTAACTTCATTGAGAGGTCGATAATCAACACATATGCGCATGGTCCCATCTTTCTTTGGTGCGAAAAGCACTGGACAACCCTAGGAATAGGAACTAGGACGAATAAAGCCTTTCTCTAAATGTTCATTAATTTGCTTTTTGAGTTTGACCAAATCCTTAGACGTCATACGATAGGACCTCCTGGATATATGTGCTGTTTCAGGCATCAAATTGATGACAAATTTTATGTCACTGTCTGGGGGAACTCCGGGTAATTCATCAGGAAATACATTTGGATATTCACATACTATAGGTACTGTTTCAAGGCCTGGAACATCTATAGTCAAGAAGACAGCTTTATTGGCGCAATCTATTTTTCCTTTGTGTTTAGACAACCAATCCATGCCTATGATGACATCTAATCTAGGTGAATCTATCTAAATAAGATCAGCTGTAAAACCTACACCATTTATCAAAATTTTTATATCCTTGCACACGTGCTTGGTCTTTAGATTTGACACAGGTGATTGGACTAGCATAGCTTTATCTAGCAAGTGTGTTTTAATCTTCTGTTGTTCTACAAACTTGGTTGATATAAATGAATGAGATGCTCTAGAATCAAAAAGAACTACTGTAGGGTTGAGTGAACTAGGAATGTACGCACCACATCAGGTGCAGTATTAGCTTCTTCAGTTGTCACATGGTTTAGACGACCTCAACCAGTAGCTTGTGCGGGCCTAGAAGTTGGACGACCCCCCCGTTGCATACCTCAACCTGGAGTCGGTGCACAAGGCAGTGACTAAACAACACGAGGCTGAGAAGATGGAGTCTGCTTCTTTGGATAAGGACACCTATTGGAATAGTGCCCCCAGTGTCCACAGTTGAAGCAAGTGACACTTGCTACCTTGCCTTGGGTGGTGGGCATCTGTCCCCAACAATTGTACTACTGATTGGGAACCATCGGTGGACGAGATGCACTAAATTGGGGCCTTGGGACTGGTGTAGCAACATACTGAGTAGTAGGCTGGGTAACTCGTGGACAAGAGGAGCTACCGCTTATTGCCTTCTTTGCTACCCATTTATGCTTGCGGTTAGCCATCACTTCTTTCTCACTTTCTTCTACTCGAAGGGCCTTGTCCACTAGGGACTTCATGTTGTTAATTTCATGTGCTGACAAAGCATGTTTACATTCTGGATTCAGATGATCCCGGCAGTTGTGTCAATATTTTACACCGGTAATAATAATATGGGGCTACTCGTGAGACCTAAACTTGATGGACTGTAAAGGAACACGAACAATTTATACTGGTTCAGGCTCTTGAGATGAGGCAATACCCTACGTCTAGTTTCGGTGTATTGCCTTTGAGGTTTCTCTGGTGAGACTGTACTTCTGCCCTCAGGGGATGCCCTGCCTCCCCTTATATACCAAGGGATAGGGTTACAAAGTAGAAATCCCAGTCGGACTTTGACCAAGGCATTTTCTTCTAGGAATACAACGTGCCCGACTAGGACTATATCCTTTTCTTGTTGTGCAAGGTTATGTATGCCGAGTCCTATTGTATCCCTAATTACAAGGTTAGGCCCATCCTCTATCCAAGTGGCCCAAATGCTTCTCATGAGGTACCCGAGGCCCATGGCCTCCACAGCAGCCCCTGAGATCTTCATAGTTGAGTCACAGCTGATGCCGAGTGCTCATCCTCCCCGGTGAAGAATTCCTGAGTGCATTGCTCTTGAGTACTCTTTGTCTGAGTGCTTCTTCTCCCGAGTCCTGCTTCATGTCAGCTGGCAACGAGGCTATGAAGGGCTTCTTATAAAAATATGAATAGTGTGAGCCGAATAGGCGCACCTATTAGGTGTAGCCCCTGACTTTGTGCTTAATTGTGAAACAATTAAACATAAAGTCAAATATCTTTAACTTTGTAGTCTTTCCCGAGTAGTATACTACATGGTACGTAGACTCTTTAGCATCATGTCAAGTAGAATAATTTTTGCTCAGGGAAATTGTTGGCTAAGCATGCAAGCCGAGTATCATGTTATGGATTTTAACCTAATATGTGGTCAGGTGTACTTGAGAGATACCTGCATCCCCAATTTTAAGTCTTCTGTATTGTCCTCCCGAGTAGATTCCAGAGTAGCATTTCTCTAGCGTTGTTGATTCCCGACTACCTTGTTAAGCTTTGATTGCAATCTTGAGTTCCTGACTGTTTTGATTTGCAGCCCTCGAAGCTGAGTTGAAAGCCCAAGCACAGGAGAGGGAGAAATAAGATAACAAGCTGAAGGAGGTAGTGAAGGCCAAAGCCAAAGTGGAGAAGGCCAAAGCCAAGGTGGAGGCCGACTATGCTAGTAAGTCTCCTGCTTGACAATGATCTTACCCCGTCTTTTTGTTGCTCCGACTGCATGTCTTGGTTAACAAGTATTCTTCCTGATGCATCTGAATAGCTTCAAAAGTCAATGCCCAGATCCAATTTAATGCCTTTGTAGAGGAGATCAAGATCGTCAAAGAGTCAGGGGAAATCCTTGTTGAATCCGTGAAAGGGCTCCTTGACATTATGGAACCTCACCATCCTGGTATCAGCTCCAGTACCGTCTCCCAGGTGCAAGCACACCTTAGCGAAGCCCCGAGTATCTTGAAGAAGTACTCGAACTAGAGTGTAGCGGTTGGCGTTGCCCAAACTCTTGCCATGACCAAGTCAATATAACCTAGGGTTGATATTGAGGCCATTGGTGAGGGCTTTGCCAAGGAGACGACTCCCAAAGAGGCACTGGAGCTAATTAGCCAGGCAAGGCCGACTGCAAAGGCCATATCCAAAGACCTAGGTATGTAAGAACAAACAATTATGCAGTCGGTGTATATTACTTTTGTAAAGACATTTGTAAATATCTATATAATGCTACCGAGACTTGCTTTTTCTTAGTCGTCATTAGCTTTACCCGACTATGTAATCTGCGTCGAGTAGATCGATAGGAACTTAAGAAAAATCGTTCACTTCTAAAAGCTATACTCGGGCAAACTTAGCATAATTGTTGTAAAACTTCATAACTTAGATAAAACATGCTCGGATTTTATTAACAAGGCACATAATACATGCAGCCCCTGACTCACTACTCGATTGGAACAAGTGATGTACTGAGTCAGTGAAAAAACTTTGTACATATGTAAAGAGAAAATACAAAACTCAGGTATAGAAAGGACATAGCTGTTTTATATTCCATGAGTTGCTAATGAGGGAACCATCTTTGGTCTTTACTCGGAAGGCGCCCGGACGTGTCACCTCAACGATAATGAACGTCCCTTCCCACAAAGGGGATAATTTATGCCTGTCTTTGGTGGTTTGTATTTTTCTCAAGATGAGATCTCCCACTAAAAAGGCACGGCCATGGACATTTCGACTGTGATAATGACGCAGGCCTTGAAGATACCTTGCCGACTAGATAGTTGTGATATCCCTCGCGTCCTCCAACTAATCGAGTTCGACCAGTCGGGCTTCGGTTGATTTGTCTTCTGAGTGGGCCCGAACTCACAGAGAGCCGAACTCCAACTCGGTTGGTAACATAGCCTCAACACCATAGACCAGGAAGAAAGGGGATTGCCCTGTTGCCTGACTAACTGTGGTTCTTAGAGACTAGAGAACGGATGAGAGTTCTTGTACCCACCACCCTGCATATGGTTGTAGTCGGTTGAACACCCTAGCCTTGATACCTTGTAAGACCATGCCATTAGCACGCTCGACCTACCCATTGCTTCGTGGGTGTGCCACAGAAGCATAACAGATCTTGATGCTGAAGTTGTCACAGAAATCTTGAAATACGCCACCAGTGAACTGAGTACTGTTGTCCGTTATGATGCGGTTAGGAACTCCAAATTGGTATAAAATACTCATGATGAAGTCATTTTCTCGTGCCGCTGTAATGGTAGCAATGGGTTTTGCCTCAATCCACTTTGTGAATTTATCCACTGAGATGAACAAGTGTGTGAACCCTCCTGGAACTTTTTTGAACGGGCCGACCATGTCAAGCCCCCAAACTACAAAGGGCCAAGAGATTGAAATTGTTTGAAGTTCTTGAGCTGGAAGATGTGTTTGCCTTGCATAGAATTGGCATCCCTCGCATGTGCGAACAATGTCTTTAGCATCTGTTACCGCAGTCGGCCAGAAAAAACCTTGTCTGTAAGCCTTTTCGACTAACGTCCTGGATGTAGCATGGTTGCCACAAATGCCCGAGTGGATCGATTGCAGAATCTGCTTGCCCTCCTCGGGTGTGACGCAGCGCATGAGGACCCCGGATGCGCTTCGATGGTACAGGTCTTCTTCGACTACAAGAAAACATTTGCTTTGATGTTTGATCTGTTCGGCTTCATTGCGATATTTTGGGAGTTCGTCATCCAAGAGGAATTTGACAACTAGAGTTCGCCAATCTTGAGAGATGATTAGCAGTTCATTTATTGCCGGGGTAGGTTCAGCCCCCGACTGTTCAAGCATTGGTTTCTTCTTGACTGATGGCTCCAGTAGTTGCTCGACAAAAATCCTAGTCGGGACCACTTCTCGTTTGGATCCCATGTTGGCCAATTCGTCTGCAGCTTCATTGTATTGTCGTAATACATGAGTTATCTCCAGCTTGTCGAACTTGTTTTTCAGCTTTCGGACCTCCTGACAATATGCTGCGATATTATCGTCGAGACATGTCCAGTCTTTCATGACTTGGCTAACCACGAGTTGAGAATCCCTGCGCACGACTAGTCGACGGATGCCGAGTGATATGGCAATACGGAGCCTGTGGATGAGTGCCTCATACTCGGCGATATTGTGGGAAGCCGGAAAGTGAATCTGGAGGACGTACTTGAGTTTTTTGCCGGTGGGTGACATCAACACGACGCCACTTGGCCAGTACTCTAGCTTGTCCGTGTTTATAGTCGTCTGAACTTCTGTCCACTCGGCCATGAAGTCGGCTAGAGCTTGAGACTTGATTGCTATCCATGGTTGAAAGATGATGTCAAAGGCCATCAACTTCAGCGCCCATTTAGCAATTCGGCCAGTGGCCTCACGGTTATGTAGGACATCCCCGAGTGGATACGATGTGACAACAGTGACTAGATGCGACTAAAAATAGTGCACCAACTTCTGGATAGTGATGAGTAGGCCATATAATAGCTTCTGGTGTTGAGGATATTCATCTTGGAATCGGCTAGGACCTTGCTGACGAAGTAGAATGGCCATTGAATTTTTTGTATATGACCTAGCTCTGATAGCTCGACTACCAGCACCGTGCTGACTACCTGAGTGGTTGCCGCCAAGTATAACATTAGTGGTTCCTGGGGCATAGGTGATGCCAACACTAGTGGTGATGTGAGAAATTTTTTGAAGTCTTCGAAGGCTTGCTGGGCTTCGGGTGTCCCTTGAAAATTGTCCGCTTTCTTTAGTAGTTTGAAAAAGGGCATGCCCTGTTCACCAAGTCGGGAGATGAATCGGCTGAGTGCCGCCATGCAGCCTGTTAGCTTTTGGACATCCTTCTGGCTAGTTGAGGGTGCCATGTTCATGATAGCGTTCATTTTCTCTGGATTGGCCTCGATGCCTCGATGTGATACGATGAAGCCGAGTAGCTTTCTGGACGGTACACCAAAGGCGCACTTTTCTGGATTCAATTTCATCTTGAATCTCCGAAGGCTTTGAAAAGTTTCTTTCAAGTCGGCGATGAGGTCTTCCTTGGACTTTGTCTTTATCTCCATGTCATCGACATACACCTCCACATTACGCCTGAGTTGAGTGTGTAAACACTGCTGAATTGCTCGTTGGTACGTTGCTCCAGCATTTTTCAACCTGAACAGCATAGTGACATAGCAGTATGCTCCAAATGGCGTGATGAAAGAAGTCTTCAGGCAGTCCTCCTCCTTCAAGCTGATTTGGTGATATCCCGAGTAACAGTCGAGAAAGCTGAGAAGTTTGCACCCCGCAGTTGAATCCACCACCTGATCTATTCTGGGTAGACCAAACGGATCTTTGGGGCACGCTTTATTTAAGTTGGTGTAGTCGACGCATATGCGCCATTTACCATTCTTCTTCCAGACCAAAACTGGGTTTGCCAGCCAATCCGGGTGGTAGACCTCTTTGATGAACCCGGCTGCAAGGAGCTTGGTTATCTTCTCCCAAATAGCGTCTTTGTAGTCCTGTGCGAAGCGCCGTAGCCATTGTTTGACTGGCTTGGAGTCTGACTTGATGTTGAGGGAATGCTCAATCACCTCCCTTGGTACACCGGGCATGTCGGAAGGTTTCCAAGCAAAAATATCCCTATTCGCCTGGAGGAAGGTGACGAGCACGTCTTCCTATTTGGGGTCGAGTCCGGTCCCGACAAGAGCAGTTTTGGAGGGGTCAAAAATGTCCAGGGGGATCTTCTTTGTTTCAGAGTCCGCTGAAATTCCTGACTTGGCTGCTTTTCTTGTCGGAACTTGATCGTCCTCGCTTGGTGTTGTGGCGGCTAGTCGGATGTTGTTACGCCCGACTGCTGCTTCTTGAGATTGAGCCCGCTAGTAGCTCTCCTTGTCGCAGGTGAAGGCTTGCTTGACATCGCTGCAAAGAGAAAGAACTCTGGCTGGTCCTGGCATCTTGAGCATCATGTAGGTATATGTGGCACTGCCAAGAATTTGGCTAGTGCCGGCCGTCCGAGTATTGCGTGATACGCAATCTCGAAGTCGGCAACCTCGAAGCAGATATTTTTAGTGAGGAAATTATCCCGCGTGCCAAAGGTGACTGGCAGAGTTATCTATCCAAGTGGAGTTGAAGACAGGCCGGAATTACCCCGTGGAAGGGTGCTATGCTTGACCATAGCTCGGAGCGAGGAATTTTTATCTCGTCGAGCATCTTGGCGAATAGAATGTTGAGAGTGCTTCCTCCATCGATGAGAACCTTCTTCAGTTTGATGCTCTTGATGATCGGGTCCAGGACGAGTGGATAGCGTCCTGGATGGGTAACCCGATCGGGGTGATCTGCGCGGTCAAATGTGATTGGCGTTTCTGACCAACGCAAGTACTGAGGGGCGTCTGCTGCGGAGACCGAGTTGACTTCGCGTGCTGTGAGCTTCTACTTCCTCTAGGACTCGTATGCAGACAGCCCTCCAAAGATGTGGTTGAGCTCAGCCTGGGGATCTTGGTAATCGCCGGCTATGCCCGAATCTGGCTTTTTCTTGTCTTTTTGATTGCCAGATGTTGAAGCTTGCTTGGAAGCAAACTTCTTGAGCATGAAGCAGTCCTTAGCCGCGTGCTTGCCCTTTGGATGAAAGGGGCATGGCCCGTTCATTACTTTTTGGTATTCATTTGTCCTTGGGGGTCATGGCCGAGTACGCTCTACAGTGGCCACCACGTTGTCTGACTTCCGCTTGCGGTTGCTGGACTTGTTCTGTGCTGGTTCGTCAGCGTCTTTCTTGTCCTTCTGCCGAGGCTCTTTTTTGTCGTCGAGGGCCTTAGCGACCGCGTTGGCCGAGTTGGTGTGTTTGTTTGCCATGTCAAAAAGAGCCTTGAAAAAAGCAGGAGGTTTCCGAGTAAACTTGGCAATGAACGGTGTCTTTGACTCCCTTGTGGAAGGCGGCGATGACGACCTCGTACTTGATCATTGGGATCGAATTCCGCTTCTCAGAAAACCTCTTAATGAACTCATGAAGAGACTCGTTCTTCCTTTGGTGCAACTGATAGAGATTGTGCTCAGAAGATGGCCTCTCGTAAGTTCCCTGGAAGTTGGCGATGAAGCATTCCCGGAGTTCTCCCCAGGAGCCGATTAATTGCTTGGGAAGTCCTGTTAGCCATGTACTCGCCGAGTCGGCTAGAGCGACTAGGAGGTAGTTAGCCATGGCTTCGTGATCTCCTCCAGCTGCATGGATTGCCAGAGTGTAGAATGTGAGTCAGGACTCGGGGTTGGTCTTCCCGCCGTATTTTTCAATTCCAATCGGCTTGAAACCTGACGGCTAGTCGACCTGTTGCAGCTCTTGGGTGAAGTCTGGTACTCCTTCATCTGCATGAGGACTCCGACTTTGACTAGGCAGTGAAACCTCTTGTGGTGGAGGCTGAAGCGCTCATTCTCGTCTTCCAGTTGGCGACGCTCGTTGTCCTCGTGTTCCCGGTGCCGTGCATTGATGTCTTGCCAAAGATCACGTCGTAGTCGGCCTTAGAGATCCTGGTTGTCCCGATGGTCGTTTTGATGTCGACGCCGCTGGGCGTTGTTGGGTTACCGAGTGACGTCTGGCGTGACTCCGTGTGCGGCTGACTGGAGCCAACCGCTCGGTGTCGTGTAGTGGCAGACGAGACCGCCGTTGGAGAAGCCAACTGATCGGTCGGTATGAGAGTATCGCCCGATTGTTGATGCTGCTGACATGCAGCAGTGGTGATCATGGCTTTTATCCTTGCTATGGTCGGAGTGGCCTGGTGATCAGGCCCAAACTGGAGTGTATCTAGTGGAGTTGCAGCGGCCACAACGTCTGTTGAGGAGTTACGAAAACGTCGTGGTCTCTGACTCGGGTTTGGAGGATTTGCTGTTGAGCAGTCCGCCCAGCCCTGCGCAGATCGTCGTTGTGGGCATCGCACTCGGCGTGCAGGTGTCTTGCTTCTTCCTCCTGTTGTTCTCGCAGTCGGCGGGCCTCCTCCTCTTGTTGGTCGCGTAGTCGGCATGCCTCTTGAGTGGGAGTAGAGCCCTTGGATGCCATGAAGACTTCGCGAGGTGGGAAGAAGCTTGCTGAACTGCTGTCGGACTTAGAGTCGGAATCAGAGTAGTTGATGGGGGTAATTACGACTCCGACCTCCCTAGATCCAATCTCGAGCGGCTTTGGGCCGTATCTGAGTTGGACTCTAGGGGATCGGGTTTGCCGCATCGGATATTGATTGAGGATATCCACAGCGTTGCCATGTCTGAATGGGAGATTGACGATCTCGTCCTTTCTTAGCCCAATCTTAGCTGGTTCAAGGACGAGTCCGAGTCGAACGCCGAAAGAAAGAGTTGTCCCGAGACCCGGGCATGTTGAAGATTGCCACAGCATGTCGACGAGGATTGTTGTTGCGTTACTTGGGCTGACCGACGCAGAGTCGGCTTGGTTCCTGGCCGATCGGATCGGATCTGAGTCGAACAGGGTGAGATTGCCGAACTTGTCGGCGACGAAGTCGAGGCTCCCGAAGGTGATTGTTTGCTTGGGGAAGAAGTTGATGCTGTCGACTCCGGTGGTTGAATCCATCAGGCTTGACGAAGATGATCTCGCCAACTCCCCTACCTGGCGCGCCAACTGTCGATGTTTTACACCGGTAATAATAATATGGGGCTACTCATGAGACCTAAACTTGATGGACTGCAAAGGAACACGAACAATTTATACTGGTTTAGGCCCTTGAGATGAGGTAATACCCTACGTCCAGTTGTGGTGTATTGCCTTTGATTTTTCTCTGGTGAGATTGTACTTCTGCCCTCAGGGGGCGCCCTGCATCCCCTTATATACCAGGGGACAGGGTTATAGAGTAGAAATCCCAGTCGGACTCCGACCAAGGGATTTCCTTCTAGGAATACAACGTGCCCGACTAGAACTATATCCTTTCCTTGTAGTACAAGGTTATATATGCTGAGTCCTATTGTATCCCTAATTACAAGGTTAGGCCCATCCTCTGTCTGAGTGGCCCAAATGCTTCTCATGAGGTACCCGGAGCCTATGGCCTCCACAAGTTGACTCTGCGTGCTTCGGTTGGCATTTCCTCGGTGGTATACCGGGAAAGATAGTTGAACCTATTGAGGAATTCCATAAAAGGCATGTCTTCCTGCTTCAGACTAAGAAACTCCTTCCTCTTGATCTCCATAAGTCCATCGGGTATATGGGTAGAACAAAAACCTTGTTTGAATACCGCCCAAGTGATAGGTTTGTCACTTGGTATGATGGTTTATAACTTTCCCACCATGCTGCAGCTGCACCTTGAAGATAGTACGCGGCATATTCCGCCTTCTCTCTCTCATTGCAGCGAGCCAGGTCAAGTTTAGCTTCAATGTCTCGAAGCCAGTCGTCCGCATCAAGTGGATCAGTGGCTGTGGAAAAACTCAGTGGGCGTAGATGCTGTACATCAGCAAGCTTGTATTGCCCCTGACTAGTGGTGTGAGCAAGGGCAGCACTAAGGTTCTCTGAGTTGGTCAACATCCGCTCAAATAAACGATTCTGCATAGCCAGAATTTGAGCCATAGATGGTTCTGCATTATTGGTCTCACTTCCAGCAGCTTGTAATGCCGCTGCCAGGTCATCTGGGCTTAAGCGACCAGGTCCACTGTTCGACATCCTGCATTTAGGCATAAAAGACCAAGGTTTGGTAAGTTACTTATACACAAACGGTGACCCATTGCCAAAACATCCAGGGATAAGGCACAATACAAAAATTTACTCTTTATTTCAAATTTTTGGAGTCGATATGGTCATATTTCAGGGTGGTTAATTTCTGGACAGCAAGGCAACATTTTTAAAATGAGGTGAAACATGGGATTACATTCACATTCACAACATCCAGTACATCACATACATAAGGGGAGTTTATGGCAGCTATTACAACTTGTTACATGACAAGTTATGAATCAAAATTTGACTAGCCAACTTCTAATCTTACTTTAGATCTAAGTACGACTAAAAGGTCCAAATGGAGCAGACGGTACAATGTTGGTAGGTGCAGCCATGGTCAAATGATATTGACGACCATGCCACTGGTACATATATGCTGGTCCATGCAGCACTGGATCTCCAATTTGGGCAGGGTTGGTCAGTATGAGATGGTTGCGGCGGAAACCCACTCTCATATAAGGTCTCTGATTTACCCTTTCATAAATACCCATAGGATGTGGTAGAGTTTCAGTGAGAGGGAGCATGACATTATCTCCATTAATGATGTCCTCTTTAAAGAATCCCATGTGGCCCATCTGCTCAATATGCCGATCAAACCATAGCAATCCTAGTATGGGCTCGAAAAAGCTCATCTACAACCAATGCAAGGTACCTATCCATAGACCATACTAACCCCGCAAGATGCAATAATTGGGTGTTGACATCCCCCTGCCTTGCTTCTAACCCTAGGTAGTAGTTGTCAAGGTAATCATCTACTTGAGCTGGAAAGAAATGAAAGAGTCCAGTTATCCCTGGCATACTATGGCACAGATGAATGATGGCTTGGTAGGCAGCTTCATAAATTACCATGGTAGCGAAGGGCCACCTCATGTGTGGCTCTATTGTGGACATAAAGTTCTGCAACATAGGCTCTAATCGAAGAACTTCGTTCAGCAGTAAAGATTTGATACTTTGGTGGTTGCGGGTAACCAAGGTGTTGAAGCATGAGCCATAAGGTATGTGGAAGTGTTCCCTCTTCATAACCCCCTGAAAAACAAAGTAGTTTCCAAGTGGAGGACATCTACAAAAGATGACACAATAATCTGTTCGAAATTTTTAAGTACAATTTCCCAAGGAGATATGCAATTTGCTCAAATCCCACTCTCATTTTTACTTAATCTAGACCCAACACCATATGGAAAAACGATGAAGTAATGAAAAAGGTATATTTACTCCCCCAACACAGTATATATTAACACCCCCCCCCCCCCCCCCCCCCATATGATTTTCAAATTTTAAACCCAATCAATAGTCGCTAAGGAAAACAAATAGACAAAGCAGTAATGCTGTAACAATCTGACCCTACAACTTTGTTCAATTTTTATCTCCTAACCTACTAGACCAAAAATTGCAGAAAAATTTAGGTAGCTTTCTGACTTAGCTGATAGGCTTCTATCAAAATTTCAGAATTTTAGCTCATACGGTTTTGCCTACAAAAAATTATTAAGCCTGCTGTTTACAGATTTCAGAATGTATGTAGTTAGCCAAATGATAGTTTTCTGGACAGGTTTTTAAATCTTTCTAAATCCACTATCAAATTTTATTACAATTTATTTCTATTCAGAAGTTGCACAAGTTAGGGGTGGGGGTCTCTAAACAAGCAATCTAATAGCATCTTTGCGATCTTGTGCGAAGTGCCGTAGTTATTGTTTGACTGGTTTGGCATCCAACTTGACGTTTAGGGAATGCTCGATTACCTCCCTGGGTACACCAGGCATGTCGAATGGTTTCCGAGCAAATATGTTCCTGTTCGCCTGGAGGAAGGTGACGAGCATGTCTTCCTATTTAGAGTCGAGTCCCGACAAGCGCAGTCTTGGTAAGGTCGGAAGGGTCCAAGGGGATCTTCTTTGTTTCTGAATCCAATGAAATTTCTGATTTGGCTGCTTTCTTTGCAGGGACTTGGTCGTCCTCATTTGAAGTTGCTATGGCTAGTTGGATATTGCTTCGTCCGACAGTCGCTTCGTGAGACTGGGCCAACACGCAGCTCTCCTTGTTATAGGTGAAGGCTTGCTTAACATCACTTGTGGAGGCTATGGGCCCCGGGTACCTCACCACCAACATATGGGCCACTCGGATAGAGGATGGGCCGAATTATGTAATTAGAGATAAGATAGCACCCGACAGGCCTTACCTTGTACGATAAGGAAAACAGAGTCTTAGTCGGATAAGCTTCTATCTCTAAGATCCGGCTAGGATCCTTATCATGTACCCCTGTCCCCTAGTATATAAAGGGAGGCAGGGCGCCCCATGAGGGCACGGGAAGATCATTGATCAATACCACCCATCAGAGGAATAACACCACAACTGGATGTAAGGTATTACCTCACATCGAGGGCCTGAACCAGTATAAAATCTCTTTGTTTTCCTCTGCAATCCACCGAGTTTCCCCTTGCCGAGTAGCCCTATAATTCTATTGCCGGTGTAAAACATCGACAGTTGGCGCGCCAGGTAGGGGCTCCAGCGAGTTTCACATCTGCAAGCTCGATGGATCCAGCAACTAAGATCGACGGCAACAAGTTCTCTCCTAGAGACGTTATTTCATTCGGAAGCCTCGATTTCATCGCCGACCAGATCGGCAACCTTACCTTGGCCAAAGCAGATCCAATCCAGCTGGCCGAGGAACCAGCCGATGTTGCGCCAGTCGGCCCACAGGACGCCGCAATCTCCTTCAGCAATCTACTGCGGCAGTCCTTCAGTTCGCTGAGTATGGGGACAACTCTCTCCTTCGGTGTCTGACTTGCGCTAGGCCTTGAGCCAGCTCAGGTTGGGCTGAGAAGGGGAGAGATCGTCAATCTCCCACACGGACTCGGCGACGCTGCGGATCTACATCCCGCACCACAGACCCGATCTCCTGCGATTCAGTTTGGACATGGCCGAGTGTCATTTCAGATTGGATCTAGAGAGGTTGGGGTCGTTCTTACTCCGATAAACTACTCGGAGTCCGACTCCAAGTCGGATAAGGGTTCGAACGCTAGTTCGGACTCCAGTCTGGCGAGTCTCTTCCTTCGCCGACTGCGACAGCAGGAGGAGGCTGACCGCGAGGCTCGCAATGATGAGCTACGCAAGGCTGGGCGAGCAGCTCAGCAGCAGATTCTCCAGACCAAAGTCGGTGATCACGACGTCTTCGTCACGCCACAACAGAATGTCGTGGCTACCGCAACCTTGCTGGACACGCTTCAGCTCGGGCCTGATCACCAGGCCACCCCAACTATTGCCAAGATCAAGGCGATGATCACGGCTACCGCCTGCCAGCAACATCAACAGCAGTCGGGCGACACTGTGGTACCGAGTAACCGGTCGGGATCTCCAGCAGCAGGCTCATCTATGTCTGCATGGCGTCGGGCGGCCGGCTCAAGTCGGCCACGTGAGGAGTCTAGGCAAACTACACTCGACAATGACAACCGGTGGCGTCTCCAGTATGATCGCCAGCCTAATCAAGACCTCCGAGAGCGCCTACAACATGACCTTCGCCACACTATCAACGCTCGGTGCCACGAACGACACGAAGATGAGCACCGCCGACTGGAGGATGAAAACGAGTGCTTCGATCTCCATCACGAGTGGTTCAACCGCCGTGGTCGAAGCCCAAGCCCTCACGATGACGAAGGCATTCCAGCTTTCACTCGCAAGCTACAGGACGTCCACTGGCCGACTGGTTTTAAACCCACAGGGATCAAAAAATATGACGGCAAAACAAATCTCGAGTCCTGGCTCACCGTATATACCCTAGCAGTTCGAGCTGTTGGGGGCAACAACAAAGCCATGGCCAACTACCTCCCAGTCGTGCTAGCCGACTCGACGAGGACATGGCTGACTGGGCTCTCGAGGCAGTCGATCGGTTCCTAGGGAGAACTCAAGGAGCGGTTCATCGCCAACTTCCAAGGGACCTACGAGAGGCCATCTTCTGAGCACGATCTGTATCAACTACACCAGAAGAAGAATGAGTCTCTATGTGATTTTATCAAGAGGTTCTCCGAGAAGCGCAACAAGATCCCAATGATCCGCGACGAGGCTGTCATCGCCGCCTTCCGCAAGGGAGTAAAGGACGCCCCGTTCATCGCGAGTTCACTCGGAAGCCACCACCTTCTGTCCGGGCTCTTTTCGACATGGCCAACAAATACGCCGACTCAGCTGAAGCAGTCGCAGAGGCCCTCAACGAGAAGAAGGAGTCCCGACAGAAGGATTAGAAGGCGAAAGCCGACAACGAGCCGTCTCAAAACAAGTCTGGCAGCCGCAAGCGGAAGTCGGACAACGAGGTGGCCAACATGGAACGCACTCGGTCGTGGCCCCAGCGGAACAACGACTACCAAAAAGTCATGAGCGGGCCATGCCCCTTCCACCCCAAGGGCAAGCACGCGGCCAAAGATTGCTACATGCTTAAGAAGTTTGCCTCCGAGCAGGCTTCATCATCTGGCACCAACAAGGACAAAGAAAAGCCAGATTAGGGTACGGCCGACGATTTCCAAGATCCTCAGGCCGAGCTCAACCATATCTTCGGAGGGCTGTCCGCGTATGAGTCCAAGCGCAAACAGAAGCTATCAGCACGTGACATCAACACGGTCTCTTCGGCGGACACCCCCCAGTACCTGCACTGGTCAAAGATGGCCATTACCTTCAACCGCGTAGATCACCCAGATCGGGTTTCTCACCCGGGACGTTATCCACTTGTCCTGGACCCGGTCATCAGAAACATTAGGCTGAAGAAAACCCTCATCGACGGAGGTAGCACGCTCAGCATCTTATTCGCCAAGACTTTGGATGAGATGAAGATCCCTCGTTCAGAACTACGGCCGAGTACGTGCCCTTCCACGGGATAATTCCCAGCCTGTCATCAACTCCACTCGGGCAGATGACATTGCTAGTAACCTTCGGCATGCGGGATAACTTCTGCACGGAAAACGTCTGCTTCGAGGTCGCCGACTTCGAGACTGCGTATCACGTGATACTCGGATGACCGGCACTCGCCAAATTTATGGCAATACCGCACTACACATATATGGTGCTCAAGATGCCTGGGCCAGCAGGAGTCCTCTCCCTCCGCAGCGACGTCAAGCAAGCCTTCACCTGTGACAAGGAGAGCTGTGAACTAGCTCAATCACAAGAGGCGGCAGTTGGGCGCAATAGAATTCGGCAAGCCGTCACAACTGAAGTCGAGCAAGATCAGGTTCCGGCGAAAAAGGCTGCGAAGTCAGGAATTTCAGTGGACTCTGACACGAAGAAGATCCCCCTAGACCCTTCTGACCCCTCCAAGACTGCTCTAGTTGGGACCGGACTCGACCCCAAATAGGAAGACGTGCTCGTCACCTTCCTACAAGCCAATAAAGATATCTTCGCATGGAAACCGTCCGACATGCCGGCCGTACCAAGGGGGTGATCGAGCACACCCTAAATGTGAAGACAGACGCCAAGCCAGTCAAGCAACGGCTACAGCGCTTCACTCAAGACCGCAAGGATGCTATTCGGGAGGAGATTACCAAGCTCCTCACAGCCGGGTTCATCAAGGAGGTCTATCACCCGGATTGGCTGGCAAACCCAGTTCTGGTCTGAAAGAAAAACGGTAAATGACGCATGTGCGTCGACTACACTGATCTCAACAAGGCGTGCCCCAAGGACCCATTTGGTCTTCTTAGGATAGATCAGGTGGTAGATTCAACGGCCAGGTGCGACCTACTCAGCTTTCTCGACTGCTACTCGAGATACCATCAAATCAGCCTGAGGGAGGAAGACTGCTTAAAGACATCTTTCATCACACCGTTTGGAGCGTACTGCTACATCACAATGCCGTTCGGTTTGAAGAATGCTGGAGCAAACTATCAACGGGTAATTCAGCGGTGTTTGCGCACTCAGATCGGGCGCAACGTGGAAGCCTATGTCGACAACGTGGTGATCAAGACCAAGTCCAAAGAAGACCACATCGCTGACCTGGAAGAAACCTTCCATAATCTTCGCTGATTCAAAATGAAGTTGAACCTAGAAAAATGCGCCTTCAGAGTGCCATCCGGCAAGTTACTCGGCTTCATTGTCTCGCATCGTGGCATCGAGGGTAACCTAGAGAAAGTCAACGCCATAATGAACATGGCTCCCCCGACTAACCAGAAGGACATCTAGAAGCTGACAGGCTGCGTGGCGGCTCTCAGCCGATTTATTTCCCGACAGGGCGAACGGGGTATGCCCTTCTTCAAGCTACTAAAAAAGGCGGACAATTTCCAATGGACTCCGGATGCCCAACAAGCCTTCGAAGACTTCAAACAATTTCTCACATCACCTCCCGTGTTGGCGTCACCTATGCCCCAAGAACCACTAATGCTATATTTGGTGGCAACCACTCAGGTAGTTAGCACGGTGCTGGTGGTCGAGCGATCCGAAAAGGGTGACTTCCAGAAAATACAACAGCCAGTTTACTTTGTCAGCAAGGTGCTTGCCGACTCGAAGACGAGATATCCACAGGTCCAGAAGCTGCTATATGGCCTACTTATCATAGTCCGGAAACTGGTGCATTATTTCCAAGCACATCAAGTCACGGTGGTCACAGCGTTTCCACTCAGGGATGTCCTTCACAATCGCGAGGCCACCGGCCGAATCGCTAAATGGGCACTCGAGCTTATGGCGTTCGATATCACCTTCCAGCCACGGACAGCAATTAAATCACAAGCTCTAGCCGACTTCGTGGCCGAGTGGACAGAAGTTCAACTGCCTACATCAACAGCAAAGCTAGAGTACTGGACAATGTAATTCGACGGTTCTCTATGGATTGGCGGCGCTGGGGCCGGAGTCATATTGACGTGCCTCACCGGCGAAAAACTAAAGTACGTTCTACAATTCCACTTCTCGGCTTCCCACAATGTCGCCGAGTACGAGGCACTTATCCACAGGCTCCGCATCGCTATATCACTCGGCATATGTCGACTGGTTGTGTGCGGGGATTCTCAACTCGTGGTGAACCAAGTCATGAAAGACTGGACTTGTCTCGATGACACCATGGCGACATACTGTCAGGAGGTTCGCAAGCTAGAAAACAAGTTCGACGGGCTGGAAATAACACATGTCCTGCGTCAATACAACGACGCGGCAGACGAGCTGGCAAATATGGGATCCAAGCGAGAAGCAGTTTCGACTGGAATCTTTGTCGAGCAACTCATGGAGCCATCAGTCAAGAAGAAACCAGCACCGGAGCAGTCGGGAGGCGAACCTACCCCGGCTACAGACGAGGTGCTACACATATGTCAAGACTAGCGGACTCTTGTTGTCAAATTTCTCCTAGATGATGAACTCCCAGAAGATCGCAGTCAAGCCGAGCAGATCAAGCATTGAAGCAAAAGCTTCCTTCTAGTCGGAGAAGACCTGTACCGAAGGAGCGCATCCGGTGTCCTCATGCATTGCGTCACTACCGAGGAGGGCAAGCAAATCCTGTAGTCGATCCTCTCGGGCATATGTGGCAACCATGCCACATCCAGGATGTTAGTTGGAAAGGCTTACCGGCAGGGATTTTTTTGGCCCACAGCAGTAACAGACGCCAAGGATATTGTTCGCAAGTGCGAGGGTTGCCAGTTCTACGCAAGACAAACAAACCTCCCAGCCCAGGAACTCCAAACTATCCCTATTTCTTGGCCATTCGCAGTATGGGGGCTCGACATGGTCGGGCCTTTCAAGAAAGCGCCAGGAGGGTTTACACATCTATTCATCGCAGTTGACAAGTTCACCAAGTGGATTGAGGCCAAACCCGTTGCAACTATAACAGCGGCACGAGCAAAGGACTTCATCTTGAATATACTATACAGATTCGGGGTCCCTAACCGCATCATCACCGACAACGGTACTTAGTTCACAGGCGGTGTATTTCAAGACTTCTACGAAGATTTCGGCATCAAGATCTGCTATGCATCTGTGGCACACCCACGGAGCAACGGCCAGATCGAATGAGCCAACGGTATGGTCTTACAAGGCATCAAGGCCAGGATATTCGACTGACTACAACCATACGCGGGCCGGTGGGTACAAGAACTCCCATCTGTTCTCTGGTCTCTCAGAACCACGGTTAGTCGGGCAACAGGGCAATCCCCTTTCTTCCTGGTCTACGGTGCCGAGGCTATACTACCGACAGAGTTACAATTCGGCTCTTCGCGAGTCCGGGCTTACTTAGAAGACGTCTCAAATAATACCCGACTGGCCGAGCTAGATCAGTTGGAAGAAGCAAGGGACACCGCAACAATCCAGTCGGCAAGGTATCTTCAAGGCCTGCGTCGCTACCACAACCGCAATGTTCATGGCCACGCCTTTTTGGTCGGGGATCTTGTCTTGAGGAAAATACAAACCACCAAAGACAGGCACAAATTATCCCCAATCTGGGAAGGGCCATTCATTATAGCCGAGGTCACGCGGCCAGGCGCCTACTGACTGAAGACCGAAGACGGCGTTCTCATCAGCAACTCATGGAATATAGAACAACTACGTCCTTTCTATACCTGAGTTTTATAATTTTTCATGTGTACAGTTTCTCTGACTCACCACGCCGCTTGTATCAACCGAGTAGTGAGTCGAGGGCTGCATGTATATATGTATTTTGTTCATAATATACGAGCTTATCCGACTCCAGTTACGAAGCTTCACTACGACTGTCGCGTTTGCCTGAGTACAGCTTCTTACATTGAACGATTTTATTAAGTTCTGATAGACTAACTCAGCGTAGACTGCATGGTCAAGTAAAGCTAATGACGACTGAGTGATATGCTTGGCGGTAGTGCACATATATTTACACATGTTTTCCACAAAAGTTTATACATACCGACTACATGATACGCTGCCCTTACAGACCCAGGTCTCGGGTAATTATCTCAGCAGTCGGCTTTGCCCGGGCAATCAGCACCAGCGCCTCTTGGGGCGTCGTCTCCTCGACAAACCCCTCCCTGATGGCTTCAATGTCTGCCCTCGGGTAGATGGATTTGGTCATCTCCAGGGTCTGGGCCATGCCGGCAATGACATGCTCATCCAAGTACTTCTTCAAGGCACTCGGTGCATCCTCAAGACGCGCCTTTATTTGGGGGATCCTGCTGCAACTGGTTCCCACAGGGGGCTAGGATCTATTAGGTCAAGGAGCCCTTTCACAGACCCGACGAGGGCTTCCCGTGACTCCCTGATGACCCTTATCTCCTCTGTGTAGAACCAATACTGGGCCTGGACATTGGCTCTCATGTTTGCCTAGGTCCACCGGCAAGTAAACTTGTCAGGCTTGGTTGCAGATGGAATGGCTAATGGACTGGTTAAGATCACGGTCAAGTTGGGGACTTACTTTCGTAGTTGGCCTCCCACTTGGCTACGGTTTTCTCTAGTTTGGCTTTTTCTTCGCCGAGCTTGACGGTGGCCTCTTTTAACTCGGCCTTTTCCTGTTCGAGCTCGGCGTTGGTTTTGTCAGGTTGGCCTTGGCCTTCTCAAGCCCGGCTCTGGCTGCTTCGGCCTTCTTCAGCGGGGCTTCCCCCTCTGTTCGGGTCTTTAACTCGGCTTCGAGGGCTGCACGACAGATTAGTCAAGAACTCGACCGTGCGGCCAAGACACAACTGGGTAGTCAGGAACAACGTGGCTAGAGAAATACATCAAGAACTCAGTCGGGAAGACGCATTCGGGGGACTTACCTCTAATCTTCGCGATTTGGGCCCAATTTTCATCCCTGAGCTGGGTGGCGGCATCCTTCAGCCAAGCTTCCCTCCCCGCGTGGCACTCCTCCATCTCGGCCTTCAACGCTCGGAGCTGCTCTAATTCCGCGAGGTGGGGGGCCATTTCGACCAAGATCTCGGTCATCTCGTCATTGCGATCGACAAGTTTCTGCTCAAGGAAAGAATAAGCCAAGAGTGGAGTCAAATGTCAAAACAAGAAGACCACCACGACTCTGCCACAAGAATTATACCCCAACTCCCTGGGACCCGGTGATGGCGGTGCGGAGCAAGCTTTAGCGTTCCCTTCTCGCCGTGGCCTCATCAAGCCTGAAACTCTTCACGGTTCCGTCAGGCGCCATCTAGGTGAACGTCCGAGAGAGCCTACGTGGAGGAGCTTCAATCCGAGGAAGGTTCGGGATCTCCGGCGGCGGCGGTGGCGACGACAACGACGACCACGACGGCAACGGGGTCCCGACCCCCACGCTGGCGTCCCCCGCGGCCTCGGGAATCAACTCAGGGGCTCCAGCGGTGACCTCTGCAGCAGGCGGTGACTCAGGTGCTGGGGCAGCAGCCTCAGTAACTGCCTCTTGGTTGGGTGGCAACTGTGGCCCTGCAGTCGGGACCACCTCAGTCTCCGTGACTGGGCTGGCCTCCGGCTCAGCGGTGTGCTTGCGGGCACTGGCTCGGTTGGGGCGGGCTCTTCAAGGGAAGCGATCTCCTTGAGATCGATGTCGGCATGCTTCCTGCATCACAAGACAGACATCAAAGTACCATTGCAACAGACAAGAATCTTAGAAGATCCGGAGTGGCATACCTCTTGGAGAACTTCAGCTTCTTGCCAGGCGATTCAGGTCCTGGTGGAGTGCTACCTCCGATTGTCGGCCCGGCTGGCGAATCAGTCGGCGGAGACGTGGTAGCTGGAGGGGGCCCTGTTGGAGGCGTAGCCAACTCGGGCACCCGCGTGCTTGGCGGATCCCGCTCAGATTGTGCACTCAGCGGTGCTTTTGCCGGGATCGGCAATGTCGAGCTCGGCCGTACAAGTCCCAACCTGGGACTTGATCGCCTGGGCGCCGCGGCGACGGTGTCCTTTATCTTCAAGCTTCCTGCCACGGCGCGCGGCATCATGGCCCCCTCACCTCGATACAGAATAGGCTTCTTCCCCGCTCTCCTAGAGTCGGGTTGGGCAGCAGAGGGGCTCCTCAGCCTCTTCTTTGATTTGACGGCCGACAACGGGCGCGAGTCCTCATCAAACTCCATGCACTACTACAGGAGAACCCACAAAATACATCATACAATGCCGGGAATCATACATACAGGCCCATAGGCGTTCGTCACGGAAGAAGGTTAAAGATTACCTTGGTACGGGGCCGAATGAAGCTATAAGCCGCGACCCGGCGATTATCATCTTCGGTCGCGATCACCCCTTCGGAGAAGTAACCGAACAGGGTCTCGGTCACCATGCGCTTGTTAGCCGACTCGTTGCTCACTCGGTCAGGATCATTTTTGCCCTTAAAAGCCTAGCCAAATGTGCTCCTCAGTTTCAGCGGCTGGATGCGCCGAGTCAGGAAGCGACGAGCCACCCAAGGTCCAGTCAGGCCAGCTTTCTTGAGGTCATCTATATGTTTGCCCAAGAAATAGAAGGAACAAGAAGAGGCATATACAAACCATGTGGATTCAGACGAGACTTAACTTTTTGACATGTGGTGCAGCGAGCCACAAAACGCTCTACATCTCGCCTCATCTTTGGCCAAAAGAAGTGTGTGGCCAAAACTTCCACCATCTTCTTAGCGCCAAAATGATCCATCAAACCTCCTCCATGGGCCTCCTGCAGCAACAAAAGACGAATAGATCCAACTGGAATGCATAGGTGGTTAGCTCTAAACAAGAATCCATCATTAAGCACAAATTTATTCCATGTACGTCCCTCTTTACAATTCAAAAACACGTCTTTAAAATCAACATCAAGTTTATGTTGTTCCTTAATCGATTCAAGCCCAAATATATGACAAGCAAGTTGAGACAACATGGTATAGCGTCTAGATAAAGCATTAGCAATAACATTATCCTTCCCTTTCTTTTGTTTGATGATGTAAGTAAAAGATTCAATAAATTCTACCCATTTAGTATGTCGTTTATTCAATTTTGCTTGACTTCTAATATGTTTCAGAGACTCATGATTAGAATGTATAATAAATTCCTTCGGCCATAAATAATGTTGCCAAGTCTCTATTGTTCAAACCAAAGTGTACAATTCTTTATCATAGGTTGAATAGTTCAAACTAGGCCCTGACAACTTCTCACTAAAGTATGCAACAGGTTTACCCTCTTGAATAAGAACACCTCCAATCCCAATTCCACTTGCATTACATTCAAGTTCGAAAACCTTAACAAAATCAGGGAGTTGGATTAGCGGTGCAAGAGTCAACTTCTCTTTGAGCAAATTGAAGGCGTCTTCTTGTGCTTGTCCCCATCGAAATGGAACGCCTTTCCTTGTTAGCTCATTCATGGGTGCGGCAATGGTGCTGACATCTCTCACAAAGCGACGGTAGAATCCAGCTAGACCTAGAAAACTCCGCACCTGTGTAACCGATTTAGGAGTCAGCCAACTCTTGATCGCTTCAATCTTGGTCTCATCAACTTCAATTCCCTGTGAAGTCACAACATAACCAAGAAATGAAACTCGTTCCGTGCAAAAAGCGCACTTCTCGAGATTACCGAACAAGCGTGCATCTCTCAAAGCAATAAAAACAGCATGTAAATGTTCCTTATGTTCATCTAAAGACTTGCTATAAATCAGTATATCATAAAAAAAACTACTACAAATCTACCAATGAAAGTGCGTAAAACTTCATTCATGAGTCGCATAAAAGTAGAAGGGGCATTTGTTAAACCAAAAGGCATAACTAACCACTCATACAAACCAAATTTTGTTTTAAACACAGTCTTCCATTCATCACCCAATTTCATTCTAATTTGGTGGTATCCACTACGCAAGTCTACTTTAGAGAACACAATAGAGCCACTTAATTCATCTAGCATATCATCTAACCTAGGAATAGGATGACGATATCTAATACTTATGTTGTTAATGGCTCTACAATCCACACACATGCGCCATGACCCATCTTTCTTAGCCACCAAAATAACAGGAATAGCACAAGGACTAGGACTCTCACGTACATACGCTTTGTCAAGCAAATCTTGTACTTGAGGCTGAATTTCCTTAGTCTCTTTGGGATTTGATGCGGCTGGGTACCCGATCTTCCGATAGGTTCGATTTGGTGATGTGAAGATGTTCACGTTTTGAGGCTTTCGATCAGCGATCGTCACCTCGCAACCGCTACCCCCACACGTCTAGTTGTTATCAACCATGCTCTCACATAGTCGACCTCACCACGAAGGTTTTATCCCTGCAAGCAATCGAAAAAACTCACAAGAACAAGGAAGAACGCAATCTGAATTGCAGATAAATGTTTAGCACACGAAGTTGGGGTTCTACAAACCGATCTAGATGGTGAAACTGCAATGGCAGAATAATCTAAGCAAAACCCACCTCTAAACAGCAGTGGCTACTGAATATATATGAGTTAGGATGTCCTAGGGTTAGGATTTTCCCTGTGAGGGGTGCACTCCTCATGGGTTTAGCCCACGATACAAATACAAGGCCCAAGGTCCAAAACAGACTCGGACTGGAAGAGGTATGTATCTTGTTTCAATGATTCCATACAGCTTAGGAGGAATTTTGACGTGGGACCAAAACTATCTGAAAGTAGACTCCATAAGCTTTCCAACAAGTACTCATGGGCCCCGAGAGTCCTTTTGGATCAGCGGCTAGGTCCGTTTGAAGTTGATGCTGTCAAGAGGCCCGAATCCGAATCCAAAACATGCAGAACTTCATCTCTTGCTTTCTATGGACCAAAAAGTGACGTGGTGATATAGGAGTCGACTTGGGTAAGATCTTGGTTTTGTCCCTAATCAACTTCTTTGATCATCCATGCGTTCCTTGCGCTCGGTCTCTTTCCCTTCACCCAAGCAAGTATCTCTGCAAACAAGAACACACAAAACTCATGGTGCAGTAATGGATGTTCAAATATATAACGTATAAATCTTACGTAGAAAGCATGCACCTTTGGTTGATAAATACATAAGGTAGCTAGGGTCATATCTTAGCTAGTGATGTCCTCATCAGGATTGGTCCTGTACGGCGCACGGTTTAGCAACGCAGCTCCCGGGATCAAATCAATGTGATGCTCAATTCCTCTCATAGGTGCAAGCCCCAGGGGTATTTCACTTGGAAATACATCAACAAACTCCTGCAAAAGGTTAGCAATTGCATGTGGCAAAGATGGAGGCGAATCCTCAAGTGTAAAGAAAGTATCTTTGTAAATCAAATCATAGCAAATAGACTCATGTGCAATTAACTCAGAAATTTCAGATTTAGTAGCTAACATGGAAGCACCTTTCAAACTAAGTGTATCGTTCCTAGCATGTGGATCCTTTTTCTCCTTCTTTGGTGGAAAAACATCTTTAGCTACTTACTGATTTTTATACTTAGATTTATTTAATCTCCTCTCATTTTCAGCACGTGCTATATCATCTTTCAGAATTTCAGCAGGAGTTGTTGGTAGCAACTCCATCTTCTTACCATTGTGTGTGAAGGTGTAAGTGTTAGTTCTACCATGGTGCAACACATCTCTATCATATTCCCAAGGCCTACCCAACAGGAAAGAATATGCTTGCATAGGCACAACATCAAAATTTGCACTATCATGGTAATTTCCAACGGAAAATTGAAGCCTCACAACTTTGCTTACCTTTAACTTACCACAAGAGTTGAACCATTGGATATAGTAAGGCCGTGGATGTGGTTGTGTAGGCAAACCAAGCTTCTCAACCAAATCAGAACTAACAAGATTGCTATAGCTCCCACTATCAATGGCAACACAACATGCCTTATTATTGACCACAAACCTAGATTGGAACAAGTTATGGCGCTGATTTTGCTCCGCCTTCTCCATTTGAGCACTTAGCACCCGCTGTGCTACAATGCTCAAGTACTTGCTTGTATCAGTAGCACCTATTTGCTCCACCCCATCATCGCTGTGGTCTTCATCTCCTATTTGGTTAGTGGCATCTACTAATTCTTCTTCAACATCACTGGCACTACTGTAGCCACCATCATCTATAGCAATGAGAACTCTCTGGTTCGGGCAATCACGTTGCACATGCCCCATCCCTTTGCACTTGAAGCATTGGATATCTCTTGTTCGCCCCATGGAAGCAACCGATGATGCACTTTTTACGGGTGCCTGTGAACGAACAGATTTACTCACCTCGGTAGCACGGGATGTTGGCACTGATGCCTCTGATCGCGCCCGATTGGTGGAGGGTGTAGAAGTCCGGACAGTGGTGGGGGTACTTTTTCCAGGCCCAAAGGGAAGCCTCGATGTAGACGTGATGCCCCAATTGTTCCTTTTCATTGGTTGCCTTCCCTACAATTCCTATTCAGCTAACATAGCTAGATGGAACAACTAGTTAATAGAATTGTATTCTTTATAGGCAATTATGTTCTGAATTTCACGTCTCAATCCCTCATAGAACCGAGCCATCTTATCCTCCTCATCCTCCTGTACCTCACAACGCAACATGCCTATTTGTAGTTCCTGAAAGTATTTTTCTACAGATTAATCACCTTGGTCTAAGCGTTGCAACTTTTTTCGCAAATCTCGTTTGAAGGATGGAGGAATAAATCTACCCCGCATAGCTCGCTTTAGTCTATCCCATGTGTCTGGTTCTAGGCTAGATTTAACTAGTTCACTCAAACAAATAATAGCAAAGTCCTTGAACTTACTAGTTGCTTGCCTAACCCTATGAATTTCAGCAACTAGATGGGAATTAAATTTCTGCTCTACTGTCATCTCCCAATCTAAATAAGCCTCAGGGTTCTTGGCAGAGATTGGATTCACGCAAACTGTTGCGTGCCCTCGACGATGCATCAATGTTTGATACAGTGGCAAGGAGATCAAGTCGAGGTGGTCCTAGCAGATCGGTCAACCAACATTGCAATGACCGATTTGCCAATCTGGGAAGCCGATGGTGTTGATTGCCTGTCCAGGAAAATATGGGAAGGAGACTATCTTCAGGTCACTAGCCAAGGGATACAGCCGATTCAGCAAGTCGTCTCTGAATTGTTACTCTAATGGGCTCCATTGAAGATTTTGAGGGGAAACTAGGACAGGGGTTTACGTCGGCCGATGATTTGGAGGAGATCGACATAGGACCAGGAGATAAGCCAAGGCCGACGTACATAAGCAAAAAGTTGTGTCCTGAACTTCGAGAAGAATTGATAACACTATTGAGGGAGTATCGGGATTGTTTTGCCTAGGAGTACCATGAGATGCCAGGATTAAGCCGATCAATTGTTGAACATCGGCTGCCCATTAAACCAGGATATCGGCCGTTCAAGCAGGCTCCAAGGAGATTCAAGGCAGAGTCATATGAGCCGATCAAAGCGGAAATCACAAGGTTATACGATGCCAAGTTTATAAGGCCGTGCCGATATGCTGAGTGGGTTTCTAATATCGTCCCGGTAGAAAAGAAAAACGGAAAATTGAGGATATGTATTGATTTCCGGGATCTGAATAAAGCTACCCCCAAGGATGAATACCCAATGCCGATAGTGGATTTGTTGGTGGATGCTGCATCAGGCCACAAAATTATCAGCTTCATGGACGGCAATGCAGGATACAATCAGATTTTTATGGCTGAAGAAGATATACATAAGACTGCGTTTCGGTGTCCTGGAGCTATCGGTTTGTATGAGTGGGTAGTAATGACTTTTGGATTGAAGAGTGCCGGTGCGACTTATCAGAGAGCGATGAATTATATATTTCATGATCTCATTGGCTTGTTAGTGGAAATTTACATCGATGATGTGGTGGTTAAGTCTAAGAGTGAGGAAAGCCATATAGCCGATTTACGGAGAGTGCTGGAAAGGGCAAAGAAGTACGGACTAAGGATGAATCCCAATAAATGCGCTTTTGGTGTATCGGCTGGGCAGTTTTTGGGTTTTATGGTTCATGAGCGAGGAATTGAAGTTAGTCAACGGAGCATCAGAGCCATTAAGACTACAGAGCCACCAAGCAATAAGACAGAGTTGCAGTCACTGATCGGCAAGATTAATTTTGTGAGGAGATTTATATCAAATTTGTCAGGGAGAATTAAGTCTTTTACTCCATTATTGAAGTTGAAAGCCGATCAAGAGTTTGTGTGGGGGGCAGCGCAGCAGAAGGCATTTGACAAGATCAAGAACTATCTAAGTTCCCCACCTATTTTAATTCCGCCGTAGAAAGAAGTGCCGTTCAAGTTATACTTATCAGCCGATGAGAAATCCATCGGGTCTATTTTGATACAGGAATTTGAGGGGAAGGAGCGAGTTGTGTTTTATCTGAGCAGAAGGCTTTTGGATGCTGAAACGAGATATCCTGCGGTGGAGAAATTATGCCTTTGTTTATATTTCTCATGTACAAAGATAAGGCATTATATCCTATCGGCTGAGTGTATAGTAGTTTGCAAGGCTGATGTGGTCAAATATATGTTGTCGGCTCCAGTCTTGAAAGGGCGAGTTGGTAAATGGATTTTTGCTTTGACAGAGTTTGACTTGAGATATGAATCGGCTAAAGCAATCAAGGGACAGGCAGTAGCTGATTTCATTGTATAGCACAGAGGGGCTCATGAAGATTATGTGGAGCCGATCCCATGGACTTTGTTTTTTGATGGATCGGTTTGCAAGCATGGATCTGGTATCGGCTTGGTCATTGTATCGCCTCGGGGGGCAAGTTTTGAGTTTGCTTTTACAATTAAACCTTATCGGACTAATAATCAGGTGGAATACGAGGCGGTATTAAAAGGACTTTAGCTTTTAAAGGAGATCGGAGCCGATATCATAGAGATTGTTGGTAATTCTTTGTTGGTGATCAAGTAGTTATCTGGGGAATATGAGTGCAGGGATGATGTTTTGAGATCATATTATGAGGAATGTACAGATTTGTTAAAGGATTTCAAGATGGTATCAATAGATCATATTCCTAGGGAGCAGAACTTAGAAGCCAATGATATTGCACAGGTTGCTTCTGGTTATCGGCTGAATAGACAGGTTGAGGTTGAAATAGCCAATAATGACATTCAAGACAAAGCCGATGACTGGAGACAGGAAATAATTGGTTATCTACAAAATCCGTCGCAATCGGTTTCCAGGAAAATTCGATACAAAGCTACAAAGTATGTGCTGCTTGATGGGGAATTATATTATCGAACTTTTGAGGGAGTTCTGCTTAGATGCCTGAATTTGGAAGAAGCCAAAGTGGTTATGTGCGAGGTGCATGAAGGCGTTTGTGGGACTCATCAATCAGCTCATAAGATGAAGTGGTTGCTGAGAAGAGTAGGATATTTTTGGCCGACAATGCTGGAAGATTGCTTCAGGTACTATAAAGGGTGTCAAGATTGTCAGAAATTTGGAAATGTATAGCGAGCACCAGCATCGGCTATGAATCCTATCATCAAACCGTGGCCGTTCAGAGGATGGGGAATTGACATGATCGGCTAGGTTTATCCACCATCGAGTAAGGGACATAAGTTCATATTGGCGGCGACAGATTATTTTACCAAGTGGGTAGAGGCGATTCCTCTGAAGAAAGTTACGTACAAGGAAGCGATCGAGTTTGTGAAGGAGCATATAATTTATCGGTTTGGAGTTCCTCAGACGATAACTACTGATCAGGGATCTGTCTTCGTGTCCGATGAGTTTCAACAGTTTGCTGCCAGTATGGGAATCAAGTTATTAAATTCATCGCCTTATTATGCTCAGGCTAATGGACAGGCGAAAGCCTCTAATAAGAGTTTGATCAAGTTGATTAAGCGGAAGATTGATGAGCAGCCGCGGCGATGGCATACTACATTAGCCGATTCATTGTGGGCCTATCGGATGGCGTGTCATGGATCTACCCGGGTGCCGCCTTACCAACTAGTATATGGATATGAAGCCGTTTTGCCTTGGGAGACTAACATCGGCTCTAGGAGGATTTCTTTGCAAAATCAATTGACAGCCGATGATTATTATAACTTAATGACAGATGAACTTGAAGATTTGGCTCAGAATCGGTTAAGGGCATTAGAGAGGATCAAGGAAAACAAGGCTAAGGCAGCTAGGCATTATAACAGAAAAGTGGTGAATAAATCGTTTACTGAGGGAGATCTTGTGTGGAAATTGATTTTGCCGATCGGGTCCAGAGATAATAAGTTTGGAAAATGGTCGCCTAATTGGGAAGGGCCCTATCGGATTAATCGTTTTGTGCCTGGTAATGCCTATATACTAGAAGATCTTGAGGGGATAGAGTTTGCTAAAGCACTTAATGGGAAGTACCTCAAGAGATATTATCCAAGTGTTTGGATCGACTCGTAAATCGGTTAAGTGCAGCTTATTTCTAAAATAGTTCAGAAAGCCGATGTTTTTGCATCGCCTAAAGATAGCCGATATCAATCGATATCGCCTTTAGATCAAACAAACAGAAATATTATCAAGGGTGAAAGAAGCAAGCAACAGAGCCGATCAGGATATATTACAGCACAACCAGCATGTTTCATGAAGCCATCGGTCGTTGATTTACATGAATTTTTGGATCGTTTCGATTGCACGTAGGCGGATTTGGTCAATCTCATTGATAGCACGGATGTCGTCTTCATCGGAGCCCGGGATGGTCTTCAAATTTTTGCGCCGATGAACGACTTGATGCACCGTTGCAGCAACCTTAGCCTCTTGGTCTTGTATAGCTTGTGGCAGGCCAATAAGCTAGGATTCTGTTGCTTCAAGATCCTTGCGAACTTTTTCAAGTTCTGCCAGCAAATGGGCCTCCTTTTTTTTCAGTTGGTCAACTGGATTGGAGCTCTTGAGGGGCAGCTTCCATGTCATCAAGCTTTTTCTTCTCAGTTTGGGCTGACAGCCGATCGGCTTAGATATCTTGGGTAATCTTCTGTTGGTCAGTGCGATCGGCTATGCGCTGTCTAAGCTTGATGAGTCTGAATCTGTGGGATTCAAGGTATGTCGCGGGAGTCAGTGCGTCGATGAGTTCTTCGGGCAAGTGATGTTCGATATCTGCAAGTCTTGCCCGGATCGGCCCACAATCCTCCACTAGTGAATCGATCGGATTTTCCAGCCGACTGATGATGCTCATTAAATACTCACGCACATCGGCTGGGAAGGATGGCTTGGTTGCTACGCTGGTGGCTGTTTCGTCTTCTGCCTCTAAGTACTTGCCGATGTACAAAAGAGAACAGATCGGCTAAGGACTGCAAAATTGGCATCGGTAAAAGAATCAGTAAAGAGTTAAAAGTGAAGTATGGGCGTAAAGAGATTATCTGAGGTAGGGCATCGGCAGCTTGGGTGGCATCGGCTTCAGGGGGATGAGTAGGTTGTTCTTCGGGGTGGCCGATGTCAGGCGATGAAGAAGGAACAGTCTCATCGGCGGCTTGAGGACTTGGTGCTGAGATTAGGGCAGCTGGAGAAGCCATCGGCTCAGTGCTTGGAGGTTATGCAGTAGAGTTGAGGTTCTGGAGCCGATGATCGAGCTGAAAATGAAACTGATAAGATGAATGAGAAAGCGGGTAATGATATCAAGACTTAGCACATACCTGAGGAGATGAGGGAGCCGATGTTATTTGGGGAGTAGATGGCGTCGTGGCAAATAACATCGCAACTGGTTTTTCTGCTTCTTGAGAGAGGGGCGGTGCGCTAACTTTTCTTGCGTTTTTGTCCTATCGCCGAGGCGCCTGAGGAGAGCCGATGAGAGGGAGCATCGCGCCTAAAGTTCGGAGTGGCCGATGGGGGGTTGATACAGAATCGGCCGACTTCCACTGTTGCTTGTCGTTAGGGCTTCGACGTTGGCAGCCTGCAAATTAAGAGTGAGAAGATGATCGGAGATGATGATTAAGGCTTACGGGTATTACCTCCTATCGGATTCGATGTACTCACATCGAGGCGGGAGCAGTAGTAGGTGGCACTAAGCTGAATAGATGTTTCTTTCATTCTGACCACCATCGGACGAAAAGCTTTGTATTGGCAGTGCAAACATTCACCTCGGTGGCGGCGCCTAGAAGAAGGGATTCTGTTAAAGTCCGCATCCGATCATACTCTAGGGCGTTGTTGATGTTGCCCTGGGCCTGAAGTTTGTCGATGAAGAATAGGCTGATCGGAAGTTGACCAAGACCAAGCTGATGGGAGCCGACCGATGGATGGTAGAATTCATATGATGGTGCGATCGGCCCAGAGAAAGCCAGTTGGCAGCATACAGGGGTAATGGCCGATAGGAATATGGCCTTTGACTCATCATTTTCCAAAGTGTTAAGTGGGTCGAAGTTGGAAGGCATATCGAATGATGATGCATCATTGTATGCAAACCAGAGAAGTGGCCTCCTTGGTGAAGCCGTAATAGAACCCCTTGAACCACTGACTAAGTCCAGCGGGGGTTATCTTGCCACCAGAAAGAGCCGATGCAGCTTCGCCCAGGGAGATACATCGGCGGTAAATAGGATCCTGGTCTTCTGTGTGATTGGCTGGAAAGGATTGGTTGAGAAAAGAAGTCCCAAAGAAGGCCTTGGAGGTGTAGACGTTGAGCCAAAGTTGCACAAACCACCAAGGACCCCCGATATGGCTGATGGGCTGGCCGGCCGATAGCTTGGTCGCTACTTGGTGAAGTAGCTGATAAGTAGCGCCAAGGAGGAATTGCCCCAAGGGAATCTGTTTCCGATCGGCCAAGCACTCTGCCAGACATTGCATGTTGATCGTTGGGCCGAGGGTTGCACCGCCGAAGACAAACCGTTCCAGCCACAAGTTCAAAAAAGGCGACATGTTCCCGATTGTCGACTGGTCCAGTTTCCTTGTTTATGGATTGATATATAACCTGGACCAGCCACCAATGTTCTTTGCTTGGAGCCGATGAGCAGGCTTGAATTCGGAGCTTTGAAGGGGTCGATATAGCTCGTCGTGTCGAGGCAAAGTGAGCATAGTCACAATCCATCAAAGGTGGGAGTCCATCGGCCCGTGCCCGAACATGAAGGCGTTGAGGACCGTCAGACTAGAAGTAATGAGGCCCGATGCGAGCAGAGGTTCATTCCTTTCCATATCGGCTAGAGAGAGAGATTGATGCAGTGGCCGATATGTGATTTTCCAAAGGGTTCTCTTTCGCGGCCGATAACTCTGATATACCAATCCCTCCACCAGGCAACTTGCTTGGCCATGACCTGAAGCTATTGTCCAGTCACTAACATAACCATGGAGGAGTTCTTGAAAGGAATGCGTTGGGTCTCGGCGCTTATAAAGTCTGTGGGATCTTCGCTACCCATGGGGCCATGGTAGAAAAAGTTCAGGTAATCGGAGGCCGGGATCAAGATCTGGTCTCTCAGGTGCTACAGTAAATAAGAACACGACGAAGAACAGGTAAAGAACATGGCAGATTGGGTGCATCTAGGCTACGAAATCGGGAAAAATAATCGGGCAAGAAGATTACCTCAGGGACTGCAGATGCTGATGCCATCGCGAGAGAGGAAGAAGATGCAGGAATCAACGGCTGAAGAAAAGGGCTGCGATGGTTCATCTGGGTTTGCTGGAGCTTGTTGAAGTTTTGGAAGATGAAGCGGTGGTGCTCTAGTGATGTGAAAGCGTAAAAAAGGCTAGGGAGACGAAGCGTTTTATAGAGATATGATGACCGGGCGGGAATCGAGGCCGTTGGCACTGTTTCAAACAATTATGGCAAGTGGGCTACCTTGGGCCGCCTCGTTATGGAAGAAATCCGAAGGCCCAAAATGAAAGAATTTCTAAGTCCTATAGAAGAACTCCGAAATTGGGGGGCATGTGTTAACACAAAAATTTGGTAAGGCCCTGTATCAGATTCGATCAAGAAGAAATTGCAGATAACTGATGGGAGTTGATCCAGAAGGGACCGAATCCGGGAAAGAGCCGTGAAGACCGCAGTATGGCAGTTATTTACCGTGTCTACTATTTAGGCAGTGTTAGTTTTTATCTTTAGGAAACCTGATTTCGTGTCTGATCAGGTCTTATTAATGTTTCCTGTTGTAATTAGGAAATCATGTACCGTGTCCAATAAGGACTCATGTCAACTCGGGGTATAAATATGTATGCCCGGGTGCTTTGTAATCTATCATCATCAATGAGATCAATACAAATTCGACGCATCACCACCCTTTCGACGGGTTCTTGCTTCTCGAGCCGGGCTGCATCGGTTAAGTTCGACCTCCTGCGAGAGGGTAAGTCTCGTCACACTGGCTACCTATCGGCTAGGACTTCCTCGGTTAGGTCCGATATTCTAGTCGGTTTATGGTAGTCGGCTTACCACAATATATCTAATTTGTCTATGGCTGCATCAGTTCAGTTTGATCTCATAGATTGATTAGGTATATCACATCACGCGTGCATAGATCGTATCGGCTTACTGGGAGCGGTTTATCCACAGTTTGTGCTGCATCAGTTGGGTCCGACCTACTAAACTGCTAGTGATAAATCGTTCCTGCTAGGTTGATACTTTGTGCGCAAGCGTCTTATCGGGGTGCATAGCCGATAAGTTATCATAGTTCATCACGATCGCATTAGACCCATCGGCCTATCGAGGTCTTGTTATTGTCACTAGTCTATGCTGCAACGGTTGGGTCCGATCTACTAGACTGGTAATAATAACTTTACTCTTAATAAGCCGATGGGTTTTGTGCGAAGTTATCTTCTAAATACAGCCAATTATACTGCTTACTTGTTTAATGCATTACATCTTGCCTGCATTACTATTACGATCGGCTAGAGGCTAGCCGATTAGTTTACTCTGCCGATCCAAACGCGAGCACAGGTAGGTTCCCGTGCACGAGCTCAGGTAAGTTCCCGGGCATGATCAGCAGGCGAGGACCCAGGCGTGGGTACAAGTGAGGATCCGGGCACGGACAGCAGGCGAGGACCCGGGCGCGGGTACAAGCGAGGACCCGGGCACGGGCGACAGGCAAGGATCCGGGCGCGGGCACGAGCAAGGGCCTGGGTATAGGTGCGGGCGGTGCTACGCGAATAATCACTATTACAATCGGCTGGAGTTTATTTAATCTATTTATTTACACATTCTGCTTACTTATTTCATCAATTTACAGCCGACTTTTGAGCATCCCTTTGATGATCGGCTAGTTTAATATTTGTTTATTATTATGCTATTGCTCATGCCATCATCGGCTTCCAGTCGATATATAAGTGCTCCAGTTCAAATCGGCCATCGGCCGATGAGACGAGTCCAGATCGGCTTCCAACCAATTGGTTCATGAATCTAATATTTTCTCTCCTTGTCAATTGCAGGGTCAAATTGACTGGCACGCCTACGAACCTTAAGATTTTAGGACCTGCGCTGGAGTGAAGCAAATCTCCTAGGCCTTCGCGTGTCTCCAAGGCGCCGAATGGCCCCCAGCGGGTTTTCGGCGTCAACATTGCCTCCAGTTGGATGTTGGTCCTCCAGACTGCGGCCTCTTGAGATTATGCCAGCTTGTAGCTCTCCTTGTCACAGGTGAAGGCTTGCTTGACGTCACTGCGTAGGGAGAGTACTCTTGCTGGTCCTGGCATCTTGAACATCATGTATGTGTAGTGGGGGATCACCATAACTTGGCGAGTGCCGGCCGTCCGAGTATGGCGTGGTAGGCTGTCTCGAAATCAACAACCTCAAAATAGATATTCTCTATGTGAAAATTATCCCGCGTACCAAAAGTGATCAGCAAAGTGATTTGCCTGAGTGGTGTTGAAGAGAGGCTGGGGATTACCCCATGGAAAGGAGCTGTACTCGGCCGTAGCTCAGAACGGGGAATTTTCATCTCATCGAGCGTCTTGGCAAACAAGATATTGAGAGCACTCCCACCATCGATCAGAACCTTCTTCAACTTGATGTTCTTGATAACTAGGTCCAGGACGAGTGGATAGCACCCCGGATGAGCCACTCGACCGGGATGATCCATGCGATCGAACATGATAGCGACCTTAGACCACCGCATGTATTGAGGGGCATCGGTAGAGACGGTGTTGACTTCCCGTGCAGTCAGCTTCTATTTCCTCTTGGATTCGTACGCCGACAGCCCTCCAAAGATGTGGTTGAGCTCAGCATGGGGGTCTTGATAGTCTCCTGCTAGGCCCAAGTCAGGCTTATTCTTATCCTTGGGTTCGCTCGATGTAGATGTCTACTCCGTGATGAACTTCTTGAGCATGAAGCAGTTCTTGGCTGAGTTCTTCCCTTTTGGGTGGAAAGGACACAGGTCGTTCATGACTTTCTGGTAGTCGTCCAACTTGGGAGCTCGAGGATGGCTCTGTTCTATTGTGGCGACGAGGTCCTTCAATTTTTATTTGTGGTACCTGGTCTTGGATGGTCCCACGTTCTCCGTTTCTCGTCGGTCTTTCTATCGGGGCTTGTCCTCCAGTGCCTCAACGACGGCGTCAGCTGAGACAACATACTTGTTAGCCATCTCAAAGAGAGCTTTGATCGAGTTGGGCGGCTTCCAAGTGAATTTGGCAATTCTTGTTGAGCTTTAACTCCCTTACGGAAGGCAGCAATGACCGTCTCGTCTTTGATCTTGGGGATGATATTCCTCTTCTCGAAAAAACGCTTGATGAAGTCTCGGAGTGACTCGTTCTTCCTTTGGTGACATGATACAAGCCGAATTTAGATTCTAGCCTCTCATAGGTGTCCTAGAAAAGTTCTTCCCAGGAATTGATTGCCCTCTTGGAAGCCCTGTTAACTAGGTCCGTGCCGAGTCGGCTAGGGCGACAGGAAGATAATTCGTCATCGCCTTGTGGTCACCTTCAGCTACTCGGATTGCCAGGGTGTAAACTATCAACCAAGACTTAGGATCGGTCTTGCCATCGTACTTGTCAATGCCAGTCGGTTTGAAGTCCGGCGGCTAGTCAACTTGGCGTAGCTCGCGTGTGAAGGTAGGGACTCCTTTGTCTGAGTGGCTTCCATGACGTGGGCTCCGGCTTTGACTGTGGCGGCTGATTCGCTCGTGGTGGAGGCTAAAGCATTCATGTTCGTCTTCTAGTCCGCGATGTTCGTCCTCCTCGCATTCACGGTGGTGAGCATTAATGTCTTGACGGAGATCACGGCGTAGTCGGTGCCTGGAGTCGCAGTTGTCACGACATCCGTAGTCGTCATGGTGTCGCCGGCGATCTTCTGTTATCTTGTGACCCATGGAGAGACTCGGAGTGCCTCTGGTTGTATCCTGACGCTCCGCGTCTTTCCGTGGTTGATGAAGTTGCAACATCAGAAGTCGATCTGCTTGAAAGGACTAGGGTGTCGGTAAACTCCTGGCGCTGTTGTACCGCTGCAGTAGTTATCATAGCCTTGATCCTAAAGATCATTGGTGTTGCCTGATGATCAGGTCCCAGTTGCAAGGTGTCCAATAGTGTTCCTGTGGCCACGCATTCTGTTGCGGAGTGACGAAGACGCCGTGGTCGCCTACCCTCATTTGGAGGATGTCTCGTTGTGCTTGCTGCCCGATTCTACGTAGCTCGCGGTTGTGATCATCCCGTTCAGTTTGTAGGCATTTGTCTTCTTCCTCTTTTTGCTCACGCAGTTGGTGAGCCTCCTCCTCTTGTTGTTCACGTAGTCGGCTGCATCTTGACTTGGGGTGCTCCCTTTTGACGCCATAAAGACTTCTTGTAGAGGTGAAAAGCTACCTGAACTGCCCTCCGACTGAGAGTCGGAGTCTGAGTACTAAAGCAGGGTGATGATGACTCCAACCTCCCTGGATCCGAACCCGACTGGCTTGTGACTGTATCCGAGTTGAAGTCTAGGGGATTGTAGATGCTGCATCAAGTTGGAGTCAAAGACAAGTGCAGTCTTTGTGAGTATGAGTGGGGGATTGACGATCTCGTCTCCCCTGGATCTGATCTCGACCGACTCAGGGCCGTGTCCGAGTCGAACACTAGGAAAAAGAGTTGCCCCAAGGCTCGTAGGTCTTGGATGTCGCCGAAGTAGATTGTTGAAGATTGTCGCAGCGTTGATGAGGCCAACCGGCGTGACATTGGCTTGATCTCTCACCGATCGGGTTGAAACTGAGTCAGAAAGAGTGAGGTTGCCAGAGTCGTCAGCGATGAAGTCGAGGCTCCCAAAGCGGATGGCTTGTCCGGGAGAGAAGACGATTCGGACGACTCCAGTGGTTGGATCCATCGAGCTTATTGACGATGAACTCGGCAGTTCCCCTACCTGGCGTGCTAACTGTCGATTTTTTTATTGGTTGTATTGAATACGGGGTTATGTGTCGGATCTAAACTCAATGGATTCAAAAGAACACGAAGGTTTATATTGATTCAGACCCTCGATGTGAGGTAATACCATACTCCAGTTGTGGTCTATTGCTTTCGCTATATTCTTGTCAGCCCCTGGTTTTTAAGACCGGAAACCTCTCATGCATAGCGTGCCAAATCCCTAGATCAGTAGTTTGACACCCACATAGCACAACTGGTACCATTGCATACAACGTCATAGAGTCTTACATTCACTTAGTTCTTACAAAAAGGGGGTTACCCATGTAGGGCCCTGAGTAAACATAGCTAACCATCTTAGGATAAACTAGCAAAAGACAAGGTATTGTAGCGGAAGCTAAAGCGGCAGTGGCCTTGCGTTAGTCCACAGGCGCTCGACTAGTGACTTGCATCCAACGGTGCCTCCTTTGGTTCTTCATCCTCCTGGCTGAACTTGGACGGTTCACCACCAACATCTATTTCTGAAAAAAAAGGGGATTGAGCAACGGTGAGTACAAAGAGTACTCGCAAGCCACCACTACAATATGATTTAATGCACATAGGGTTCAAGGGAAGCCGGGGTAATTTGCACAAAGCCAATTTTCGCAATTCATTTCACAAGCCTTTGGTCTAGCCATTTTATCAAACCATGGTGCTAAGAATGAAGTCATTTAACTCTCCACGGGGGCTGGGTCCTGTGGGACCCCAAAACAGGACCCTCTGTGTACACGTACTAGCCCTAGGATCACGCTAGCACACACAGTCACAAGAATAATATCACAGCCAACATCACGAAGGAAACCAAACTATTTATTAATAAATTGACTATGAAAAGCCTTATGCCTAAAGTTTACATTTATTATGCCACGAAGGGCCTAAAGAAAACAAGATAGCAGCGGAAATAAAATAAATACGTGGAAGCTCCATTTAACATGCCACAGGTAGTCAACTGGGGCACACGGCTAATTCATCATCTTCAGCAGCAAACTCCTCCGGAAATAGCGAAAACCTTTCTTCTAGAATTGGGGGGAATTGCAAGGTGAGTACATGTAATACTCAGCAAGTGCACGGAAATATGCATATGCACAACTGACAAAGAAAGGCTAAGGCTATTTTGCATAACACAGCAATTGCAGTTATAAACAATTTATAAACAGAGATAAAAAACAACATTTTAAATAACGGGTGTTACCATCCAACCATCCACACAGGACCACATAGTTAAATTCATTTTCCTACACATAGCATCATTACCATCCCTTGTTTTTGCAAACTACCCCTCATTTGTAATCACCGAGCATGTCCATGACCGCGGACGCAGCTATTCGAATAGATTAGTTGGCACTCTGCAGAGGTTGTACAGCTTTACCCACAAGATACATCATCCTCTTAACGGCCATGCGCAAATGTCACACTTCTCATTGTGTGCGGGCAAGGAATCTATAACAAGGCTTTTTAGAAACTCTGCCTCAACACTGCCTTCCCCCATGAGACACCTTTCCTTCACACAGACAAGAAAGTACCCATGGCTAACCATAAAACCTATCATCTAACCACCTGGGCCGGCAGTGCCAAGACTTGGAATCCTATTGGGCCAGGTCCTTCCCATTAGGGCATGTGGTTGTACGTTAGGCTCAGATCATTGGCTTATGAAGTGAAGTCCTTAATTGACCGGGGCAACTTGCCAAATCTACAATAGCACACAGCTTCACCCCTACCATAAGATAGCACTTAAGAGCACGTTGTTGGCCCTTCGGGTACTATGATAGCACACATCCCAACATTAGGCTCACACAGAGACCTAACCTAGTAAGTATCACACAGATACCTTACCCCCTTACTAGGTTCACACAGAACCACCCATCACCCCAGTCCAAAACATTTTATCCGCCCGTTGTTTACTACATGGTGCAACACATGGTACCGAAAAGATAGCATACAGCCACACAGCTCAAATAAAACAGTAATAAGTATATCATTATTCATTATTATATTTTGCTTGTAAAACAAACTTGAGCGGGGCTAAGCAATTACTACTCTATCCTGAGTTGACCCCTATGTTCAACTCACAAAGACTAGGGTGACAAGGTATCCCAGGATATTCAATAATCAAAGGCATGGAATAACAACAATTAGGACATACTACCCATCGATAATTTATAAATAAAAATAATGCATGTTTCGCAACAAAACAGTTTATAAATTGGGTTCAATATGTTCAAAGGGTGCACTTGCCTTGCTCTAGGTACTGTCCTTGCCCTGCGTCTTCTGCGGCGAACTACTCCTCGGCTCCCACGTCTATACGTTTGCAACAGGAAACAAATAAATAACAAGAAAACAGCCTAAATAACATCAATTAAAATAACCAACTGAACCGGGAGGTAGAGCCCAATTTTAGAAGAATTTAGGAAAAAGAACAGGTCGAATCGAAGTCCAGATGGATGAGATATGAACTCCGGAAGTTTGAGAACAGGGAAAAACCTAGGAGAAAAGAAAAGGGAATATTCTAAGAATATTCTTTGGAATTTAAATTCAGAAATTGAATTATTTTTGTTAAGGAAAAAGGAGCGGGGCCCACTGGTCAGTGAGATGGTTCATGATGGACTCGGTCTACGGACCAAAAGAGTGAGAGGTTCGGTGGACATGATGACGTGGACGCCACGTGGCAACACGTGTACCAGATTGGACAATGTGACGATGATGTGGCGATGCCAGGGCAAGATCTAGGGCTAACATGGCGAGGTGATATGGCAAGATTGGACTAAAGAAATCCTATGGCTGAGATTGGATCTAGGAAATCCAATAGTGTAGATCAAGGGGAACTTTTCAGCCGTGGGGCCCACTAGTCAATGTCACCATGGGGACACAGGTACTGCCTCCGGTCGGCTGCTTCGGCCATGGCCAGGCAGCGGCACAAGGGTGGCGCAGCTCGTCGGCACCAGCATCAGCGAGCGACTGCGGACCGGACAACAGTGGCGCTGGCGGCAACTCGGCATGGGCTGGTGGTAGCTGGGCCGGCCACGGGGCAGGGGAAGGAGGCCTTCGGCCCCTGGCAGGAGGAGGAAGAAGAGGGAGCAGAAGAGAAAAAGAAAGGAAGGCAGGGGCTAAGTGGAAAAAGAGAAAGGAAGAAGAAGGAAGGGAAAAAGAAAATGAAGGATTACAGGGGCCTTTTTGGAAATTACCGAATTCGGACTCTTTGAGTTTGTTGAGATTATTTGGAGAATTAGGGAATGAAATTGAATCTCTGGGGAATTAGAAATTAGTATGGATGCAAAAATTAGAGTCTTTGAATCTGGGGAAAAATAAATGGGGAAACGAGCTCCACTTCCGAAACCCAAATAACCCCGATTAAGTAAACGGAAACAAATCACACCTAATTAATTATTTAATCATATTAAATCCTTTTTATTATGAAATTTTTCGTTAAGCTAATTGAGGCGAATAAACCAGAGGTGGATTTTCGCAATCAGACGAAAAGAACAGAAAACAAAAAATCCGGACGTGACAGGTCCACCTTGCCAATTCTCACTTGGTTTGGTTTACCCCCGTGCTTAATTATTCCTCCATGTCCAAACCATTTTACCATACTTTGAACCAGTTCTCCTATCCATCCATTCCCTGCCTAGTCAAGTTTTAGGAAATTTGAGAGTCTAGTCAAGACTAGTACAAGTCCTGATGCTTCTTTAGCTGTGAGCACGGATATTCGAATAGTTTAGTTTTACTCACACTGCAGTGGATGTACGCTTTACCTGCAACCCGTGATTCTACCCAACACATGAGCCTAGCCCCAACTCATGAGGCCCGTCACAACCTGGTCTTTCAGTTCCCCTGACGTTGCGGCACCCGCTCCAAGGACTGTGAAACCTCATGCACCCTTAGCACCCAATGCCTTGAGCTAGTGGTGAGAGGAGTCCTGGAACACGAGAGATCCAAGAGGTACACTATATATATATATACACACACACACACACACACACACATATACATATACATATACTTAGGGTGTGTTTTAAGTTTAGGCGTCATACATTTCCCAATAATTCAACACTTCACAACATCATACTCTCCATGTGCAGAACCAACCATGACTGGGGTGCCACCCCACTCGGGTTACTTAATCCTCCAGGTTTATTCCCATAGGAGAGATGCGGTCATACTCGGTTTATTTCCTACTTGTTTTCTTGACTCGGTCCTTAACGAACCAGGGTCGGCGCTAGCCTTTCCCAGAACCACCCAAATCCTTCCATGCCACCCAATCGAAAATGGTTTTGTTGCTTTGTTTTTTATTTTCGCAAACAGTTCCTTGTGTGACCCACGAGTGGCATTTCATGTCTCCACTCGCATGAAATGACGATCGCTCTCTACCCAGAACGATCATCCCCATCCAGATATTAGCATTATTTTATGGAAAATCTCGTAAGCAACACTAAGCCTTGTCAATACTTCACTTGCATAGGTAAATTAACATACGACATCAATATAGAAGAATGTCAAGAAATGACTTAAAATGACAATTTATGTAACATCCCGAAGATTTAATTACTAGTTTAAGTGGTCATCTAGTGTAACCTGGGTGGAAGGGTGGAAGTTTTTAAGCTTTGTGTGTGTAAAACCTTCCTTAGTTATTTTTTCTGTTTATGAAAATAGGTAGAAATTAAAACCTTTTTCCTGAACCTTGTTTTGAGATATATTAACCCTAGCTACAGTGATAGGAGAAAATTTTTCTCTAGAAAAATAAACCTAGCTACGAAGCCTTATCAATTGGAGATCAACTCCATTTTTTCGTAAGCACAATTTTTATTAATATGGCCTAGAGCAAATAAAAACATATAGACAAAATCCTCTAAATTCGACCAATATGAATAAGCACTTGGTAGTGAATGCAAGATACAATATTGTGGTACACAAGCATATAAGTTACAGGGTTAATGACCCAAACCATTTAAGAGCCTCATCCAAATTTTTCAACAGGGCATCGGCGCTAATAAAAATTTACCCACACAACTAAAGAGCAGCTCGACTAATAATTCTCACACATGAATGGAACAGAGATGAAATCTGAGACCAAGTCAACTTGATGCAAGATAATCCACAAAGCTCCACGGTGCACCTCTTTGTGAGCTTCTAAGCCTAGTCAAGGTCTGCTTGCACATATTTAAATTACACGGCTAAGTGTTTTAGGAACGTCGTAGTCTGATGGTTCAACTTTCACTTATCATGTAGTTCACTCGATCATTCCTAGCTACTCACAGCTAGACCTAATAAGTTAGTGAACGTATGCAATGTGTATGTCTTGCAGTGAAGTCCAATCCGTTGGCTTGGTTGATTTTTCATGTTCTGTGTGATTGCTTTGCAAGCAATAAATAAACCTAGAGATTTCATGCAACATAAAATTCCAAAGCAATTTCTCATAACAACTACAATACTAGAGTATGTTACTGCAAAATTTTCATAAGGATATCACTCATTCCAGGACCTCAACTAAATTGGTCAAAATAGTCAAACTATAAATAAATTGGAAACCCTAATCAGTAAAACAATAAACTTTTCTAATATGTGTCAAAATGAACAGAAGTGCATAGGAAACATGATTTATTAAAATAATAGTTTATTTGTCATGAATCAATATAATTTTTCTAGAAGCAATTTCACTAGTTCAGCCCTCTCAAAAATTCAAACAAGTTTCAGTCAGGGTCCTTTTTCTTAGAATTTTTGTGAGCAGACCATTTTAAATTTTTATGTGAAACTTTCAAAAATGGAACCTAGATACCTTGGCCTATGTCACAGCGCAAGTTTTTCCCCCTTAAATATAGCCACACAAAATATACCTAAGAAAATGTCCCAAGAAAATTAATTTAAATTGGCCAAATGAATTAATTAAATGTGAAAAATGCAAAGTAACAAATTATCCTGGCTGGGGATTTTTTTTTTCATATATTCTCCTTGCCAAAATACACTAACAGGATTTTTATTGGAATTTTTAGAGCACTGGAAGTATTTTAAATAAATCAAAAACTCTTATCGGGATTAAAAGAGCACTAGAAATCCTTTTTCCTTTTCTTTTCTTTCTCTTTTTCCTTTTTCATTTATTTTCCCTCCCACTGGGCCGCCGGCCCGGTACTGTGCCAGCCAGCTTGTGCGGCCTGCTCGCCCCACGTCCCTCACCCTCTCTCACCGCCAGCCGAGCCCCACTGTCGGCCACTCACCCCGCGCCGCTCCTCTCACCCCTCTCGTAACACGTGGGACTGGGGCCCCCACACGTCAGCTTCATCCTCATCCTCCGGCCAACTCAGCCGGAGGGGATTGAGCTACCCCATATGTCGGATTACGCCATTCCCGCTCCCACGTGCCTCGGCCCTTGAGTCAAACGCTGCGGACCGAGTCCCTGCCCGTTTCCCCCACCTTCTCCGCCCCTCTCGCCCATGACCACGGTTGAATCATGCCCACTAGCCATCGTGGCCGCCGCCCTCAATCCCGTGAAAGTCGGCCACAAAGTCCCCCAACCGAGTATATATAGACCCTCCCTGTGCTCCGCTCTCATTTTCCCCTTAGTTGCATATGCCTGCCGAGTACCCAAACTTCCTCCGCGCCGAGCTCCCAAAACGTCACCGCGCTCCGCCTGCTCCAGTCGCACGTCATCGTCGCTACAGCCGTCGCTGACTACCGCGCTCGTTCTCGGTAGCTTCGCCGCACCCGGCTGCGTCCTGTTCCACAATCAGCCGCCTCGGATTCCCGCCGGAACTCCATTCTCTTCGTTATTCCCTTTTGGTAAGCCTCTCTGCCGGCAGTCGGCCGTGGTTTTCCGTCGACCCATTCAGTCTTTTTCACTCCGAACGCATTCAACACTTTTGCCAGGACCTCCCGCACCTCATTTCCGTTTCCGTCATCTCTCTGCGCTGCCGGAACCCAGTCAGCGTCGCCATCCCGAACCTCGGCCACCGCCAACTCCCTTTGTTCACCGTCATCTGCCGCACTCCAGTCGCTGCGAGCCCTCGGTGAGCACTCGGCCGTATTCCTCACCTCCTCTACCGCTCGCCGCTACCCTCCGTCGCGCCGGATGGTCACCGAGGGTGACCATCAGGCAGCGTGCACCATCGCCGTGCTACACACGCCGGCGGAGCTCATTCCTGACTAGGTCTGAGTCGTCCGATCTCTCTCGGCAGATTGGGGCCGCTCGTGTACCTATGTCCGCAGTCGCCGCACGTGCGTGGACTGCGTCCACCATGTGCCGTACTCTTTCGTGCCACTGACCCGTGGGTCCCGCCTGTCGGCGCCGGCTCCCCGTGGTCTGGTGACACCATTAATTCATTTAATTGCGCAATAAATCGCTTAATAATTGATTTTACATTGAAAATCACTATAAAACTTCTAAAATTCATAACTAATTCATACGAACTCTGATTAAGTTCATTCAAATTTCATTAAATCCAGAAAAATGCCAAGAATTCATTAAAAATACTTTTAGCCCCTGTTTCCTCGTCCACATGTACTGTTTTTGATTGTTTGTGTGTTGTTTGCTATAGAATCTGATGCCATCGATTCTTCCCTGTACTATGAGGTTGTAGCCGAGTATGTCAAGCCGGAGCAAGGCAAGTCTCACTGTGTCTTGATCATTTTGTACCTACCTTTTGCTAAAATACTTTGTTTATTTAAATAAACCTGCATGTTTTTATCATTTCATGTGGTATGGATTATGACTTTTATATAGATAAGACTATGCCCTATAGTTATTGAACCTTGTCCCTTGTCACCTGGGTAACCACATGATTGGAATTCTATTCTTAGGATGCTTAGCCATGCTCAGAAACTATTAGTCCACCTAAGAATTAAATATTATCATTTACATTCTTGGTTCGACTCAATGTCGAAAAATAGACCTTTGGATATATTATTATTAAATTAATAAAATTTGACTCGAATGGTGGGTTGTGGGTGCATGGTTTTGCTGGTCGCACCACGGCAATTAAGGACTGGTTCGCGGGAACCCCTTTGTCATAGCCCTAGATTTAATTTCAGGTAATTAGTGTTATGCCCTACTATCATTAGAGTGCATAATTTAAATTTTTGCATTGTCACTTCATGCAAGATAAAGTTTGCAATATTTTAAACCCTCAATAATTAAACCCTAAATCGGCAAAAACAAAACACTACTAAAAAGTGCATCAAATTGAGCAGAAGTGTATATGGGAGATAATTTATTCAAATATTAGTTTATTTATCATGAATTAATATAATTTTTCCAGAATTTAATTCATTAGTTTAGACCCCTTAAAAATTCAAACAATTTTCAGCCTGGGTCCTTTTATTTGAATTTCTGTGACCAAACCATTTTGAATTTTTGTGTGAAACTTTCAAAATTGGAACCTAGATAGTCTGGTTAGCTACACAAAAATTACCATATTTTTAACACCAGTTTTGCTTGGTCAACTTGATTTTCAAATTAAAGGAGGAAAATAAAATCCAGAAAAATCCCTCAAATCAGAATTCCTCTCTCAAGTCACTGCCCAGTGGGACCCCCAAGACCATGGCCCACTTGTAAACCTCAGCTCTGCTTGGGACAGAGTGTTTCACCCAAAATCCTACCATCCTCCTCACTGACACCTAGAACACCACTACAAGGGCCCACAAGTCATAGACTAAACCTAGCCAAAAGTGTGTAAACAATGTTGTCTTACATGTGGGACCCACCCTAGAAACTGTGGAACTGAGGCAACTCAGCAATTGCATGTCCAATGTGTCAGCACCTCCTTTCTTCTTCCTCCCTCGGTTTACAGAGGCCCCTAGACAGCATAGCACTTGGAGACCTCGGCTATTTCGCCTCAAACTTCACCAGCAGTACCTCTCTCCCTTCCTCTCCACGTTCCCACCGAGAAAACCAAGAAAATCCCCAAGGATCACCGGTGGCAAACCCATCTTCTCCTCTGTTGAAGGTGTTCGGTTGAGCCCGAGCTAGCTCCGGTGAGCTCCATCTTCTCTCGACCACAGGAACGTGATCTACAAGTTTTAATCGTTCCATTTTTGTACTTGGCCACCCTAGGTTCGCTGGTCGAAGTTACTGTGCCACCGCTGTCCCTGCTCTCTGCACCGCAGAACTGCCGCTGCTCAGGTGGTTGCCGTTTCGGCGAGCTCTGGCAATCCCAGCCCGAAGCACGGTGAGTCTCCTCATGACCCCTAGCACCTATTCCATGCATTTCCATTTCCCGGCTCGGTTTGTGGCTGCTTTGACACATCCACGTGCGACCCGAACGCAGCCGCCGCTCGAGCTCGCCGTTGGCGAGCTACTGTCCATCACCGGCGAAGTTGCGAGCACCATCAGATTCACAGGGACCCCGGCTACCTTTTCCCTTTTGGCTACATCTTCAGCCGAGCCGCCGTTCGCCGTCGGCGCCGGCGAACAAAGCCGGTGGCTCAGCCTGCCGGCGCCTCCTCTGCTCTGTCTCACTGTCGTGTGGCCGGGCTGAGAAATAAGGAAAAGAAAAGAAAAGATGTTTTGAAATATTTTTCCAACAGAAAATTTACCAAACTTGGAAAATCCCTAACTTTGCCATTTTAACTCCTTTTTGAGTGAAACCAATTTTGTTAGTTCTGTAAATTTGTGAGCTTTAATACTGTGAAATAAAATAGGACACTTCTGTACAGAAAATGTCTATAAAATAATGTGAAGCAAAAATAACTTATTTTGTGCCTAGAACTTTGTCAATTTTTTTTAGAAGATTCATCCTAACTGCTAAAAATATGAAACCACTTTTGTTTAACTCAGAAAATTGTAATCTTTGCTGTGGATAAATTGTTTTTGACAAAACTACCTCCCAAAATAGGCCTAAGTAATTTCTAACTCTTCTTTTTCACAAACTTGAGAAATTCATATCTAAATCTTTATAAATCCAAATTGAGTAAACTCAACTTTATTAAGAACCAGTAGGTTATGCTCTTTTATATAAAAATACATGCCTTCTTGAAATCTTAATAGAAAATGTCAGTCAAAATATAATAACTTAAGGTTACAATATAAATAATTACAAAACTGCCATTTTCAGCCTTTTTATCTTGTTATTTTTGTAACTCATAAACCGTAAAATATTTTGAAATGATTCTTTCACTAAAATTCACTATAAAATGTTAAATACCTACTGTATTTATCTCAGCATTTATTGATCATTTATGCATTGACATATTTAATTGATTCTTATTTGCATATTAGCTTTTTATCGGTAGATTCAGACAATTCGGAGTACGTGGAGCAAGAACCTGAGGTTGAGTGTGAACCATCGCAGCAGCAAGGCAAGCATCTAAGCATATTGAACCTATGTCTTCAATAAATTGATTTGTTTGCGAAAACAATATGTCTATGTCTATTCAAGCACCCTACGTACTTCCACACGCCGGGAATGGGACGGCTTAACTTAGTAGCACGGGAGGCTGTGGCCATCTACGCCCGCCTGTTAGTCGTGAGGATGGTTTTTCCTTTGGAGGGCCTTCAGCGCACCTGGTTTTGGCCGGAGGTGCCTCCCACGACGGTGAGCCCGCCTTAGTCACCTTGTGTGTGTGTGGCTAAGTCGTCGGGGGCCCAGACGTGGTTTAGGTGGTTGGAGCTAAGCGTGGGAAAGGTTTTGTTATGACCTCTAGTCCGCACTCAATGTGTAGAGTGTGGGTACCGACGGGTACGGATCAAACTAGAGTGTAGCTGATGACAACGGGGTGCCCGATCTTCCGTTAGGTAAGGATAACTCTCGATTTGGTGGAGAATTGACACTCCTGATCCGGCTTCGGATCACCAAGACCCGAACCCTGCAATTGCAGTACCACGTCTCCTCTCGTTATCAACCGTGCGCTGCCCGGTTGACCTCGCCACGAAGGCTAATCCCTGCATGCGAATCAAAAAACACAAGCAAGAACAAGAAAGATTGCAACTCACTTGCAGATGAATGATTATACTCTCGAAGTTGGGGTCTCACAAGCCGATAAATGGCGAAACTGTTCACAGACAGATTAATCTAAGCAAAACCCACCTTTAAACAACGACAGCTACTGTATATAGGAGTTGGGACGTCCTAGGGTTATCCCTAGGGCGCACACTGTCGATGTTTTACACCGGCAATAAATATATGGGGCTACTCGGTGGATGGAAACTCGGTGGATTGCAAAGGAACACAGGGAGATTTTATACTGGTTCAGGCCCTCGATGTGAGGTAATACCCTACGTCCAGTTTATATGTATTCCTTTGAGGAATTATGGTGGCGATTCTGATGAACCATATGGCCGTGCCCTCAAGGGGCGCCCTGCCTCCCCTTATATACTGGGGGACAGGGTTACAAGGTAGGAGTCCCCACCGGATTCCAACTAGGAGATCTCCCCTTAGAGATATAATGTAGCCGGCTAGGACTGTATATTCCTTATTGTACAAGGCAAGGTCTACCGAGGGTTACCATATCTCTAATTACAAGGCTAGACCCATCCTCTATCCGAGTGGCCCATATGCTGGTTATGAGGTACCCGGGGCCCATGGCACCCACAGTAGCCCCTGAGACCTTCATAGTTGAGTCACAGCTGATGCCGAGTGCTCATCCTCCACGGTGAAGTCTTCCCGAGTGCATTGCTCCCGAGTACTCTTTGTCCGAGTGCTGCTTCTCCCGAGTCCTGCTTCATGTCAGCTGGCGGCGAGGCTATGAAGGGCTTCATGTAGATATATGAATAGTGTGTGCCGAATAGGCACACCTATTAGGTGTAGCCCCCGACTTTGTGCTTAATTGTGAAGACAATTAAACATAAAGTCAAAGATCTTTAACCTTATAGTCTTTCCCGAGTAGTATACTACTGGTATATGAGACTCTTCGGTATCATGTCAACCTGAATATGATTTTATAGTCTTGCCGAGTAGGGAACTACTCGTATGTAGGACTCTTCAACTTTATGTCAGTCGGAATGTATGTTTATAGTCTTACCGAGTAGGATGCTACTCGTATATGAGACTCTTCAGCTTCATGTCAGCTGGAAAGGGGGGTTTATAGTCTTTTCCGAGTGGTGTCCCACCCAGAAGTTAGACTCCTCCGTGTCATGTCAGCGGGAATAGATATTTATAGTCTCTCCCGAGTAGTGCACTACTCGAAAGTTAGACTCTTCCGCATCATGTCAGCGGGTAAAATGTTGCTCCTGGCAACCGATGGCCACGCATGTAGGCCGAGTACCACTTTATGAAAATAAATCCACGGCGTGGTTAGGTGTACCCGAGAAAGATACCTGCATCCCCAATTTTAATGAAGACCAGCTTGTGATCCTTATAAGGATATATCCTCGAGACCTGGTGGATAAAACAGATACCCAAACATATATGTTTAGCAATAAGGCTCTCATGGAGCATATCTATTTACCTCATCGGCTCCTATTGGTAGCACCAGCGCTATAATTTCAACTCAGCCTGTGGGCGGCCCACATGGAGCATGCTACTGTAGGAACTCATATCTTGGTGGCTGCTACCAAATAAGCTGGCCTGAGCCGACCTATCCAGCATAGCTCTATAGAAGTATCATCCATCGCATGTCAGGATGAGTTTTTTTGGTGTCGGTAACCGCAATCAGCCAGAGAAATCCTTATTCGCAAGCCTTTCTGACTTATGTTCTGGATGCAGCCTGGTTGCCACAGGTGCCCGAGCAGGTGTGTTGCAGGATCTGCTTGCCCTCCTCAGGTGTGACGCAGTGCATGAGAACTCCGGATGCGCTTTGACGATGTAAGTCTTCTCTGACTTCAGGAGAGCCGAGCAGGGTACCCGAACCTTGCATTAGCATAGAATTCGGCTAGCGACCCTCATGGGGCATACCCTACCCAACAGAGTTATAGCCAAGCGAGGTACCCGAACCTTGCATTAGCATAGGATTCGGCTAGTGACCCTCATGGGGCGTACCTCACCCAGCCGAGTGATATACGACCCCCGACTAGTGCCGGAAGTCAGTTGTCAGCTCACATGGAGCGTAGCCGGGGAAGATGACGTCCCAACTGGCGCAAGTACTCGGTAAGTAGCCCTCATGGAGCATCCTGAGAGTATTTTGGCACACTTGTCCAGCCCCTGAGCGTAGGAGATAGGCTCGTAGCCCTGAGTTCCTGTCACGCGTATCCGGAGCTGGGCCTGCAATATAAAGATATCGGATGAGTAGCATCTGATGATAAAAACAATCATCCGAATAAAATGTATTTTACAATATATGTAAATTCATGTTCTTCCTCTTATTGATATTAATTTCCCCGAGTAGTTGACCCCTTACGTTTAAGCACTCTGCCCGACTAGTCATAGCCCCCTAGCGTCGGGAGTTGGCTCATGGCTCTTTCCCAGACATGCGTTTTGGGTGACTTAAGTTCGTCTTTCATGGAGCAAAGTTTCACGAATCAGGATTTATGCTACTTGAGTACTTTTGCAATCATTTAAGAGCAAAAACAGAGAAGAGTGTAGCTTGTGCACCTATTAGGTGTAAGCGGCATTGGCAAGGCCGAGTGAAGAAATATTTATCAGGAAGCGACTTAGCTGTTCGGTATTTCGGAGTGGGGATGCCATCCTTGCGTTTGAGCTTGTGAGCCCCCGAGCATGTCACTTGTTGTTCTAATAATCTTCAGTTGTTGAAAGTCGAAGACGATTGTGACCGACTGCCACAATGAAGCCGTCTGACTTGCGTTTGTGATTCCCGGCTTTAGTCATGACCGCGCCGTTGGTGCCCTCCCGCTTCTTCTGTCAGGATGCCTTTTTATCTTCAAGGGCCTCAGCAACAGCGTGGGCTGAGTCGGCGTATTTGTTCGCCATGTCGAATAGAGCCTTGACAGAGTTGGGAGGCTTTCGAGTGAATTTGTCGATGAACGAGGTGTCTTTGACTCCTTTTCGAAAGGCGGTGATGACGACCTCATCCTTGATGTTCGGGATTGAATTTTTCTTCTCAGAGAACCTCTTGATGAAGTCACGAAGAGACTCGTTCTTCCTTTGATGCAACTGATATAAGTCGTACTCGGAAGATGGCCTCTCGTATGTTCCCTGGAAGTTGGTGATGAAGCGTTCCCGGAGTTCTCCCCAGGAGTCGATTGATTGCTTGGGAAGTCCTGTTAGCCATGTCCTCGCTGAGTCGGCTTAAAGCGAACTGGGAGTGTTAGCCATGACTTTGTGATTTCCCCCAGCTGCTCGGATCGCCAGAGTGTAGACCGTGAGCCAGGACTCGGGATTGGTCTTGCCGTCGTATTTGTTGATGCCTGTAGGCTTGAAACTCGACGGCCAGTTGACCTGTTGTAGCTCCTGGGTGAAGGTCGGTATGCCTTCGTCTTTATGAGGGCTCCGACTCCGAATATGGCGGTGAAACCACTCGTGGTGGAGGCCGAAACGCTTGTTCTTGTCTTCTAGTTGGCGTTGCTCATCTTCTTCTTGTTCACGGCGCCGAGCGATGATGTTTTGCCGAAGGTCATGCCATAGTCGGTCTTGGAGGTCCTGATCGTCCTGACGGTTGCTTTGACGTTGCTGGTTGTCGTTGGGGTTGCCGAGTGACGCCTGACGTGCCTCCGTATGCGGTTGACTGGAGCCAGTCGCTCGGCGTCGCTTTGAGGTAGATGAGACTGCCGTTGGGGATGTCAACCGGTTGGTCGGTATGAGGGTATCACCCGACTGTTGGTGCTGTTGACATGCAGCAGCGGTAAGCATGGCTTTTATCCTTGCCATCGTCGGGGTGGCCTGGTGATCAGGCCCAAACTGGAGTGTATCCAGTAGAGTCACAGCGGCCACGATGTTCTATTGAGGAGTAATGAAGACGTCGTGGTCGCTGACTCGGGTTTGGAGGATTTGTTGCTGAGCAGTCCGCCCAGCCCTGCGTAGGGCGTCATGCCTGCGTCTTGCTTCTTCCTCTTGTTGCTCTCGCAGTCAGCGTGTTTCCTCCTCTTGCTGCTCGTGTAGTCGGCGTGATTCCTAAGTAGGAGTAGGGCCTTTGGATGCCATGAAGATTTCTCGTGGCGGGGAGAAGCTTGCCGAACTGCTGTCCGACTTGGAGTCGGAATCTGACTAGGAGTCGTAGTCCGACTGAGAGTCGTAGTTGGAATAGTCGATGGGGGTTATTACAACTCCGACCTCCCTAGATCCGATCTCGAGCGGCTCGGGGCCGTATCCGAGTCGAACTCCAGAGGATCGGGTTTGCCGCGTCGGATGTAGATTGTAGATATCCACGGCGTCGCCGAGTCCGAATGGGAAATTGACGATCTCTTCCTTTTTTGGCCCGATCTCGACCGACTCAAAACCGAGTCCGAGTCAAACACCGAAAGAAAGAGTTGTCCCTGGACTCGGGCGTATTGGAGGTTGCCGCAACATGTCGTGAAAGATTGCTGCAGCATCGTGTAGGCCGACTGGCGCGGAGTCGGCTGGTTCCCTGGCAGATCGGATCGAGTCCGAGTCGGCCAAGGTGAGATTGCCGATCTAGTCGGCGACGAAGTCGAGGCTTCTAAATGCGATTGCATCTCTGGGGGAGAGTTTGCCGCCGTCGACTTCGGTTGCTGGATCCATCGAGCTTGTAGATGTAGATCGCGCCGAAGCCCCTACCTGGCGCGCCAACTGTCGATGTTTTACACCGGCAATAAATATATGGGGCTACTCAGCAGATGGAAACTCGGTGGATTGCAAAGGATCACAGGGAGATTTTATACTGGTTCAGGCCCTCGATGTGAGGTAATACCCTACGTCCAGTTTATATGTATTCCTTTGAGGAATTATGGTGGCGATTTTGATGAACCATATGGCTGTGCCCTCAAGGGGCGCCCTGTCTCCCCTTATATACTGTGGGACAGGGTTACAAGGTAGGAGTCCCCGCCGGATTCCAACTAGGAGATCTCCCCTTAGAGATATAATGTACCCGACTAGGACTGTATATTCCTTATTGTACAAGGCAAGGTCTGCCGAGGGTTACCATATCTCTAATTACAAGGCTAGGCCCATCCTCTATCCGAGTGGCCCATATGCTGGTTATGAGGTACCCGGGGCCCATGGCACCCACACACACCCCTTGGGCTTAGCCCACGACACAATTACAAGGCCCAAGGCCCAAAATAGACTCGGACTGGGAGGTACGTATCTTGTTTCGATGATTCCGGATAGCTCATGAGGAATTTTGACATGGGACCAAAACCATCTGAATTAGACTCCATAAGCTTTCCAACAAGTATTCATGGGCCCCGAAAGTCCTTCTAGATCAGTGGCTAGGTCCATTTGAAGTTGATGCTGTCATGAGGTCCGAATCCGAATCCAAAACATGCAGAACTTCATCTCTTGCCTTCTATGGACCAAAAGTGATGTGGTGATGTAGGAGTAGACTTGGGTAAGGTCTTGGTTTGGTTCCCAATCAACTTCTTTGATCATCCATGCGTTCCTTGCGCTCGGTCTCTTTCCCTTTACCTAAACAAGTATCTCTACAATTGAGAACACACAAAACTCATGGTGCAGTAACAACTGTTCAAATATATAACACATAAATCTTACGTAGAAAGCATGCACGTTTGATTGATGAATAAATAAGGTAGCTATGATCATATCCGAGCTAGTGATGTCCTCATCAGTACCCATTTGGTTTCTATCACATCGTGTGGGTAAAGATGTACACCTCTTATCAAAGTAAGAACTATTTGAATAGCCGTGTCCACGGTTACGGACGACCGCTTGATGTGTTTCTCACTCATGTTAGCATCAAACTTAGGATATGTGGTTATGGGATTATGTTGTTATATCATGATTTAGGATAGTCATGGAGGGATGGATTTATATAAGAGGCTTTGATGTTAAATATGACTTGGTTTAGTCATGAAAGATGGTATGCTTGTGTAGCATATTTATTTGGGCAATGGTGGCCCATTGTTGATGTTAGAGCATGGGATTGTGCTCATTTTCACCTCTTTTTAAGAACATTTTCTTGCTGTCATGAAATTTCAGATTGCTATATTTCGCAAATGCTTATAGTTTCAAGGTATATTTGCTCAATAAACTTAGCTTTATGCAAAACCAGAACGACATAACCATATTCCTTGATGTAGAGACCAACATTACTCCTTTGTATTATTAATATTGTGTAAGTCTAGCTGAGTACCTTTTGTACTCACGCTGCATATTTTTAGGTGAGGATAACGACGACGTTGATGTGGTCTACTATTATCCAGCCGAGGGTGGCGAGGATAATGTGTAGTTGGAGTTAAGTTGTATCCTAGTTGGTTGCCTTGTGGTTTTGGGTATGGCACCACTGGTTTTATTCCTTTATGTTTACATTTCCGCTGCTATCTTTTGTGCTACTCTATGATGTTTTATGGTGTGTGCACCCTCTATGTAATATATATAACCCTGCTGCACTTTTATCCATATTTAGAGTACTTGTGATGTTTATCAATTGCTAAGATGAACGTGTGGGACTAGAGCTTTCCTGGGCTAGTCACACATTAGTAAGAATTTAGAAATGATGAGATGCATGGATATTGATTCAACCGTAGACCATGTCCCCAGAAGTGTGTATCGTGTTTGGTCGCCACCTTCGTGTGGTTTGACGGGCACACTTCGCCGTTTCGGACTGGTGAATCAACTCTCCAAATATCTCCTTATTTCTGAATTCGGCACTTTGGATTTGTATTATGAATGGGTAAATATTATGGCAAGGCTGCGATGAGGATGGATGGTTACTGCACTTATTTGGTTTTGATTCTAGATCCCATCCATCTAGATATTTTGAGGTCATAGTAATTACTCTCTGTAATGCACTTCTGGGGTGTCCACACCCTTGGGCAATTACTTGTACTTTCCACAAGCCAGCGTGGGCAACGGCTGGGGTTGTAGCGTCTCTTCTCCCACTCCTTGGCACCGTCGGTGAGAATGGGCGTGATGGAGTTGGGTCGGCTCGGGGTCAGGTTGATCAGCTTCCGGATCCATTGTGGCGCAAGGAGGGTAGCCTGGCCGATATGGTGTGCCCTGTCGGTAGGTGCAACCTCAACGTGGTGTGGATGGTTAGGGAGAGGTTGCGTGAACGGCCCTGTCACAACCTCTCGCGGGGTGTTGTGGTGACACGTCGGCACACAGGAACATGTGTGGGGCTGTGTCTTGTGGGTATAGTTGTACATCTCTGATCAGAGTTAAATCTATTCGAATAGCCACGCCCGTGGTTATGGGCATGTTGGTCAAGACTCACCGTGATTAGTCTCACCCTCACTTAATCAACTTGATTTAATGGAATTGGTGTAGTTTAGGTGGATGGTTGCGCTTGGTTAACGTGGTGTAACGTTGATCAGTGGAGGATTAATATTGTTCAATTAATCAACCTTTTTACTGTTTGTGAACTACTACTGTTTACAACTGCTTTTATGCAAATAAACCTCTAGCCTATCCTTGCCCCTGTGCATCGAGCATATTTGTGGGTGTGATTTGCTAAGTACTATGGATGGTACTCAGCCTTGCTCCTTTTCCCCCTCTCAGTGGTGGAGTACCTATCCGACGAGGATCATCATGAGGACAAGGCTGGATCCGTCGTCAAGATGCCTGTGGATTGGAAGCCTCCGCTTGGCTAGCTGTGTATAGGCTTTATTTATTTTTACCACTGCATTTATGTAATATGATTTTATTCTGTTTATAAGATGCACTTTGTATGGTAACTTGGAATTGTGTACCCTGGCTTTCCGGGACAGGGATTTAATACACATGAATGTTCAGAATTTCGGTGGTGAATTTCTAGGCGTTACAAGTTGGTATCAGAGCCAAGCTTGACCGTAGGAACAGCCAAATGGAAACCCTAAGAGCCCTCGGAAATTCCCATTTGCATATGCTTCTTGCACTTGGAGTTATTTCGGGAAAAGTGGAAATTTGTTCTAGGATTGGGATAAAATCTTGACTTTTTTTTATTAAAATTTTTGAGTCGGGTCAAGTTTGGGGTGGAAATTTTACTCAAGGGTTATGGCATAGGAGTCCAAACTTTGGGAAAACACTGGTTATCAGGGTGATGTATGTTTTAAGGCTTGCATAAAATATTTCTACTTGCTTTGCAATTTTTATTTAAAATTTATTCAGTACTATTTGGTTCTGTTGTATTATTCCGTCGGTCTCAAGTTTACATACAAAATTATTTCATGCATAAAATTGTTGTTTATTTCCAAATTATTTACTGTTCACTTATTTGGATCTGAGCATACATTGATTCTCCCTCCTTGCCTTCTATAAATGGACAATCTCCCCAACCAGCGTAGTGCAGACATGGGTGGGTTTGTTGAAGAGCTTCGTATGATGAGCTTCACATTGGGGTACAGCCATGCCCCATAGTATACTGCAGTGGAGCCCATGGAGGGTGAGCTCCCGCACCGGGTTCGCTTGGAGCTACCAGGCGAAAGGTACCTCCTACTAGCCATGGAGGTCGAGATCAGCGGGCGTACCTACAATCATGCCTGCCAGGAGGCAGCTTTCTGTCTAATTGGAGAGCTATGCCGGAGGCATCACTCCACCCTCGGCACCACTGCCTAGCACTACCTCCCTAGCTGGACTCACTACCAGGTCTACAGCACCTTCCAGCCGGCTGACAATAAGAACGACACCACCATCGTCCACATGAGGCGGGCAATGTGGGCAATGGACTACATGCATGCCAACTGGGTGCGTGCAGCCCACAACAGGGAGGATGCCAACCAGATGACCATCATTGGTCTCTAGAACCAGGTCGACCGTCTAAAGAAGGAGGTCGCGGAGTTGAAGGGACAGCCACCACCCGGTGGGGCCAGGATTCGTCTGACCCCGAGAAAGAGGACCCTTCCTCCGGTGCGGGTTCAGTTGGCCCCCAAGAACGGGCCACACGCACCGCCACCGGCACCAGCTCTAGCTCCAGTGCCAATACTAGCTCCAACTCCAGCACCGGCACCAGCACTGACAGGCGGCATGATCAGCGCGTTGTCAAGTGACGGCAGCTCTCTGGGAGGCACCAGCATCCATGGGGGCTTCACTTCCACCGGCGACAGCAGCTCCTTCAGCGGATCCCGCACTCGCAGTGAGGCTAGCTCCTCGGCTCATGGTAGTGTGGATTACATGAGCGGATCCAGGAGCCGCACCGACGACGAGAAGGGTGATGAGCAGGAGCTGGAATACAACTCGGACGACCGTAGGAGTTGTTCAGAGCACTAGGCGTGCCGTCCTTAGTTTTCATCATTTTCCTTAGTTCGATTTCATGATTAGTTGTAATGCTAGGGTGTTTGCCTGGGGTTAGTTGGGGGCATACCATCTATTGTGGTATGGCCGCCTCAATTAGGAGTTGAATTGATTTTGTTATGTTTCCAACTATGAATTTTAGTTAATTTAATCCAGGCACTTAATTACCACCCCTTTTTCTGAGCCACCTGTTTTCCTCCTTCCCTCCTATTTCCATCTCCCCCTTTAGATGGCAAACACAAGGAATGGTAGCCATGCTGCCAGTGATGCCAATGCTACCAACCAGCAGGGTGGAGCACCCCAGAACCCTGGAAATCCCAATCACATGCCACCTCCACTACCGGAAAACCCGATGCTTGCATAGGTTCTGGCCAACCAGAACCAGATGTTGGCAATTATGATGCAATAGATGCAGCACAACAACCTGCAGTAGCAGCACCAGCAGCCTCATAGCCCGGCCATCGCCCCTTAGTCAAAACTGCCTGAGTTCTTGAGGGTCAGGCCACCAACCTTCTCCAGCACCACCAACCCCATGGACGCCAACGACTGGCTGTTGGCAATTGAGAAGAAGCTCAATCTCCTCCAATGCAATGACCAGGAAAAGGTCGCCTTCGCCACACATCAGCTCTAGGGTCCTGCCTCAGCTTGGTGGGACAACTTCCTCGTGACCCGTACCGCCCCAACAGAGGTCACTTGGACTGAATTCTGCCACAACTTCCGGAAGTTTCAAATTCCGGCAGGAATCGTGGCACAGAAGAAGAGAGAGTTCAGGGACCTGGTACAAGGAAACAAGATAGTTACGGAGTACCTCCATGACTTCAATCGCTTGACGCGCTACACGCCCAAGGATCTCCGCACTGATGCGAAGAGACAGGAGAAGTTCCTAGACGGACTAGACAATGAGCTGACTAACCAGCTCCTCTTAAGTGACTATCCAGACTTCGAGAAGCTGGTGGATAAGGCGATCCCCCAGGAAAATCAGTGCAACAAGATAGACCGTAGGAGAAAAGCGGCCCAATTCCGAGCTCACCAGGGGCAGCACCAGACGCCACGGGTGATGCTGGGACATCAGGGTGGACCTTCCACCATGATCGTTCGCCAGCAGCGTTTGTTCCAACCAGGGCATTTCAAAGGCAACAGAAGTAACAGCGGGCAGCACCACCGTCATCCCGCTCCGCGCCCACCAATGGCACCAGCGTAGCAGAGTCAGCCACGGAAAGACGGCAGGGGCAAGACCCTCATCTGCTTCAACTGCAATGAACCAGGCCACTTAGCCGACAAGTGCCCGAAGGCGAAACGCATGGGACCCAGGCCTGCCGCTCCCCAGAACCCCAACGCCAACCAGCAAGTGATAAAGGGGTATGTTAATCACGTCTCCGTAGAAGAGGCGCAGGCTGCACCGGAGGTAGTACTGGGTACATTTCTCGTGAACTCAATACCTGCTACCATACTTTTTGATTCTGGTGCAATGCATTCTTTCATATCTAAGAAATTTGTGGGAACACATGGGATTAAAGTAGTGGAACTTAAGATCCCCATGCGGGTTCATACACCTAGGAACCGCATGACCACAGCTCACTATAGCCCTTCAGTGAGCCTAGAAATCTAAGGATCACCCTTTCTAGCCAATCTCATCCTCCTGGAATCCAAAGACCTAGATGTCATCCTAGGAATGGATTGGTTGACTCGACACAAAGGAGTGATCAACTGCGTCGATCGCACCGTAGTGGTAACCAGTCTGGAAGGAAAGGCAGTTATTTTTAAATCACTGGTGCCACAGAGGCAGGAAGTGAGCTTGAACCTAGTCGCAGCAGAGCAACAAGTTGAAAATGAAACGAAGCCAAAAAGGAAAATTGAGGACATTCCGATAGTAAGGGAATACCCGGATGTGTTCCCGGAAGATCTACCAGGGATGCCACCAGAAAGGGAAATCGAGTTCAGGATTGATTTGGCACTAGGAACAGCACCAATATACAAAAGGCCGTACAGAATGGCACCAAACGAGATGACAGAAGTCAAGAAGCAAGTCGATGACCTGCTACAGAAGGGTTACATCAGACCAAGCACATCGCCTTGGGGAGCACCAGTCATCTTTGTGGAAAAGAAAGACAAAACAAAGCGGATGTGTGTGGACTATCGCGCACTAAATGACGTCACCATCAAGAACAAGTACCCCTTGCCAAGGATTGATGATCTTTTCGATCAGTTGGAGGGTGCCACTGTCTTCTCCAAGATAGACCTACGATCAGGCTATCATCAGCTAAGGATCTGGGAAGAGGATATACCGAAGACAGCTTTCACTACTCGGTATGGGTTGTATGAGTGCACTGTTATGTCCTTTGGACTAACAAATGTACTGGCCTTCTTTATGAACCTAATGAACAAGGTGTTCATGGAGTTTCTGGACAAGTTCGTGGTGGTTTTTATCGACGATATCCTGATCTACTCGTAATCAACAGAAGAGCATGAGCAATATCTCCGTTTGGTTCTCGAGAAGTTGAGAGAGCACTAGTTATATGCCAAGTTTAGCAAATGCGACTTCTGGCTGAGAGAAGTGCAGTTCCTTAAGCACATCATCACCGCCCAGGGAGTTGCTGTGGATCCAACGAACGTGGAGTCTGTTACCAATTGGAAACCGCCCAAAACAGTGACACAAGTGTGGAGTTTTCTTGGACTTGCGAACTATTACCGCCAGTTCATCGAGAACTTCTCGAAGATTGCAAGACCCATGACGCAATTATTGAAGAAAGATGTGAAGTTTGTTTGGACGACCGAGTGCAATCGCAGCTTTGAAGAACTCAAAAGGAAGTTAGTTTCAGCACCAGTCCTGATCTTGCCAGATCCCAAGAAAGACTTCCAGGTGTACTGTGATGCATCCTACTAAGGGCTAGGATGCGTGTTGATGCAAGAAGGTAGAGTTGTAGCCTACGCATCGCGTCAGTTACGCCCCCATGAGGGCAACTATCCGACACATGACCTAGAATTGGCTACAGTAGTCCATGCTTTGAAAATTTGGTGGCATTACCTGATCGGTAACCGCAGTGAAATTTACACGGACCACAAGAGTTTGAAATACATATTCACCCAGCCTGACCTAAACCTCCGTCAAAGGTGGCTGGAATTGATTAAAGATTATGATATGGGAATACACTACCACCTGGGTAAAGCTAACATCGTGGCAGACGCTTTGAGCAGGAAAAGTTACTACAACACTGCTTGGGCAGAGACATTGTGCAAGGAAATGCAACAGGAATTCGAATGCTTGAATCTGGGCATTGTCAATCATGGATTCGTGGCAGCCTTAGAGGCCCAGCCCACACTCCTCGATCAAGTTCGCGAGGCCCAAGCGAAGGATCCAAAGATCAAAGAACTCAAGAAGTACATGAGAGTTGGAAAAGCTCAAGGATTCACGGAAGACAAAAACGGGATAGTATGGATGGGTGAACGATTGTGCGTCCCAGAAAGCAAGGAACTCAAAGACTTAATCCTCTGGGAAGCTCATGATACGCAGTACTCCATTCATCCCAGAAGCACTAAAATGTACCAAGACCTCAAAACAAAGTTTTGGTGGGCCAGCATGAGAAGGGAAATCGCAGAATTCATGGCACTTTGTGATGTATGCTAGCGAGTCAAAGCAGAACACCAACGGCCTGCTGGACTTTTACAGCCGCTCAGAGTCCCAGAGTGGAAGTGGGAGGAGATCGGGATGGACTTCATCACCGGTTTGCCCCACACATCCTCAGGATATGACTCAATCTAGGTGATTGTTGACCGACCCACCAAGGTTGCTCATTTTATCCCGGTGCATACAACATATTCAGGTAAGAGACTGGCAGAACTTTATATGGCTCGCATAATTGTTTACATGGAGTACCCAAAAGGATTGTATCCGACCGTGGTAGCCAGTTCACTTCCAAGTTTTGGCAGAAGTTACAAGAAGAACTGGGAACTTGACTAAACTTCAGCATAGCTTATCACCCACAAACCGATGGTCAGACTGAAAGAGTCAATCAGATATTGGAGGATATTCTAAGGGCTTACGCATTGGACTTTGGAGGGACATGGGATAAGAGCCTACCCTATGCCGAGTTCTTGTACAACAACAGCTACCAAGCCAGCTTGCAGATGGAACCATTCGAAGCCCTGTATGGCAGGAAGTGCCGCACACCCCTTTTCTAGGATCAGACGGGTGAACACCAGGTATTCGGAACCGATGCACTCAAAGAGGCAGAAGAGAAGGTGGCTATAATACGGGAGCGCTTAAAGACAGCTTAGTCCAGACAAAAGAGTTATGCTGACCACCATTGCAGAGATCTAAGTTTCGAGGAAGGAGACTATGTGTATCTTCGTGTCACACCACTCCGAGGAGTACACAGGTTTCAAACTAAAGGGAAGCTAGCACCTCGTTTCGTGGAACCCTACCAAGTACTAGCTCGTAAAGACGAAGTGGCATATCAGTTGAGCCTCCCAGCTTCAATGGCAGGTATACACGACGTGTTCCACGTGTCACAACTAAAGAAATGTCTAAGGATATCAGCAGAATAGGCTGATCCAGAGCAGATCGAGATTCAGGAAGACCTCACCTATGTGGAAAAGCCAATTCGGATCTTGGAGATCAGTGAAAGGAACACCCAAAGCCATATGATTAGGTTCTGCAAGGTACATTGGAGCCATCATTCAGAGGAAGAAGCCACATGGGAACGAGAGGATGAGTTGAAGTCCACTTATCCACACCTCTTCACCAGCACGTCCAAATCTCGAGGACAAGATTCCGTTTAAGGGGGGTAGGTTTGTCACACCCCGAGTTTTTCCCCCTTAAATATAGCCACACAAAATATACCCAAGAAAATGTCCCAAGAAAATTAATTTAAATTGGCCAAATGAATTAATTAAATGTGAAAAATGCAAAGTAACAAATTATCCTAGCTGGGGATATTTTTTTCTTATATTCTCCTTGCCAAATTACACTAATGGGATTTTTACTGGAACTTTTAGAGCACTGGAAGTATTTTTAATAAATCAAAAACTCTTATCGGGATTAAAAGAGCACTGGAAATCCTTTTCCTTTTCTTTTCTTTCTCTTTTTCCTTTTTCTTTTCTTTTCCCTCCCACTAGGCCGCCAGCCCAGTACTGTGCCGGCCTACTTGCACGGTCTACGCGCCCCACGTCCCTCAACCTCTCTCACCGCCAGCCGAGCCCCACCTGTCAGTCACTCTCCCTGCGCCGCTCCCCTCACCCCTCTCGCTGACACGTGGACCGGGCCCCCACAAGTCAACTTCGTCCTCAACCTCGAGCCGACTCGGCCGGAGGGGATCGAGCTACCCCGTCCATCAGATTACGCCGTTCCCGCTCCCATGCGCCTCGGCCCTTGACTCAAACGTTGCAGACCGAGTCCCTGCCCGTTTCCCCCACCTTCTCTGCCCCTCTCGCCCACGACCATAGTTGAATCGTGCCCACTAGCAGTCGTGGCCGCCGCCCTCAATCCCGTGAAAGTCGGCCACGAACTCACCCGGCAGAGTATATAGAAACCCTCCCCGTGCTCCGCTCTCATTTTCCTCTCAGTTGCATACACCTGCCGAGTACCCAAACTTCCTCCGCGCCGAGCTCCTGAAACATCACCGTGCTTCGCATGCTCCAGTCGCACGTCATCGTCGCTACAGCTGTCGTCGACTACCGCGCTCGTGCTCAGTAGCTTCGCCGCACCCGGCTGCGTCCTGTTCCGCAGTCGGCCACCTTGGATTCCCGTCAGAACTCCATTCTCTCCATCATTCCCTTTTGGTAAGCCTCTCCACTGGCTGTTGGCCACGGTTTTCCGTCGACCCATTTGGTCTTTTTCACTCCTAACACTTACGACACTTTCGCCAGGACCTCCCGCACCTCATTTCTATCTCCGTCATCGCTCTGCGCCACCGGAACCTAGTCGGCGTCGCCATCCCGAACCTCGGCCACCGCCAACTCCCTCTATTCACCGTCATTTGCTGCACTCCGGTCACTGCGAGCCCTCGGTGAGCACTCGGCTGCATTCCTCACCTCCTCCGCCGCTCGCCGCTGCCCTCCACCGTACCGGATGGTCGCTGGTGGTGACCGTCAGGCCACGTGCACCGTTGCCACGCTGCGCATGCTGGCGCAGCTCGTTCCCGACTAGGTCTGAGCCGTCCGATCTGTCTCGGCAGATCGGGGCTGCTTGTGTACCTATGTCTGCGGTTGTCGCACATGTGTGGACTGCGTCCACCGTGCGCCTTCCTCTTTTGCGCCATTGACCCGTGGGTCCCACCTGTCGGCGCTGGCTCCCCATGGTCTGATGACACCATTAATTCATTTAATTGCGCAATAAATCGCTTAATAATTGATTTTACATTGGAAATCACTATAAAACTTCTAAAATTCATAACTAATTCATACGAACTCTGATTAAGTCCATTCAAATTTCATTAAATCCAGAAAAATGCCAAGAATTCATTAAAAATACTTTCAGCCCCTGTTTCCTCATCCACATATACTTTTTTGATTGTTTGTACGTTGTTTGCTATAGAATCCGATGCCATCGATTCTTCCGTGTACTACGAGGTTGTAGCCGAGTACGTCAAGCCGGAGCAAGGCAAGTCTCACTGTAATCTTGATCATTTTGTACCTACCTTTTGCTCAAATGCTTTGTTTATTTAAATAAACCTGCATGTTTTTATTATTTCATGTGGTATGGATTATGACCTTTATATAGAAAAGACTATGCCCTAGTTATTGAAGCTTGTCCCTCGTCACTTGGGTAACCACATGATTGGAATTCTGTGGAGGCCATGGGCCCCGGGTACCTCATCACAAGCATATGGGCCACTCGGACAGAGGATGGGCCAAGTCTTGTAGTTAGAGATATAGTAGCACCCGGTAGATTTTGCCTTGTACAAAAAGGAATATACAATATTAGCCGGGTAAGATATATCTCTAAGAAGGAAATCCCTTGGCTGTATTTGGCTGGGATTCCTATCTTGTACCCCTGTCCCCCAGTATATAAGGGGAGGCAGGGCGCCCCTTATGGGCAGAGAACAACACACGAGATCATTGATCCACGCATATCCTCAAAGGAATACTACCACAACTGGACGTAGGGTATTACCTCATATCGAGGGCCTGAACCAATATAAAATCTCCTTATGTTCCTTTTGCAGTCCATTGAGTTTCCCCTCACTAAGTAGCCCTATAATCATATTGCCGGTGTAAAACATCGACAGTTGGCACGCCAGGTAGGGGCTTCGGCGAGATCTACACCAACAATCTCGATGGATTCCACCTTCGAAGTCGATGGCGACAAGTTCTTCCCTGGAGATACAATATCCTTCAGAAGCCTCGACTTCATCGCTGACCAGATCGGCAATCTCACCTTGGCCAAAGCAGATCCAATCCAACCGGCCGAGGAACCAGCCGACTCCATGCCAGTCGGCTCTCAGGACGCCGCAATCTCCTTCATCGATCTACTACGGCAATCCTTCACTTCGCCGAGCCTTGGGACAACCCTCTCCTTCGGCGTCCGACTTGCGCTAGGCCTTGAGCCAGCCCGAGTTGGGCCAGGAAGGGGAGAGATCGTCAATCTCCTATACGGATCCGGCGACGCCGCAAATCTACATCTTATGCGGCAAACCCGATCTCCTGCGATTCAGTTTGGACATGGCCAAGCGCCATTTCAGATTGGATCTAGAGAGGTCAGAGTCGTTCTTACTCCGATAAACTACCCAGATTCCGACTCCAAGTCAGACAACGGTTCAAACACTAGTTCAGACTCCAGTCTGGCGAGTTTTCTCCTCCCCCACGAGATCTTCATGGCTTCAACACCACCCCCCGAGGTGCGCTGACTACAAGAGGGGCAACAGGAGGAGGCGCGCAGACTGCGACAATAGGAGGAGGCTGACCGCGAGGCTCGCAACAACGGGCTGCGCAAGGCTGGGCGAGCCGCTCAGCAGCAGATTCTCCAGAACAAAGTCGGCGACCACGACGTCTTCATCATGCCACAACAAAACGTCGTGGCCGCTTGTTGACGCCGAAAACCCGCCGGGGGTCGTCCGGCGTCTGGGCGACACGCGAAGGCCTGGGAGATTTGCTTCACTCTAGTGCAGGTCCTAAAATCTTGAGGTTCGTAGGCGTGCCAGTCAATTTGACCCTGCAATTGACAAGGAGAAAAGATGTTAAATTCATGAGCCAATCGGCTGGAAGCCGGCTTGGACTCATCTCATCGGCCGATGGCCGATACGCACTGTAGCACTTATACATCGGCTAGAAGCCGATGATGGCAAGAATAATAGCATAATAATAAACAAGTATTGCGCTAGCCGATCATCGAAGGGATGCTCAAAAAACCGGCTATAAACTTGGTAAAATAAACGAGCAGAATGCATAAGCAAATAGATTGAATAAACTCCAGTCGATCATAATTTAGAGTTACTGGTATTGTCGTGAAAAATACTGCCCACGCCCGTGCCCGGGCCCTTTGCTCGCATCGGCTCCCGGGGTCTTCATCCACTGTTCGTGCCCGTGCCCGGGTCCTTACCTGAGGTCGTGCCCGGGAACTCGCTTGTGCTTGCACTCGGATTGGTAGAGAAAATCAATCGGCTAACCCTTAGCCGATCGTAACAATAACGCAGGCAAGAATATATAGCAAAACAAGTAGTATAATCGGCTGTATTTAAAATGAGATAACTTATCGGCTAAGCACTCCGATAACAACATCGCATAAAACCCATCGGCTTGTTAAGAATAACGTTATTATTCAGTCTAGTAGATCGGACCCAACCGTTGCAGCACAGACTGATAATAACGAGACCTCGACAGGCCGATAGATCTAATGCAATCGTGATGTATATGATAACTTATCGGCTATGCACTCCGATAAGACGCTTGCACATAAAGTATCGACTTAGCAGCACCGATTTATTGCTAGCAGTTTAGTAGGTTGGACCTAACCGATGCAGCACAAACTGACGATAAATCGCTCCCAGTAAGCCGATACGATCTATGCACACGTGATGTGATAAACCTAATCAATCTATGAGATCAAACTAAACTGATGCAGCCATAGATAAACTAAATATATCGTGGTAAGCCGACTACCACAAACCGACTAGAATATTGGACCTAACCGAGGAAGTCCTAGCCGATAGGTAGCCGGGGTGACGAGACTTACCCTCTCGCAGGAGTTCGGACCTAACCGATGCAGCCCGACTCGAGAAGCAGGATCCCGTCGAAGGGGTGGCGATACGCCGAAATTTGTATTGATCGTTGTGATGATTTACAAGCTACCCGGGCATACGTATATATACCCCGAGTTATTACAGTCCTAATAGGACACGGCACACGAATTTCCTATCTATAAAAGGAAAACTAACAAGTCCTAATCGGATACGAGATCAGGTTTCCTAAAAATTATCAAAACTACCTAATTAATAGATAAGGTAATTAACTACCATAACGTGGTCTTCACGATTCCTTCTCAAATCCGGCTTCTTCTGGATTAATTTCCTCCGGTTGATATAGCTTCTTTCTTTACCGAATCTGATATGAGCCGTGCCAAATTTTGGCGTTAACACCGCTGCAACCCTACTGGACACGCTCCAGCTCGGGCCTGATCACCAGGCCACCCTGACTATCGCCAAGATCAAGGCGATAATCACAGCTGCGACCTGCTAACAACAACAGGAGTCGGGCGACACTATAGTACCGACTAACCTGTCGGGATCTCCAGCGGCGGGTTCATCTACATCGGCACAGCGCCAGGCGGCTGGCTCTAGTCGGCCACGTGAGGAGTCGTGGCAAACATCACTCGGCAACACTAACAATGACAACCGGCGGCATCACCAGTATGACCGCCGGCCCAACCAAGATCTCTGAGTACGCCTACAACACGACCTCCGCCATACCATCAATGCCTGACGCCACGAATGAGAAGAGGATGAACACCACCGACTGGAGGCCGAAAACGAGCGTTTCGGTCTTCACCACGAGCGGTTTAACCGCCGAGGTCGGAGCCGGAGCCCTCATGAAGATGAAGGCGTTCCAGCTTTCACCCGAGAGCTACAGGACGTCGACTAGCGGATTGGCTTTAAGCCCACAGGGATTGAAAAGTATGACGGCAAAACAAACCCCGATTCCTGACTTACTGTATACACCCTGGCGATACGAGCTGCCGGGGGTGACCACAAAGCTATGGCTAACTACCTCCTAGCCGCACTAGCCGACTCGGCGAGGACATGGCTGACAAGGCTCCCGAGGCGGTCGATCGGTTCCTGGGGAGAACTCAGGGAGCGGTTCATCGCTAATTTTTAGGGAACCTACGAGAGGCCGTCTTCTGAGCACGATTTATATCAACTACATCAGAAGAAGAACGAGTCTCTACGCGATTTTATCAAGAGATTCTCTGAGAAGCTCAACAAGATCCCAACGATCAGAGACGAGGCCATCATCGCCACCTTCCGCAAGGGAGTAAAGGACGCCCCGTTCGTTGCAAAGTTCACTCGAAAGCCACCATCCTCGGTCCGAGCTATTTTTGACATGGCCAACAAATACGTTGACTCGGCTGAAGCGGTCGCAGAGGCCCTCGACGAGAAGAAGGAGTCCCGACAAAAGGACCAGAAGGCGAAAGCCAACAACGAGCCATCCCAAAACAAGTCTGGCAACCGCAAGTGGAAGTCGGACAATGAGGTGGCCAACATGGAGCGAACTCGGTCGCGGCCCCAACGCAACAACAACTACCAGAAAGTCATGAATGGGCCTTGCCCCTTCCACCCCAAAGGCAAACACACGGCCAAAGACAGCTTCATGCTTAAGAAGTTTGCTTCCGAGCAGGCTTCATCATCTGGCACCGACAAGGACAAGGACAAGCCAGATCAGGGTCCGGCTGATGATTTCCAAGATCCCCAAGCCGAGCTCAACCACATCTTCGGAGGGCCGTTTGCCTACGAGTCCAAGCGAAAGCAGAAGCTTACAGCGCGATGTTAACTCAATCTCCACAGCAAACACCCTCCAATACTTGCGCTGGTCAGAGACATCAATCACGTTCACCCGTGCAGATCACCCAGATCGGGTTTCACACCCGGGGCGCTATCCACTCGTCCTGGACCCGGTCATGAAGAATATCAGATTGAAGAAGGTTCTCATAGACGGAGGCAGCGCGCTCAATATCCTCTCCACCAAGACCCTGGATGAGATGAAGATTCCTCATTCAGATCTGCAGCCGAGTACGGTGCCCTTCCATGGGATAATTCCCAGCCTGTCTTCAACTCCACTTAGGCATATTACCTTGCCAGTTACTTTCGGCACGTGGGATAACTTCCGCACAGAAAACATCTGCTTCGAGGTCGCCGACTTCGAGACTGCGTACCACGCGATACTTGGACGACCAGCGCTCACCAGATTCATGGCGGTACCGCACTATACATATATGGTGCTTAAGATGCCAGGGCCAGCAGGAGTCCTCTCCCTCCGCAGCACTGTCAAGCAAGCCTTCACCTGCGACAAGGAGAGTTGCAAATTGGCTCAATCACAAGAGGCGGCAGTCGGGCGCAACAGCATTCGGCAAGCCATCACAACCGAAGTTGAGGAAGACCCAGTTCCGGCGAAAAAAGCAGCGAAGTCGGGAATTTTAGCGGAATCTGACACGAAGAAGATCCCCCTAGACCCTTCCGACCCCTCCAATACTGCTCTAGTCGGGACCGGACTCGACCCCAAATAGGAAGACGCGCTCGTCACCTTCCTCCAAGCCAACAAGGATGTCTTCGCGTGGAAACCGTCCGACATGCCGGCCATAACAAGGGAGGTGATCGAGCATGCCCTCAACGTGAAGACAGACGCCAAGCCAGTCAAACAACGGCTACAGTGCTTTGCTCAGGACCGAAAGGATGCTATTCGGGAGGAGATAACCAAGCTTCTCGCAGCCGGGTTCATCAAAGAGGTCTATCACCCGGATTGGCTGGCAAACCCAGTTCTGGTCCGGAAGAAAAAGGGTAAATGGCGCATGTGTGTCAACTACACCGATCTCAACAAGGCATGCCCCAAGGAACTATTTGGTTTACCAAGAATAGACCAGGTGGTGGACTCAACTGCAGGGTATGACCTTCTCAGTTTTCTCGACTGCTACTCGGGATACCACCAAATCAGCCTGAAGGAGGAGGACTGTCTCAAGATGTCTTTTATCACGCCATTTGGAGCGTATTGCTACATCACTATGCCGTTCGGTTTGAAAAATGCTGGAGCAACTTATCAATGCGCGATTCAGCGGTGTCTACACACTCAGATCAGGCACAACGTGGAAGCCTACGTCGACGACGTGGTGATCAAGACCAAGTCCAAAGAAGACCTCATCGCTAACCTGGAAGAAACCTTCCAAAATCTTCGAAGATTCAAGATGAAGTTGAACCCGAAAAAGTGCGCCTTTAGTGTGCCATCTGGCAAGCTACTCGGCTTCATCGTCTCACATCGCGGCATCGAGGCCAACTCGGAGAAAGTCAATGCAATCATGAATATGGCACCTCCGACCAACCAGAAAGACGTCTAGAAGCTGACAGGCTGCATGGCGGCACTCAGCCGGTTTATTTCCCGACTGGGCGAACGGGGTATGCCCTTTTTTAAGCTACTGAAGAAAGCAGACAATTTTCAATGGACTCCCGAAGCCCAGCAAGCCTTCGAAGACTTCAAACAATTTCTCACATCACCCCCCGTGTTGGCATCACCCATGCCCCAAGAACCGCTGATGGTATATTTGGCAGCAACTACTCAGGTAGTCAGCACGGTGATGGTGGTCGAGCGATCCGAACAGGGTCACATCCAGAAAATTCAACGGCCAGTTTACTTTGTCAGCGAGATCCTTGCCAACTCAAAAACAAGATATCCGCAGGTCCAAAAGCTGCTCTATGGCCTACTCATCACTGTCCGTAAGCTGGTGCACTATTTCCAAGCACATCAAGTCACGGTGGTCACATCGTTTCTACTCGGGGACGTCCTTCACAACCGCGAGGCCACTGGCCGAATCGCTAAATGGGCACTCGAGCTGATGGCGTTCGACATCACCTTTCAACCACGAACAGCAATCAAATCTCAAGCTCTAGCCGACTTCGTGGCCGAGTGGACAGAGGTCCACATGCCCACATCAATAGCGAAGCTAGAGGACTGGACAATGTACTTCGATGGTGCACTACAGATCGGCAGCGCCAGGCTGGCGTCATACTGACGTCTCCCACCGGTGAAAAACTGAAGTACGTTCTACAAATCCACTTCCCGGCTTTCCACAACGTCACCGAGTACAAGGCACTTATTCACGGGCTCCGCATTGCTATATCACTTGGCATTCGTCAACTGGTTGTGCGTGGAGACTCCCAACTCGTGGTAAACCAAGTAATAAAAGACTGGACGTGTCTCGATGACACCATGGCGGCATATTGTCAGGAGGTCCGCAAGATGGAGAACAAATTCGACAGGCTGGAGATAACACACGTCTTACGACAATACAATGACACTGCAGACGAGCTGGCAAACATGGGATCCAAGCGGGAGGTGGTCCCGACAGGGATCTTTGTCAAGCAACTCATGGAGCGGTCAGTCAAGAAGAAACCGGTGCCGGAGCAGTCGAGAGGCGAACCTACCCCGACGACGAGGTGCTGCACATATGTCAAGACTAGCGGACTCCTATTCTCAAATTCCTTCTGGACGACGAACTCCCAGAAGATCGCAGTGAATCTGAACGAATCAAACATCGAAGCAAGAGTTTCTTAGTCATCGGAGAAGACCTGTACCGAAAAAGTGCATCCGGGGTCCTCATGCGCTATGTCACCACTGAGGAGGGCAAGCAAATCCTGCACTCAATCAACTTGGGCATATGTGGCAACCACGTCACACCCAGGACGTTAGTCAGAAAGGCTTACCGGCAGGGATTTTTCTGGCCAACAGCAATAACAGATGCCAAAGACATCATTCGCACATGCGAGGGCTGCCAGTTCTATGCAAGACAAACCAATCTCCCAGCCCAGGAACTTCAAACAATCCCAATCTCTTGGCCCTTTGCAGTATGGGGGCTTGACATGGTCGGGCCTTTCAAGAAAGCGCCAGGAGGGTTCACACACTTGTTCGTCGCAGTGGATAAATTCACCAAGTGGATTGAAGCTAAACCCGTTGCAACCATAACAGCGGCACGAGCAAAGGACTTCATCATGAGTATACTCTACCGATTTGGGGTCCCCAACCACATCATCACCGACAACGGTACTTAGTTCACGGGCGGCGTTTTTCAAGATTCCTGTGACGACTTCGGCATCAAGATCTACTATACATCTATGGCACACCCGCGGAGCAATGGGCAGGTTGAACGAGCCAACGGTATGGTCTTACAAGGTATCAAGGCCAGGATATTCGACCGACTACAACCATACGCGGGCCGGTGGGTACAAGAATTCCCATCTGTTCTCTGGTCTCTCAGAACCACGATTAGTCGGGCAACAGGGCAATCCCCCTTCTTTCTGGTCTACGGTGCCGAGGCCATGCTACCAACTGAGTTAGAGTTTGGCTCACCACGAGTTCGGGCTTACTCAGAAGACATCTCAAATAATACTCGATTGGTCGAATTAGATCAGTTGGAAGAAGCAAGGGATATCGCAACAATCCAATCAGCAAGGTATCTTCAAGGCCTGCGTCGCTACCACAATCCCAATGTCCGTGGCCACGCCTTTTTGGTCGGAGATCTTGTCTTGAGGAAAATACAAACCACCAAGGACAGGCACAAACTATCCCCAATTTGGGAAGGGCCGTTCATTATAGCCGAGGTCACACGGCCAGGCGCCTACCGACTGAAGACTGAAGATGGTGCCCTCATCAGCAACTCATGGAACATAGAACAGCTACGTCCTTTCTATACCTGAGTTTTATATTTCTTCATGTGTACAGTTCCTTTATGACTCACTACGCCGCTTGGTTCAACCGAGTAGTGAGTCGGGGGCTGCATGTATCTTATATGCTTTGTCAATAATATACGAGCCTATTCTTACTTAAGTTATGAAGCTTCACTACGACTTTATTATGTTTGCCCGAGTATAGCTTTTTGCGATGAATGATTTTATTAAGTTCCTATAGACTAACTCGGTGCAGACCATATAATCGAGTAAAGCTAATGACAACTGAGTAATAAAGCTAGGCGGCACTGCATGTATATTTACACATGTCCTTATAAAAGACAACAATACACCGACTGCATGATGTACTATTTTTACAAATCCAGATCTCTGGTGATAACCTCTGTAGTCGGCCTCGCCTGGGCTATCAGCTCCAGCGCCTCCTCGGGAGTCGTCTCCTCGGCAAACCCCTCCCCTATGGCTTCGACATCTGCCCTTGGGTAGATGGACTTGGTCATAGCAAGGGTTTGGGCCACGCCGGTAATGACACGCTCATCCGAGTACCTTTTCAGGGCACTCGGTGCATCCTCAAGGCACGCTTCCACTTGGGCGATCCTGCTGCAGCTGGTTCCCATAGGGTGAGGATCCACGACGTCAAGGAGCCCTCTCACGGACCCGAGGAGGGCCTCCCGTGACTCCTTTACGACCTCTATCTCCTCTGTGTAAGCCTGAAATTGGGCCTGGGAATTGGCTCTAACAGCTGCCCGGGTTCACCGACAAGTAAACTTGTTAAGTAAAGCTGCAGATGGAATAATCAATGGATTGGTTAAGATCAGTGTCAAAAGGTAGGCTTACTGGCGTAGTCGGCCTCCCATCTGGCTATGGTCCTCTCCAGTTCAGTTTTGTCCTTCTCGAGCTCGACATTGGCCTCCGTCAACTTGGCCTTCTCTTGCTCAAGCTTGGTTCTGGCCTTCGTCAGGTCAGCCTTGTCCTTTTCAAGCTCGGCCCTGGCTTTCTCGGCCTCCTCCAGCTGCACTTCCTTTTCTGTTCGGGCCTTCAACTCGGCTTCGAGGGCTGCACGACAGATTAGTCAGGAACTCAACGTTGCAGTCAAGGCACAATTGGGCAGTCGGGAACAACACAGCTGGAGGAATTTAACAAGGATCTGGTCAGAAAGATACATCCTGGAGGCTCACCTCTTATCTTTTTGGCTTGGTCCCAATTTTCAGCCCTTAGCTAAGTAACGTTGTCCCTCAGCCAAGACTCCCCCTCCTGGCAGCGCCCTTCTACTTCGGCCTTTAAGGCCCGGAGCTGGTCCAACTCTTGGAGCTGGGGGGCGACCCGGATCAAGACCTCGCTCATTTTCTCCGAGCGATCAACAAGTTCCTACTTGGGGAAAAATAGAGCAAAACAGAACCAGTTGTCAGATCACTCACATGAGCAAGATAACCAAGACCACAATTTGACGAAAGTCATACCTGGATCCCCTGGGACACGTGGAACATCCGCGGGAACTTGCGAGGGGGAGCTTTGAGCCTAGGGAGGTCCAGCTTATCCGAGGGAGGAGACAACGACGACGACGACCAAGATGGCGACGGGCTCCTGGCCCCCACCTCGGCGGCCTCCGGGGCTTCGGGGGCTCAGGAGCTGCCGCGGTGGCTTCGACGACAGGCGCCGGCTCAGGGGCTAGAGCAAGGGCTCCGGCAACCGTCCCTTGGTCGATCGGTGTTGGTGGCCCTGCAGTCAGGGCTGTCTCAGTTTCTGCAACTAGGACCGCCGCCGGCTCAGTAGATGCGCTCGCTAGCACCTACTCGGCTAGGGCAAGATCGACAGCGGGAGCTGCCGGTGTGGTCTCCTTGAGATCAATGTCGACCCGCCTCCTGCACAACGAATCCAATATCAAGACATCACAATCATAAGCATGATTCTCAGAAGACCCAGAACGACCTACCTCTTGGAAAACTTGAGCTTCTATCCAGGGGATCCAGAGGCTGGTACTGGAGGGCTGCTGGCTGTCGGGCCAGAAGGCACGGCAGTCGGCGGCGGCACTTCTGTCCTAGTCGGCCCCATTCGCGGTGTGGTTGACTGGGGCGCTCGGGTGCTCGGTGGCACTGGGGTCGACCTTGTACTCGGCTGCGCTTGGGTTAGGCTCGATGTTGTTGAGCTCGACCATGCTGGCCCCGGTCTGGGACTTGATGGCTTGGGTTCTGTGCCGATGGGGTCTCTTATCCTTAAGCCCCCGGCTGCGGCACTCAGCTTCACGACCTTCCCCTTGCCCCGGTCTGCAATGGTTTTCTTCCCTGCTCTCTCGGAGTCGGGCTGGGCGGCAGAAGGACTTCTCGGCCTCTTCTTCGATTTGGCGGCCGACAATGGGCGGGAGTCATCATCAAACTCCTTACACCACTGCAAATAATTCAACAGTATACATCACACAAAGCTGGTCCATCACAAATACATGTCTACAAGCATTCATCACGAAAGAAAAGCAGAGGTTACCTCAGGGCGAGGCCGATTTTGGTTGTAAACTACAATGCAGCGTTCTGCATCCTCGGTTTTGATCACCCCGTTGGAGAAATAGGTGAACAAGGTCTCGGTCACTTCTTGCTGGCTGACCACCTCTCGGCTTTCTCTGTCGGGGTCATCTTTCCCTTGATAGTCCCAGCAGAACTCGCTCCTCAACTTCAGCGGCTGAATGCGCCGGGTCAAGAAACGCTTGGCCACCCAAAGGCCAGTCAGGCCGGCTTCCTTGTACTTCTCCAATCTGGCCAGCAACTGATGCACTTGGCCCATCTCTTTGACAGTTGGCTCTGACGACCAATTGGGCGAAATCGTCGGGGGCTTCCAGGTGAATGCAGGCAAGGAGGGTACCAGATCGGAGCAATAAAACCACTCCTTGTGCCAACCTTTTAGGGAAGACTTCAAAGGGAGACTGATATATATCTTCTTCATCTCACTTCTCAATTGAAGACCAGCCCCCCAATCACCTGAACCTTATTCTTGGAGGGTTGGGGCTTGATGTGGAATAGGTGCCTGAAGAAGTTGAAGTGGGGTTCCACGCCCAAATAGTACTCACAAAGAATCACAAATATTGAGATTTGTAGGATTAAGTTGGGATTCAGATATACCAACTCCAATCCATAAAAGTTAAGAAGACGGCGGAAGAACTCGGAAGAGGGAACAAACAAGCCCCGGTCAAAGAAAGAGGCAAAAACAATAGTTTCGCCGGATTGGGGATTTGGGACTGACTCACCCTCAGCCGGCAGCCAGTGGATAATGTCGCGGCTTTGCAGCCGCAGTGACCTCTCCAACCTCTCCAGCTTTGACCGGCTGTAGTCCGAGGTCGGCCATCCTTCATCTAACGCCCCAACAACATCTGGAACCCTTGGCATGGCTGGAGGAACGAGAGATTTGGGGGGAATAAAGACGGGGGCTTGGAATCGACAGGTGGATGCGGAATCGTTCGAGCTTTGGTGGGAGGAGCGAGCAATGGTGAACCCTAGTAGAGTGGGAAGCGAAATTTCGGCGCGGAGCTGGGAAGACGAAACGATTGGTCGCATGGGGAAGATGAGGAATCTTTTCTCTCTCCCTCGACTTTTATAAAGCCTGTGCCGACTAAATGGGCTTGGGCCTACACAGTTGGCATTGGGCCACCAAGATATGAGTTCCTACAGTAGAATGCTCAATATGGGCCGCTCGCAGGCTGGATTAAAATCGCAGTGCTGATACTACCAACAGGAACCGATGAGGTGTCGAGGATATATCCTTATAAGGATCACAAGCTGGTCTTCATTAAAATTGGGGATGCAAGTATCTTTCTCAAGTACACCTGACCACGCAATGGATTAATTTTCATAAAGTGGTACTCGACCTACATGCTTGGCCACCAGTTGCCATGAGCAACATTATTCCAGCCGACATGACGCTGAAGAGTCTAATTTCCGAGTAGTACACTACTCGGGAGAGACTATAAATGTCTTTTCCAACTGACATGACATTGATGAGTCTAACTCCCGAGTGGGACGCCACTCGGGAAAGACTATAAACACCCCTTTTCCAGCTGACATGAAGCTGAAGAGTCCCATATACGAGTGGCATGCTACTCGGCAGGACTATAAATCATATTCCGGTTGACATGATACCGAAGAGTCACATATACCAGTAGTAATCTACTCGGAAAAGACTACAAGGTTAAATATCTTTCACTTTATGTTTAATTGTTTTCACAATTAAGCACAAAGTCGGGGGCTACACCTAATAGGTGCGCCTATTCGGCGCACATTATTCATACATCAACATGAAGCCCTTCATAACCTCACTGCCAGTTGACATGAAGCAGGACTCGGGAAGAAGAAGCACTCGAACAAAGAGTACTCGGGAGCAATGCACTCAGGCAATCTTCACCATGGAGGACGATCACTCGGCATCAGCTGTGACTCAACTATGAAGGTCTCAGGGGCTACTGTGGAGGCCATGGGCCCCGGGTACGTCATCACAAGCATATGGGCCACTCGGATAGAGGATGGGCCGAGTCTTGTAGTTAGAGATATAGTAGCACCCGGTAGATTTTGCCTTGTACAAAAAGGAATATACAATCTTAGCCGGGTAAGATATATCTCTAAGAAGGAAATCCCTTGGCTGTATCCGGCTAGGATTCCTATCTTGTACCCCTATCCCCCAGTATGTAAGGGGAGGCAGGGCACCCCCTGAGGGCAGAGAACAACACACGAGATCATTGATCCACGCATATCCTCAAAAGAATACCACCACAATTGGATGTAGGGTATTACCTCATATCGAGGGCCTGAACCAATATAAAATCTCCTTGTGTTCCTTTGCAGTCCATTGAGTTTCCCCTCGCTGAGTAGCCCTATAATCATATTGCCGGTGTAAAACATCGACAAATTCTATTCTTAGGTTGCTTAGCCATGCTCAGAAACTATTAGTTCACCTGAGAATTAAATATTATCATTTACATTCTTGGTTCGACTCAATGTCGGAAATAGACCTTTCGATATGTTATTATTAAATTAATAAAATTTGACTCGAATGGTGGGTTGTGGGTGCATGGTTTTGCTGGTCGCACCCATGGCAATTAAGGACCGGTTCGCGGGAACCCCTTGGGCAATTACTCGTACTTTCCACAAGCCAGCGTGGGCAACGGCTGGGGTTGTAGCGTCTCTTCTCCCTCTCCTTGGCACCATTGGTGAGAATGGGTGTGATGGAGTTGGGTCGGCTCGGGGTCGGGTTGATCGGCTTCCAGATCCATTGTGGCACAAGGGGGGTAGCCTGGCCAATATGGTGTGCCCTGTCAGTAGGTACAACCTCAGCGTGGTGTAGAGATGGCAGCGGATCGGGTTCGGGGCGGGTACCCGCGGGTTTTGGACCCGACGGGGGCAGGGGCGGGTCTATTTTTCCCTCGCGGGTCTGCGGGTTCAGGGACCCGAACTGTGGTGAGGCGGGGGCGGGTTTGGTATTTGCCCCGCGGGGACCCGAAATATACAAAGCATCGTAACCCTAGCTATTGCATCAACCTTATCCACCACTCCAGACTCCACCACCACCAGTCCGTCGGCACTCCCCACTCCCAGTCCCAGCCGCCAGCTCGCCGCTTGCCCGATCCCCTTGCTGCAGCCCACCGCCGCACAGCAACGCAGCAGGCCAGCAGCCCAGCACCTCCGCGGGTCCGCCTGCTTGCCTGCTCCAGCCTCCAGTGCGCGACCTCAGCGGACGGTGGACGACCTGCGTGGTGGAGGCAGCTCTCCCTCTCCTGGACGGCTGGACCCCGTCCGGACGGGTGGTGTGCAGCCGGCAGCTCAGCCATACGCCCACCGCCGCCCGCAAGCTGCACGGAGCACGGTGCCCATTTGCTGACGCCCCGCACGCGGCGAGCTCTAGCACCTGCCCGTGATATATCGGCGGCGAGTCAACCGTGAGTTTCTCCTATTTCATTTTCATCTCCCCTCCCGTGGCTGAACGAAGTCCCTTCCTGGCTTCCTGTCCCCTCTCCCATGGCCCATAGTCAAATTAGTCCGGACTCCTTGCTTGATTTTTCCCTGCCAAAAAGGAACTCAAGTAGTTTTATTGCAGCTTCTGCAAGCGCTTTGATTAGGGCTGCCGAATGGAACTGGGAGCGGAAGGGGAAAAGAATTGGATCAGCAAAAATTAAGATTCAGTTGTTCAGTTTGGGTTTGGGAAGATGGGTACCCTAAGCACTTGATCTTGTTTGCACGTACTAGATATAAGTCTGTACCTTATATTTGTATTATATTTTTCAGTGATTGCAATTTTCAGCAAGTGAGCAAGAGCAATGTCAACCCCTGCCACAACCCCTGGCACAAGTGGATCTCAAGTAGCTGCAGCTCAAGGCGCTACTGCTGCATCTCAAGAGGCTAGTGGTGGGAATGGTGGTGCTGGTGCATCTCAGGAGGCTGGGCCTTCTCATCCTCGTACTCGTGCACGTGTTTTGGCATCTCGTGCAGCAACACCAACATCAAATTCAGATGCGCCTCCATCTGATGCAGGTACTGCAGCTACTGAAGATGTGATAGAGATAGAGGATGATGTTGCTGTTGGTGAAAAAAGGAAACAACAAAATAGTAAGCTGAAATCTGTTGTTTGGCAAGAGTTTGATAGAGTACAAGTAAGTGGGGTTTGGAAAGCAAAGTGTCACTGGTGTAAGAAATTATTAGGTGGAAATACTAGGAATGGTACAAATCACTTGCGCGGGCACCTTGAGATTTGTCTGGATAGAGTTGTTAGGAAAGGATTAAAACAGTCAACTATTAAATTGTCTACAGATCCTCAAGATGGCCAGGTTAAAATAGAGAAGTACACCTTTGATCAAGATGTTGCTAGGAAAGAACTTGCACTAATGATTATTGTACATGAGTACCCTATTTCTATGGTTGACCATGTCGGATTTTGCAAGTTTTGTGCTGCATTGCAACCGTTATTCAAAGTGGTTTCTAGAAACACAATCAGGAAAGACATCTTTGACATGTATAATGTGCAAAAGCAATCTATGATCAAGTACTTCAGGAGATTGAGTTCTCGTGTAGCCATAACTACGGACTTGTGGACAGCCAACCATCAAAAGAAAGGCTATATGGCAGTGACAACCCATTTTCTAGATGATGATTGGAAGCTCAAAAGTTTTCTTATTAGGTAATAATCAATGCTTAATTTATGTTCTTTATGAATTGTAGGTTCATTTATGTACCAACCCCATATACTGATAATCTTCATTTTTGTAGGTTCATTTATGTACCAGCCCCACATACTGCTGAGGTTATCACTGATGTCCTTCATGAAGTCCTTCTAGATTGGCATATTGAAAGAAATCTTTCCACTATTACTCTTGACAATTGCTCTACCAATGACAACCTTATAAAGAATATGATTGGCATTGATAGTGATGACCTACAGAGGAATATGAATGCAATGCAAGGCAAGTTACCACTTTCCTCTTGTATGCTAAAGGGTAAACTAGTTCATATGCGTTGTGCTGCCCATATTCTTAATCTGATTGTTAAAGATGGAATGAGTGTCATGGAGAAAGGGATTGATAATGTTCGTGATAGTGTTGCATATTGGTTAGCCACACCTAAAAGGCATGAGAAATTTGAGAAAATGGCAATACAAATGAAAGGCAAATATGAAAAAAGAATAGCCCTTGACTGTAAAACTAGATGGAACTCCACCTATATCATGCTTAGCATTGCTCTATTATACCAAGATGTTTTTGACCGCCTTGCTGCTCGTGCTCCATGTGCTGTAACTAAAGATGATTGGAAGTTTGCTAGAGATCTTTGTGATAGATTGAAGATGTTCTATGATGTAACTGAGCTACTGTCAGGCACTAGATATGTGACAGCAAATCTTTTCTTCCCTAAAATCACCAACATTTATTTTGCCATTAGGAAGTGGCAAACGAGTGATATCAACAAGGTAGAAGAAATGTCTACTAGAATGAAAGAGAAATTTAACAAATATTGGTCAGATGTACATGGTTTGATGGCTGTTGCTGCTGTCCTAGATCCTAGGTATAAAGTGCATTTGTTGAATGCTCTTTTTCTCAAGATTCATGGGTCAGAAACAGCAACCATGGATGCTGTTACAGCAGTGAAAGACTTGTTGTATAAACTAGTTTTGGAGTACCAGGGTAACATGGAGGATAGTGCAACAACAGATGGTGCTCATACTAGACAAACTAGTGTTCCTACTCAAACAGAAGATGAAGATTGGATTGATACCTTTGATGATTACATGTCAAAACAACTAGCTGTGACCTCAACTTATGTGCGCACTGAGTTGGATTTGTATTTGGAGGAGCCGTTGCTGCCTAGGACACAAGATTTGGATATCATTCAGTGGTGGCAGCATGCAGGGCTAAAATATCCAACCTTGCGAAAGATTGCACGTGATATCCTTGCAATTCCTATGACAACGGTGGCATCTGAGTCAGTCTTTAATACTGGAGAGAGGATCATTAGTCCACATCGCAGTAGGCTTGCACCATCAATGGTAGAGGCACTTATGTGTATGCAAGCTTGGTCTCGTGCTGACATGTTAGGTAAAGGATCTCATGTCTAAATCTAGTTCACAATTATCTTTATTTCTTACAAGGCTACAACACTAACATGTGATCAATTTTTGTCATTGTAGGGCATCAATCCAGTTTTGTTGGCGCGTTGATGACTTGTCTTGATGAGGAGGAAGAAATGGTACTGTTTTTGTAATTCTTGGTCAATTTTATTTTATCCCACTTGTGTCCTATCTAATTTTTCTCTCTTATTAGGATGAACCTGATTCAACCATTGATGATTGTTGAACCTGGCTGGAGATGAATATGAAGAGAGTGCCTCAAAGTTGCTTATATTTTATATCTGGATCAAAAACTCATGTTATGTAATACTATCATGTACTCATGTGTGTTCATGTCTACTTTATTGTGGCTGACTATTAAAATTAAATTGTGGGTTATTGAATATTGATCTTGTATTTAGGTTGCTATTTGAATGGTTGAATGTACTTATACATTGTATATTAACTCTGTCATGTTACTATGCTGCTGAAACTCGGGTCTCGGGTCCCCCGTCAGGTTTCGGGTCCCCGTCGGGTTCGGGGGCGGGGGCGGATTTTCACCCGAATTGGGGTCGGGTGCGGGTGCGGGTTTTTTTGGCGGGTTTCGGGGGTGGGTCCGCGGATGCTGCACCTGCCCTGAACCCGACCCGCTGCCATCTTTAGTGTGGTGTGGATGGTTAGGTAGAGGTTGCATGAACGATCCTGTCACAGCTTCTCACGAGGTGTCGTGGTGACACGTCGGCACACGGGAACGTGTGTGGGGCTGTGTCTTGTGGGTATAGTTGTACACCTCTGATCAAAGTTAAATCTATTCGAATAGCCGTGCCAGTGGTTATGGGCATGTTGGTCAAGACTCACAGTGATTAGTCTCAAACTTGATTTAATGGAACTGGTGTAGTTCAGGTGGATGGTTGGGCTTGGTCAACGTGGTGTAACGTTGATCAGTGGAAGATTAATATTGTTCAATTAATCAACCTTTTTACTATTTCCGAACTACTACTGTTTACAACTTCTTTTATGCAAATAAACCTCTAGCCTATCCTTGCCCCTGTGCATCGAGCATATTTGTGGGTGTGATTTGCTAAGTACTGTGGGTGGTACTCAACCTTGCTCCTTTTCCCCCTCTCAGTGGTAGAGTACCTGTCCGATGAGGATCGTCATGAGAACTTGGCTGGATCCGCCATCAAGATGCCTGTAGATTGGAAGCCTCCGCTTGGCTAGCTGTGTATAGGCTTTATTTGTTTTTACCGCTGCATTTATATAATATGATTTTCTTCTGTTTGTAAGACGCACTCTGTATGGCAACTTGGAATTGTGTACCCTGGCTTTTCTGGACAGGGATTTAATACACATGAATGTTCAGAATTTCGGTGGTGAATTTCTAGGTGTTACAACCTACCTACAGATAATTCACTACAGTAAAACATTTAGGTTAGATTGGTCTTTTGGAATTTCAAAGAGAGAAGAGAAACAATTGTGTAAATCCTGGAACTTTGGATAGTAGGTGTGCTCACCTAGTTTCTTACCTCTTCCTCTCTGTTCTGCCTAGAGCATCACTTCAATGACCCACTAGTCAGTGCCTAAGCCTAGCTCAATCTATGTGACACAAGATTTCTCTCACGTGGGACCCACCTTGGCACCGTTGAAGTAGGCAGGCAACTCACCAGTTGAGGCAGACGTGTCTTCCTCTCCTTCTTCCCTCTCACTCTCTGCCTACTGATCTAGCAACCAAGCTCTATTCCTTGAGAGCATCAACCATTTTGCTGCAAACCACGCCAACAAGCTCTCCTCCTCTCTCTCCTCATATTCCCGCAAGAAACTGATGCTGTTAGCCCTAGAATCGCCGGAGGCCGAGCCGTCTCCTCCATCTCCGGTGGTGTTCAATCAAGCCTGATCCAACTTCGGTGAGCTCCATCCTCTCTCTACCATAGGAACGTGCTCACTACCTCCTAACCAATCCATTTTTGTATCACCTTGCCCCAAGAATCACTGGCCGAAGCCACCGCCGTCCTCACCTTCGTCTTCAAAGAGCGCTGCCTCGACGTCCTTGCCATTCTGGCCACCTCGGAGCAAGTCCGACTGAGTTACTGCACCACTAGCATCACCCCGACCCTAGGAACAAAATGCCCCAAGAAATCGCAAGAGTCATCAACCGAGCGTGAAGATCGGCCATCTTCTTTCTCGTCTCCGGCTGAGCTCCGCCATGGCCATTCCTCCTCAACCGGTGAGTTCCATCTTGATTGCTTGCAGACTTAGTGACATGATGGGATGCTCCACCTCCTTCAATTGATAGCTCGATAATGCATGCCCCAAATTCAGCTGCCTGCTGTGTCGCCATCGCCATTGCCACTGTCTACAACCGCTAGAGCTCATGGGATCCCGTCTGCCTTGTCTAGAGCCATGGTAAGCTTCCTGGGAGTCTCAGCATAGTCCTTCATGCTTCCTTTTCGAAGGTTTCTAGCCGCTTGCTTACATGCATGTGCAACCCAAGCCCGGCTGGCGCTTATCCTCATCACCGGTGAGCTACAGTTCACCTCCGGGCACGCCGCTGCCACCATTAGGTGCGCAAGGGAGTCCTCCTCATTTTCTTTTTAGGCCGCGTCCCCATCCGAGCCGCTGTTCGCCGTCGTCGATGGCAAATAGGGCCGGCAGCAATGGCTGCCTCACCTCCCCTGCTCTGTGTAGCTGACATGTGGGCCCGGGCTAGGCGGAAAAGAGAAAAGAAGAAAGAATTAGAAAAATGATTAAGGGATTTATTTTAAACAGAAAATGGCCAAACTTTGAAAATCCATAACTATTTCATTGTAACTCCTTTTTGAGTGAACCAAATTTTGTTAGATTCATCAAAGCTGGTACTTTATTTCTGTAAAATAAAATGTAGCACACGCAGTAGAGAAAATATCCACTAAAATCCATATTACTAATATATATGTTATTTATTGCATGAGTTATGTATAAACTTGATAAATTTATTCTAATTTCACATGTCCTCATACCCAGATCCAGTGGACTCACTAACCCCTATTCTCTTTTCTGAAAAATAAATTGTGAGACACTTTATATATAAATCTTAAACTATAGTTTAATGGTTATAAAAAGAACGTGATTAATAAATTTATATAGATTTCCAAAGTGAGTTAGACCTAAGTCCAGTATGCTCAGCAAGGCATGACTTTCTTTCCTATAAAGTAAATTCCAATACATTTTATGTTTATTTTATACACTAGAGTTGGTTACTTTATAACAATAATGTTTAATGCTTAGAAGCTACAAAAATTCATAATAAATGGAATATAAGTCCAAATGGAGTGAACCCAACTTTGTTGGAACCAGTACATCATTCTTTTCCACATAACAATGTTCACACTTATAAAATCTTGATAGAAAATACCAGAAACTACATTATCTTAGGTCACAATAAAAGATTTACAGAACTGCTATTTTTCACCCTTCCCATCTTGTTATTTTTGTAACTCCTAAACCGTAAAAGATTTTGGAATGAATCTTTCACTAAAATTCACTTTAAAATGTGGCCTACCTACTGTGTGTGTGTGTGTGTGTGTGTGTATATATATATATATAAATCGATGGATGGAGCTATCGGTTATACTATACTTAGTAAATTCGTTGTTTGGGCATAAAATTTGAGAACTTACACTAAATATTTAAATATGAGAATATGCTTTGACTTGGACGGGTGATAGGGCGATGACGGGATGGTGGTTTTCCCCGATGCATGTAACCCCATCTGGGTCGCCAAGGACTGAACATGTTCACATCTATTCAAGCACCTTTCGTACTTCCACTCGCCGGGAATGGGACGGCTTGTCTTAGTACCTTGTGACGCTGTGATCATCTACGCCCGTTAGAAAGTCGTGAGGGTGGTTTTCCCTTTGGAGTGCCCTGGGTGTGCCTGGTTTTGGCAGGAGGGTATCTCCTGTGATGGTGATCCCGCCTTAGTCACAACACACGCACGTGACTAAGTCGTCGGGGCCCTAGCATGGTTTAGGTGGTTGGGGCGGAGCTCAGGAAAGGACTTGTTATGAGCTTGTATCACTTGTGAGTCACACCTGTGTGCGTGTAAAAGCATTTGATCCTTGTTTATTTTGTATGGGTAAAGATGTACACCTCTGATCAAAGTAAAACTATTCAAATAGCCATGTCCACAGTTATAGGATGACCGCTTGATGTGTTAGTCAGTCTATGTTAGCATCCAACTTGAGTAAAATTTGATTTGGTTTAGTCATGGTGACTATTTTGGCTATGTGCAGCCTATATGATTGTGACTAGTCATGGATGTCAGGATAGACTTTGACTAGTGATTATTTTGGGCAATGGTGGCCCGTGGATGATGATTAGAGCATGGTTTGTGCTCATTTATATTCAATTTTTAGAACATTATGCTTGCTGTCCCATAATTTAAATTGTGACATTTTGCAAGTACATATGATTTTGAACTTACTATTTGCTTACTGAAATTAGCTTTATGCAAAATATAAACCCATATGCCCATTTCCTAAGGTAAACTTGCATATCCCTTGATATATTATATGAATGTGTAAGACTTGCAAGTACATTGTTGTACTCAACCCAATGCCTGCATTTTCAGGTGAGGACACTGATGTTGATGGGTGTGCTTACTATCCCACCGAGGGTGATGGGGATGGTGTTCGCACCAAAAACCACCGGGTGTGCCAAGAAGCTTGTTGATGATCTGGTTTGATGCGATTGAACATACGAAGGCCTGGGAGATCTGCTTAGCTCCAGTGCAGGTCCTAAAATATTTGAGGTTCGCGGGCGTGCCAGTCAATTTGACCCAGCAATTGACAAGGAGATGAAGAAATTAGATCACTGATCCAATCGGCCAGCAAGCCGATACGGATTCCTTCCAGCCGATGCCGCTATGCTCGTGCCCGGGCCCCTGCTTGTACTCGCGCCCGGGTCTCGTGCTTGCGTCCGGGTCCTTGTTGGTCCTCGTGCCCGGATCGGCAGCAATTGCGCAATCGGCTATCAGCCGATACGGACTGATATAAGCTCCTCGTAACCGATAGCCGATGGCACCTGTGTATCGGCTAGGAAACCGATAGCGCTATGAGCAAATAGACAAGATGTCAGTATAACGTGTGCATCGGCTAGAAGCCGATGATAAAATAAATAAGCAAAACAGTAAGCCAGCCGACTGCCGAGGAAACACATGTGCATCGGCTAGAGAACCGATGACAATATAGATGACCAAAACAGTATGGATAATACAGTCGGCTTTATAGAAAGATAACCTATCGGCTAAGCACTCCGATAGAACGTCGCATATACACCGATCAGCTCGACAAGGATAAATCTATTATTATCGATCTAGTAGTTCAAACCTAACTGATGCAGCACAGATTGATAATAGTAAAGGAACCTCAACGAGCCGATAGACTTAATGCAACTGTGATGAAAATAACTTACCGGCTATACATTCCGATAAGACGCTTGCGCAAAAACCATCAACCTAACAGGAACAACTTATCGCGACAGTTTAGTAGGTCGGACCCAACCGATGCAGCACAAACTGACGATAAGCTACTCCCAGTAAGCTGATGAGATCTACGCACGCGTGATGTGGTATACCTGATCGACCTAAGAGGTCGGACCGAACCGATGCAGCCGTAGACAGGGCAGATACACCTGGGTAAGGGGTGACGAGTCTTACCCTCTCGCAGGAGTTCGGACCTAACCGATGCAGCCCCGCTCGAGAAGCAAGAACCCGTCGAAAGGTTGGCGATGCGCCGAAGTTTAATTGATCGATTGATATTTTACAAGGTCCCCGGGCATACGTATATATACCCCGAGTTACAAGAGTCCTTATAGGACACGTAACAAGACTTTCCTAACTAGAAAAGGAAAACTAACAGACCTGATCGGACAAGAGATCAGGTTTCCTAAAAGATAAAACTATCTAATAGATAAGATAATTAACTGCCATAGCGTGGTCTTCACGATTCCTTCCCGAATCCGGCTTCTTCTGGATTAGCTCCCAACGGCTGATATCACTTCTTTCCTTAACCAAGTCCGACGCGAATCGTGCCAAATTTTGGCGTTAACACATGCCCCCCAATTTCGGAGTTTGTTATCAAACTTCGAAATTCTTCGTCTGTTTGGGCCTCATCATTCCTTCCTGGCCTCCTGAAATCGGCTTTCATGAACCGATACCTTCTGTACTAGGTGTGCTAGGCTCTTGAAGTCTTCTGATGAAAATTTTTCCTTGATCGGAGCCACCAAACCTTGGAATGCTAACTCGGCCAGCTGTGCATCATCCAGACTTAAACTATAACATCGGCTTCTAACCTCACGAAACCGCTGGATATATTCTGCGACTGATTCCTCCGGCTTCTGTATTACCGATGTTAAGTCTATCAAGCTCATCTCCTGACTCCCCATAAAGAAATACTTGTGGAATCGCTTTTCCAGATCGGCCCAACCTCGAACTGAGTTAGATGACAATGAAGAAAACCATGTAAAGGCCGATCCGGATAATGATAACGGGAAGAGTCTAACTCTCAAAGCTTCTACAGCTGATGCTTCTCCACACTGCGCCAGGAATCGGCTGACATGCTCCACTGTAGACACATCATCTTGCCCTGAGAATTTGGAAAAGTTTGGCACCTTGTATCGGCGCGGCAACGGAGCTCTATCAAACCAATCTGGATATGGAGGCCGATACATAAATGTTTCCTCCTTCGGTCTTAGACCGAATTGTTCTCTCATCACCTCTGTGACTCTTGCTGATAAATCTTCTTTTGGATCTTCACCGTAATAACGCAGAGGTGGAGTTGATAGCCGATTCTGATTCTGATATTCCCTCGGATAATTGTACTCAGGAACAGCTTCTAGATAACTCTGTTGATGCCCCCCGGGTATTTGAATCGGCTCCACTGCCTTCTTGATCAAGCTCTGTAATGTGTTCACCAATATCCTAGATTGATCGGTCAACGCATGATGAACTGCTTCATTAAACATGTCTTGGATCGGCTTCTGTGAACTCATAGGCGATATATGGCTCGATTCACCAACCAGAACAGGTTTTGGCAATTCTGACTTCTGAATCGGCCCTTGATCTGTCATACCGAAGGATTCTAGACAAAGCTTCCGAAAATCATTAATGTTCTGCTCCACTTGTTGTCTTTGTTCTTCGGTCAAATCTTCCATTATAACTGGGATTGTATCATCTTTGCTGACCTCCTTTCCAGTCATGTCGAAGTTCTGAGTCCCAACGGGTCAAAAACGTGAAGATCGTGTCCCACCGGGCGTGCCAAAAATATGTTCGCACCAAAAACCACCGGGTGTGCCAAGAAGCTTGTTGATGATCTGGTTTGATGCGATTGAACATACGAAGGCCTGGGAGATCTGCTTAGCTCCAGTGTAGGTCCTAAAATATTTGAGGTTCGCGGGCGTGCCAGTCAATTTGACCCAGCAATTGACAAGGAGATGAAGAAATTAGATCACTGATCCAATCGGCCAGCAAGCCGATACGGATTCCTTCCAGCCGATGCCGCTATGCTCGTGCCCGGGCCCCTGCCTGTACTCGCGCCCGGGTCTCGTGCTTGCGTCCGGGTCCTTGTTGGTCCTCGTGCCCGGATCGGCAGCAATTGCGCAATCGGCTATCAGCCGATACAGACTGATATAAGCTCCTCGTAACCGATAGCCGATGGCACCTGTGTATCGGCTAGGAAACCGATAGCGCTATGAGCAAATAGACAAGATGTCAGTATAACGTGTGCATCGGCTAGAAGCCGATGATAAAATAAATAAGCAAAACAGTAAGCCAGCCGACTGCCGAGGAAACACATGTGCATCGGCTAGAGAACCGATGACAATATAGATGACCAAAACAGTATGGATAATACAGTCGGCTTTATAGAAAGATAACCTATCGGCTAAGCACTCCGATAGAACGTCGCATATACACCGATCAGCTCGACAAGGATAAATCTATTATTATCGATCTAGTAGTTCAAACCTAACTGATGCAGCACAGATTGATAATAGTAAAGGAACCTCAACGAGCCGATAGACTTAATGCAACTGTGATGAAAATAACTTACCGGCTATACATTCCGATAAGACGCTTGCGCAAAAACCATCAACCTAACAGGAACAACTTATCGCGACAGTTTAATAGGTCGGACCCAACCGATGCAGCACAAACTGACGATAAGCTACTCCCAGTAAGCTGATGAGATCTACCCACGCGTGATGTGGTATACCTGATCGGCCTAAGAGGTCGGACCGAACCGATGCAGCCGTAGACAGGGCAGATACACCTGGGTAAGGGGTGACGAGTCTTACCCTCTCGCAGGAGTTCGGACCTAACCGATGCAGCCCCGCTCGAGAAGCAAGAACCCGTCGAAAGGTTGGCGATGCGCTGAAGTTTAATTGATCGATTGATATTTTACAAGGTCCCCGGGCATACGTATATATACCCTGAGTTACAAGAGTCCTTATAGGACACGTAACAAGACTTTTCTAACTAGAAAAGGAAAACTAACAGACCTGATCGGACAAGAGATCAGGTTTCCTAAAAGATAAAACTATCTAATAGATAAGATAATTAACTGCCATAGCGTGGTCTTCACGATTCCTTCCCGAATCCGGCTTCTTCTGGATTAGCTCCCAACGGCTGATATCACTTCTTTACTTAACCAAGTCCGACGCGAATCGTGCCAAATTTTGGCGTTAACAGATGGTGAGTAGTGTTTTAGCTTTGCTCTTGCCCTGGTTGGTTGCCCTATGGGGGTGTTGGCACACCACAGGTTTTATCCTTGTGTTTATGTCTTTTGCTATGACTTCCGATGCTATATTTTGTGATGTATGGAAGGCTTATGAAGACCGGTATGTAATATGTACCTTGCTGCCCCTTTCATCCTTGATTTAGTACTTGTTATGCTATCCATTGCTTGTGATAAAAGTGCGAGGCTAGGCGCTCCTAGGAACTAGCTAAGTACGAGTATGGGCTTTGGAACAATTGAGATAACCGTAGGAGGGCCTTTTGGAGTTCGAGTCCTCTGTGGTATGTAGTTTTTTGATCGCCGCCATCGAGCGGTTTGACAAGCATACTTCGGGGAGGACTGGCATGGCTATCCTATCGGTTATGTCCTTAGTTCCGGGTCCATTGCTTCAGATTTATATTGTACCTATTGTTAGCGGTGTCAAGTCTGCGATGAAGTTATTAGGTGGTTATTTTGATTATATGGACCCCACCTAACTAGATAGTTCGCGTTGACATGTGCTAACTGTAATGTACGGTACAAATCATGGGGTGCCCACAATTTAGGTACGCAATTTCAATATAGCATGCAATTTATTCGTAAACAAAATATTTTTATAATAGGTACAACATGTTCAAGGTGGAGGGCGTGATGGCTTACCTTGCTCAACTATAGCAACTTCCTCCTCTACGTCGAGAGATTCGTTGTCGCAAAAGTAACATAATCTGGTGCGGCGACTATTAACCTCTATGTCGATTTACTAAATAATAAGGAATAAATACAAAGAAAAATAAGAAAAATACTAAACCAGTGCCATTGGGTAGATCTTGATTTTAGATGAATTTTGGTGAAAGTTTCACTCGATCTGGACTTAAAATAAGGGAGATATGGGCTTTTAAAGTTTCAAATTTGAATTAAATCGATTTAATTGAAAAAGGGTACTATTGGAATATTCCCTCAATTATCCGAATTATTTTCCTTAATAAAAATTGTGTTTTCTCACTTACAGGTGGGTCCAGAAGGATAAAAAAAGGATTTCGAGGAGGGACCGCCCTCTGTCACTGATAGATGGGGCCAAGGCCCTAGTCACTGAGTCAGCCTCGGCCGGTTAGTGGCCCGGGGCCCACCAGTTAGTGACTCAAGGTAGGGGTGAGCCGAGTCCTTTTAAGTTGGTGGGGTCCACATGTCAGTGTCAACACTTTAAACTGGTTTTAAATTTGTTTTACTAATTACCATGGCCCACATGTCAGCCGTAGGGGTTAAGTAGGTAATTAAGTTAATGATGGTCATTAGTTTGTGCTTGGGCCCACATGTCAGAGATGGGAAGCGCTTGGTCGTCTTCCTTCTCACGCTGGGCACGGGGCCAAGCACCTGGCGGGCGGTGCCGATGGTTGCTGCGGCTTGGCGGGGGCCCGTGCGGGCCCACGAGCCCTCGGGACTCTAGTCCTCGCCAGTGGCAAGGTCCAATGCTTCGATTACCCACGGCGGCGCGGTGGATTAAGCTCTAGGCAACATGCTAAGGTGCGGAAGGCCGGCCGATGGTGGCGCAGCGCTTGCAACGGCGAGGCGGCGCAATACCACCGGCAGAGGAACTCATGAAAGGGAGGGAATAGATGGCGAGAGGGCTCACCGTGCAACAGCTGGGAAGCGGCACAATCCGATTTGCAGTCGAGGCGGTGACGGAACAGGGCACGGCGATGAGGCACGGTCCGAGCGAGGCGATGTCGAGCTTGCAGTTCGTCCAGCGGTGGTGATGTCATCTCTTCCGGTCCCGGCGGCCGTCTCCTCTCCGAGTGGTGACGAGACATCGTGGTCCTTCCGAGCTCCAATCGGGGTGGTGAGGCGGTGGTGTGACAGCGAGGCAGTGCGGTGGTTCGATCCGTGCATGGAGCAGTGTGCTCTAGCGGTCGGATGGGCGAAGAAGGCAGCGAAGGGTGTAGTGAATGAGGCGGGGTGAAGTTTCGAGGGGGATCGGGCGGCGCGTCGGCTCAGGCTTTTATAGGCTTGGGCGGTGGAGCCGTTAGGCACTGTGGTGGTTGGGAGGGGCTGACAGAGTGAGGACGGGGTTGGTGGCGAGGTTGGCAGTGCGTGAGGGTGAAAACATTTGACCCCCCATCGGTTCGTCACAGGCTTCTACGACACGGCTGGTTCGGACCACTGGTCTGTGCAGTGTGGCGGGACGAGCGAATGGTGGGGTGACGAGGGGCGGACACGCGGCTCGGCGTGCTCCTCTGCCTTAATGGGGTGACACGGCATGGCCAAAGGGACAGTGACATGTCAACGCCAGCGGGTACTTGTGCGGCGTTATCGACATGGCCTCGGGCGTGGGCGGAGGAGTGGTTCAGCACAGGCAGTGTGATTGGCCAGTCTCATTCCATCGCCATAACGGCCAACAGCGACCGGGGATGGCACTGTGGCTATGAACAGCCAAGCGATGAGACGGCTCGGCCGCCATAATGGTGATTGCGGGGCAAGTGCACGAGCCGATAAGATGGGGCAAGGGGAGGTGGTGTCAGCAGCATGGGGGCGGTGAGGTTGGGCCTCGCTGGGGTAGGGATGGCCTGGCGATGCCGACGGCACGGGGCAAGGATCGTGGCGGTGCAGTGCGGCCTATGGCCCAGTCAGATTGGAGAAGACGACCGGCCGAGTATGTCACGCCCAGAAATTCACCAGAATTTCCAAAGCTAATTTGTGCAATAAACCCTCATCCAGGAATCAGCCGAGGTATACAAATCGACAATTTGATAAGCATAACCAAAACGATAAATGATAATTACTTACAAAAGAGGTACTTAGTCCTCACACAGAAGAAAACTAGTAGCGGAACGGCAACTAGCGTAGCTTCAGCACCAAGCCACAGGCAGCTCAACTGGGGTATAAGCCAAACACCAAACTTCTCCTCCTCGAAAAGCTTCACTCTGATGATTGCAGTAATGCAAGACTAAGTACCACCCACCGTACTCAACAAGCCACACTAGGAAATGCAATGTAATGCAACAGGATTCCAAAGGAAAGGCATAGTATGGCTTATTTGCATAAACAACACTTCAAATATTTGCATTGAAAACAATATAGTTTAATTAATAATTAATATTAAATCAACCACTGAACAGCGCTCCAATGTAGTTCAGGCCCAACCCATAACTCTTCAAACTGGAGCTATCAAATTTCCATCATCATTTATCATTAATAAATAGTGTGGGACTAATCACAGAAAACATTGCTAGGCCCACCCATTAACCACGGGCACGGCTATTCTAATAGTTTCACTCTAGCCAGAGATGTACAACTTTACCCACAAAACACAATATCAACATCATGTCAGCCATGCATCACGATACTCGAAAGTACCCGCATAGAGATTGTGACAAGACCATCCATATATCTCGCACAATAGGAGAGCCTCCCGCCAAGCCTCCGGTCTCTGGTAGGGGTGATCAAGTGCCTTCCCGCAAGACGGCTTGATGCTCAAAAGCATGGACTTATTGACAACTGCCATGTGTGGACTTATATTAGCCACAAACAAAGCCCTGGTGCCTCCTATTGAACTCGTCACACTTCAAATCCCGCCATTACCCATTCTGATTTGTGGTTAGTACGGATAATGCTTTGCAACAAGTAGTCTGCGAACCGGTCCTTAATTGTCATGAGCACCGCTAGCAATATTCACAATCCTAGTGCTCACAACCCACCATTCTATCAAGTTTTAGTTGGCACAAATTAACCAAGCACGACAATCCATCATGGAACTATTGCCATTAATCATTAATTAATCAGGAGTGAATCAATAGTTTCCCCACATAAAATGACGCTATAGTTTCTAAGCATGGCTAAGCAAGACCTAAATAATCTAGCTGGATAATTAATTAACATCCAGCTAGTCAATATTAATCACCCAAGGTATCAAGGTAAAGGAATCAATATCAACATGGCCATAACAATCAAGGATTATTGGACAATAAATAAATACCCATAAAATGTCATTCCAAAACATTTCATGCAATAACTTTAAAATAAAATAGATTTCATAAATGGGATCAACATGCTCAAGGGGATTGTCGTGTGACTTACCTTGCAAACGAAAACATCTTCTCTTGATCTTCTAGACTCTTCTCCGATCTTCGCGATCCTCCGAAACAGCAAAATTGCACGACTACATGCAAAACAAGTAAAATCCTAAGAAACTACAAATAAATAGTACATAAATAGGTAGATCGTGATTTTAGATGAATTTAGGAAGAAGAACGGATCGAATCGGAGTTCAAACAAAAAGATACGGCCTCCGGAGGATTGAATTCAAAGATAATCCGAAAAGAATTGAAAAAGAAATATTCTCAGGAATATTCCCTCGGAATTAATCTAAAAGGATTATTTTTGCACTAAAAAGAGAGTGGGGCCCACTGTCATAGACATGGCTTACAGACTAGGCTTATAGATCCGAGGAGTAGCTAGAGTGGTGGATTGGGGTGATGTGTTCGCCACGTAAACCCGATAGGCTGAGATAGCGACTGTCGATGTTTTGTATTGGCAATAAATATATAGGGCTACTCGCCGGACCAAAACTCGATGGATTGCAAAGGAACACAAAAGGTTTATACTGGTTCAGGCTCTCGAGATCAGGTAATATCCTACGTCCAGTTGTGGTGTATTTCCTTTGAGGTTTCTCTAGTGAGATTTTTCTTCTTCTGCCCTCAGGGGGCACCCTGCCTCTCCTTATATACTGGGGAACAGGGTTACAAAGTAGGAGTCCCAGTCAGACTACGACCAAGGAATTTCCCTCTAGAGATATAATGTGCCCAACTAGGAATGTATTTTCCTTATCGTACAAAGTCAAGTCTGCTGAGTTCTATTATATCACTAATTACAAGGTTAGGCCCATCCTCTGTCCGAGTGGCCCAATAGCTTCTCATGAGGTACCCCGGGCCCATGGCACCGACAGCAGCCCCTGAGACCTTCATAGTTGAGTCACAGCTGATGCCGAGTGCTCATCCTCCACGGTGAAGAATTCCTGAGTGTATTGCTCCCGAGTACTCTTTGCCCGAGTACATCTTCTCCTGAGTCCTGCTTCATGTCAGCTGGCAACGAGGCTAGGAAGGGCTTCATGTAGAAATGTAAATAGTGTGCGCCAAATAGGCGCACCTATTAGGTGTAGCCCCCGACTTTGTGCTTAATTGTGAAACAATTAAACATAAAATCAAAGATCTTTAACCTTGTAGTCTTTCCCGAGTAGTGCACTACTGGTATATGAGACTCTTCGGTATCATGTCAACTGGAATATTTTTAAGTCTTTTCCGAGTAGTATATCACTCGGAAGTTAGACTCTTCAGCATCATGTCAGCTGGAATGATTTTTGCTCATGGCAAATAGTGGCTAAGCATGTAAGCCAAGTACCACTTTATGGATTTTAATCCAATATGTGGTCAGGTGTACTTGAGAGATACCTGCATCCTCAATTTTAATGGAGACTAGCTGTCGACCCTTATAAGGATGTATCCTCAATACCTGGTAAATAATACAGATACCCGAATGTATACACCTGGCTGTAGGCTTAGCATGAAACATATCTGATTATTTAATCGGTTCTTGTAAAACAGCACCTGCATCGTGATTTTAACGCGACCAGCGGGCGACCCAATAGGGCATGCTATTTAAGAACTCATATCTTTGGCCTACTACCAAATAAGCCGGCATAAACCGACCTACCCAGCGCAGCCCTATAAAATTGGCATCCCTCGCATGTCAGGATGAGTACTTCAGCATTGGTAACCGCAATTAGCCAGAGGAATCTTTATCCGCAAGCCTTTTCGACTTATGTTCTGGATACAGCATTGTTGCCACAGATGCCCGAGTAGGTATATTGCAGGATCTGCTTGCCCTCCTCAGGTGTGACGTAGTGCATGAGAACTCCGAATGCGTTTTGACGATATAGGTCTTCTCTAACTTCGGTAAAGCCGAATAAGGTATCCGAACCTTGCATTAGCATAGGATTCGGCTGGTGACCCTCATGGGGCGTACCCTACCCAACAGAATTATGGCCAAATAAGGTACCCGAACCTTGCATTAGCATAGGATTCAGCTGGCGACCCTCATGGGACGTACCCAATCCTAGCAAAGTTGTGACCAAATAAGGTATCCGAACCTAGCATTAGCATAGAATTTAGCTGGCGACCCTCATGGGGCGTACCCTACTTAGCCAGGTTGTGACCAAATAAGGTACCCGAACCTAGCATTAGCATAGGATTCGACTGGCGACCCTCATGGGGCGTACCCTACTTAGCCGAGTGGCACACGAGCCCCGACTGGCGCCGAAGGTCGGTTATATTAGCCAAATAAGGTACTCGAACCTTGCATCAGCATAGGATTTGGTTGGCGACCCTCATAGGGCGTACCTCACCCAGCAGAGTTGTACCCGAGTTCCGACTAGCGTCGGTCGGTTGTTAGCCGAATAAGGTACCCGAACCTCACATTAGTATAGGATTCGGCTGGCGACCCTCATGGGGCATACCTCACCCAGCCAAGTGGTACCCGAGCTCTGACTAGCGCCGGAGATCGGTTTTTAGCCCACACGAGTCCCGACTAGTGCGAGTACTTGGACAATGGCTCTCGTGGAGCATTCCAAGTAATTCTTGAAGCGTTGCACTCCAAGTGTATCTTGGCAGACTGGTCCAGCCCCCGAGCGTAGGAGATAGGCTCGTAGCCCTGAGTTCCTATTACGCATATCCGGAACTAGCCCTGCATTATAAACATATCGGATGAGTAGCATCTGATGATGAAAACAATCACCGGAAGAAAATTTATGTATTTTACAATATATGTAAATATGTGTCCCTCCTCTTATTGATATTAATTTCCCCAAGTAGTTGACCCCTTACGTTTAAGCACTCTGCCCGACTAGTCATAGCCTCCTAGCGTCGGGAGTTGGCTCATGGCTCTTTCCCAGACACGTGTTTTGGGTGACTTGAGTTCGTCTTTCATGGAGCAAAGTTTCACGGATCGGAATTTATGCTACTCAAGTACTTTTGCAATCATTAAGAGAAAAAACAGAAAAATGTGCAGCTTGTACACCTATTAGGTGTAAGTGGCTGCAGCAATGGCGAGGCCAAGTGAAGAAATATTTATCAGAAAGCGACTTAGCTGTTCGGTATTTGGGAGTGGGGATGCCATCCTTGTGTTTGGGCTTTTGAGCCCCTGAGCATGTCACTTATTGTTCTGATAATCTTCAGTTGTAGGAGATCGAAGACGCTTGTGACCGACTGCCACAATGAAATCGTCTGCCTTGCGTTTGTGGTTCTCAACCTTAGTCGAGGCCGCGTCATCAGTGTCATTCTGCTTCTTCTGTCAAGGTGCCTTTTTGTCATCGAGGGTCTCAGCAACAGCGTCAGCCGAGTCGGCGTACTTGTTCGCCATGTCGAATAGAGCCTCGACAGAGTTGGGAGGCTTCCGAGTGAATTTAGCGATAAACAGGTGTCTTTGACTCCTTTTCGAAAGGCGGCGATGATGACCTCATCCTTGATCTTCGGGATTGAATTCTTCTTCTCAGAAAATCTCTTGATCAAGTCATGAAGAGACTCGTTCTTCTTTTGATGCAACTGATATAGGTCGTACTCGGAAGGTAGCCTTTCGTATGCCCCCTGGAAGTTGGCGATGAAGCGTTCCCGAAGTTCTCCCCAGGAGCTGATTGATTGCTTGGTAAGTCCCGTTAGCCATGTCCTCACCAAGTCGGCTAGAGCGACTAGGAGGTAGTTAACCATGGCTTTGTGATCTCCTTCGGCTGTTCGGATCGCCAGAGTGTAGACTGTAAGCTAAGACTCGGGGTTGGTCTTTCCATCGTATTTTTCAATTCCAGTCTGCTTGAAACCTGACGGCCATTGACTTGTTGTAGCTCGTGGGTGAAGGCCGGTACACCTTCATCTATATGAGGCCTCCGACTCTGACTGTGACGGTGAAACCGCTCGTGGTGGAGGCCGAAACACTCGTTCTCATCTTCCAGTTGGCATAACTCGTCTTCCTCTCGTTTGCGGCACCAAGCGTTGATGTCCTACCGAAGGTCACGCCGTAGTTGGCCTCGGAGATCCTGGTTGTCCCGACAATGTCAGTGTTGCCGGTTGTCATTATGGTTGCCGAGTGACGTGTGGCGTGACTCCGTGTGCAGCCGACCAGAGCCAGCCGCCCGGCGTCACGTTGAGGCAGATGAGATCACTGTTGGAGAAGCTGACCTGTTGGTCGGTACGAGCGTGTCGCCCGACTGTTGGTGCTGCTGGCATGCAGCAGCAGTGATCATGGCTTTTATCTTTGCTATAGTTGGGGTGGCCTGATGATCAGGCCCAAATTGGAGCATGTCCAGCAGAGTTGCAACGGCTACGACATTCTGTTGAGGTGTAACGCAGATATCGTCGTCGCCGACTCGCGTTTGGAGGATTTGTTGCTGAGCAGTCCACCCAGCCCTGCGCAGGTCGTCATTGCGGGCGTGCAGGCGTCTTGCTTCTTCCTCTTGTTGTTCTCTCGCAGTCGGCTGGCCTCCTCTTGCTGCTCGCATAGTCGGCCTGATTCCTGAGTGGGAGCTATACCTTGGATATCATAAAGACTTCATGTGGCGGAGAAAAGCTTGCCGATCTGTTGTCCGACTTAGAGTCGCAGTCCGACTGAGAGTCGAAGTCAGAATAATTGATGGGAGTGATGATGACTCCAACCTACTTAGATCCAATCTCGAGCGGCTCTGAGCCATATCCTAGTCGAACCCCAGGGGATCGAGTCTGCCGCGTTGGATGTTGATTGAAGATATCCGCGGCGTTGTCAAGTCCGAACGGGAGGTTGATGATCTCTTCCTTTCTTAGCCCGTTCTCGGCCGGCTCAAAACTGAGTCCGAGTCAAACACTGAAAGAAAGAGTTGTCCCTAGACTCGGGCGTATTGGAGATCGCCACAGCATGTCACCGAAGATTGCTGCAGCGTTGAGTTGGCCGACCGGCGCGGAGTTGGCTTGATCTCTGGCCGATCGAATCGAATCCAAGTCGGACAGAGTAAGGTTGCTGAATTCGTCAGCGACGAAGTTGAGGCTCCCAAAGCTGATTGTTTGCCCGGAGAAGAAGTTGATGCCATCGACTCCCTTGATTGGATCCATCAGGTTTGATGATGTTTTGTATCAACTCGATGGATTGCAAATGAACACGAAAGGTTTATACTGGTTTAGGCCATCGAGATGAGGTAATACTCTACGTCCAGTTGTGGTCCCGACAGAGTTACAAAGTAGGAGTCCAAGTCGGACTACGACCAAGGGATTTCCCTCTAAAGATGTAACGTGCCCGACTAGGACTAATTACAAGGTTATACCCATCCTCTGTTCGAGTAGCCCAATAGCTTCTCATGCGGTACCCCGGGCCCATGGCACCAACAACAACCGAGGTGGACTGGGCTAGGACTGACAGTGTACTAGTGGATTAGGTCTATGGACCAGAGGGACGAGGTGGCTAATAAACCGATGAGATGGATGCACACTTGGCGACACATGAGCAAAGGGAGTGAGGTGGTGTGGAGGCCATGGGCCCCGGGTACCTCATTACCAGTACATGGGCCACTCAGATAGAGGATGGGCCGGACCATGTAATTAGAGATAAGATAGCACCCGGCAGGCTGTACCTTGTATAATAAGAAAATATAGTCTTAGTCGGATAGGATTCTATCTCTAAGAAGGAAATCCCTTAGTCGTATCCGACTGGGATCCTTATCATGTACCCCTGTCCCCTAGTATATAAAGGGAGGCAGGGCACCCCTCAGGGCAAACACAACAAGAGCAACCAGATCATCGATTTACAAACACCTCAGAGGAATAACACCTCAACTGGACGTAGGGTATTACCTCATCTTGAGGGCCTGAACCAGTATAATTCTCTTGTGTTTCTCTGCAGTCCACCGAATTCACCCTTGCTGAGTAGCCCCATAGTTTTATTGCCGGTGCAAAGCATCGACAGTTGGCGTGCCAGGTAGGGGCCTCTGGCGAATTCCTCATCTGAAGATTCGATGGATTCAATCAACGGAGTCGATAGCAACAAGTTCTTCCCCGGAGATGCAATTACCTTCGGAAGCTTAGACTTCATCGCCGATCAATTCGGCAATCTCACCCTGGCTGAGGCAGATCCAATCTTGCCAGCCGGGGAACCAGCCGACGTTGCGCCAGTCGGCACACAGGACACCACCGTCTCCTTCAGCGACTTCCTGCGGCAGTCCTTCACATCGCCGAACATCGGGACAACCCTCTCCTTCGGCGTCCGGCTTGCGCTAGGCCTTGAGCCAGCCCGAGTTGGGCCGAGAAGGGGAGAGGTCGTCAATTTCCCGTACAATTCCGGCGACGCTGCGCACCTTTACCTCACGTGGCAGACCCGATCTCCAACGATTCGGTTTGGACACGGCCAAGCGCCGTTTCAGATTGGATCCAGAGATGTCGGAGTCGTTCTCACTCCAATAAACTATTCGGAGTCCGACACCAAGTCGGATAGCGGTTCGAGCGCTAGCTCGGACTTTAATTCGGCAAGCTTCCCCCTCTCCCGCGAGATCTTCATGGCTTCAACACCACCTTCCGAGGGACGCCGACTACAAGAGGAGCGACAAGAGGAGGCGCGCCGATTGCAACAAGAGGAGGCCAACCGCGAAGCCTGCAACAACGAGCTGCGCCAGGCTGGGCGAATCGCTCAGCAACAGATCCTCCAAACCAAGATTGGCGACCACGACGTCTTTGTCACGCCACAACAGAACGTTGTGGCCGCAGCGACTCTGCTGGACACACTCCAGCTCGGGGCCGATCACCAGGCCACCCCAACTATCGCCAAGATCAAGGCGATGATCATAGCTGCTGCCTGTCAGCAGCAACAGCAGTCGGGCGACACTGCTATACCGACCAACCGGTCGGGTTCTCCGGCGGCAGGCTCATCTGCATCAGCACGACGCTAGGTGGCCGGCTCCAGTCGGCAACACAAAGAGTCCTGGCAAACAACGCTCGGCAATACCAATAATGACAATCGGCGGCGTCGCCAATACAATCGCCGACCCACCGTTTACACCCTGGCAGTCCGAGCTGCTGGGGGCGGCAGCAGAGTCATGGCTAACTACCTCCCAGTCGTGCTAGCCGACTCAGCGAGGACATGGCTAACAGGTCTCCCGAGGCAGTCGATCGATTCCTGGGGACAACTCAGGGAGTGGTTCATCGCTAACTTCCAGGGGACCTACGACAGACTCGCTTCGGAGCATGATCTTTACCAACTGCACCAGAAGAAGAACGAGTCTTTGCGTGAATTCATCAAAAGGTTTTCCGAGAAGCGCAACCAAATCCCAACTGTCAAAGATGAAGCCGTCATCGCCGCCTTTCGCAAAGGGGTAAAAGACGCTCCGCTTATTGCAAAATTCACTCGGAAGCCACCATGCATAGTCCGGGCGCTCTTCGACATGGCCAATAAATACGCCGACTCGGCCGAAGCGGTCGCCGAGGCCCTCGACGAGAAGAAGGAGCCCCGACAGAAAGAACAAAAGGCGAAAGCCGACAACGAGCCGTCTCAAAACAAGTCCGGCAGCTGTAAACGGAAGTCGGACAACGAGGTGGCCAACATGGAGCGCAGCCGGTCGCGGCCCCAGCGGAACAACGACTACCAGAAAGTCATGAGCGGGCCATGCCCCTTTCACCCCAAGGGAAAGCATGCGGCCAAAGACTGCTATATGCTCAAAAAGTTTGCCTCCGAGCAGACTTCATCGTCTGGCGCCGACAAGGACAAAGACAAGCCAGACTCGGGTCTGGCTGACGACTTCCAAGATCCTCAAGCCGAGCTCAACCATATCTTCGGGGGACCACTCGCATACGAGTCCAAGCGCAAACAGAAGCTTTCAGCGCGCGACATCAACACGGTCTCCACGGCCAACACCCCCGAATACCTGCGCTGGTCAGAGATGGCCACACCTTCAATCGCGCAGATCACCCAGATCGGGTTTCCCACCCGAGACGCTATCCACTCGTCCTGGACCCGGTCGTCAAAAACATCAGGCTGAAGAAAACCCTCATCGACGGAGGCAGCGCGCTCAACATCCTGTTCGCCAAAACTTTGGACGAGATGAAAATCCCTCGTTCAGAACTACGGCCGAGCACTGCGCCCTTCCACGGGATAATTCCCGGCCTGTCATCAACTCCACTCGGGCAGATAACTTTGCCGGTAACCTTCGGCACACGGGATAATTTTCGCACAAAAACTGTCTGCTTCGAGGTCGCCGACTTCGAGACCGCGTACCACGCGATACTCGGACGACCGGCACTCGCCAAATTTATGGCGATACCGCACTATACATACATGGTGTTGAAGATGCCTAGACCAGCAGGAGTCCTCTCCCTCCGTAGCGACGTCAAGCAAGCCTTCACCTGCAACAAGGAGAGCTGCAAACTGGCTCAATCACAAGAGGCGGCAGTCGGGCGCGACAACATTCGGCAAGCCGTCACAACAAAAGTCGAGCAAGATCAAGTTCCGGCTAAAAAAGTAGCGAAGTTGGGAATTTCAGCGGACTCTGACACGAAGAAGATCCCCCTGGACCCTTCCGACCCCTCCAAGACTGCTCTAGTCGGGACCGGACTCGACCCCAAATAGGAAGACGCGCTCGTCACCTTCCTCCAAGCCAACAAGGATATCTTCGCGTGGAAACCGTCCGACATGCCGGGCGTACCAAGGGAGGTGATCGAGCACGCCCTAAACGTGAAGATACACGCCAAGCCAGTCAAGCAACGGCTGCGGTGCTTCGCTCAAGACCGCAAAGATGCTATCCGGGAGGAAATTACCAAACTCCTCACAGCCGAGTTCATCAAAGAGGTCTACCACCCGGACTGGTTGGCAAACCCAGTTCTGGTCTGGAAGAAAAACGGTAAATGGTACATGTGCGTCGACTACACTGACCTCAACAAAGCGTGCCCCAAGGACCCATTTAGTCTTCCTCGGATAGACCAGGTGGTTGACTCCACGGCAGGGTGCGACCTACTCAGTTTTCTCGACTGCTACTCGGGATACCATCAAATCAGCCTGAGGGAAGAAGACTGCTTGAAGACATCTTTCATCACACCGTTTGGAGCGTATTGCTATATCACAATGCCGTTCGGTCTGAAGAACGCGGGCGCAACCTATCAAAGGGCTATTCAGCGGTGTCTGCATACTCAGATCGGGCGCAACGTGGAAGCCTACGTCGACGATGTGGTGATCAAGACCAAGTCCAAAGAAGACCTCATCGCTGACCTGGAAGAAACCTTCCAAAACCTTCGAAGATTCAAGATGAAGTTGAACCCAGAAAAATGCGCCTTCGGTGTGCCATCCGGAAAGTTACTCGGCTTCATCGTCTCGCATCGCGGCATCGAGGCCAACCCGGAGAAAGTCAACGCCATCAGGCACATGGCACCCCCGACTAACCTCAAAGACGTCTAGAAGCTGACAGGCTGCATGGCGGCACTCAGCCGATTTATCTCCCGACTGGGCGAGCGGGGCATGCCCTTCTTCAAGCTACTCAAAAAGACCGACAATTTCCAATGGACCCCGGAAGCCCAGCGAGTCTTCGAAGACTTCAAACAATTCCTCACATCACCCCCCGTGTTGGCGTCACCTCTGCCCCAGGAACCGCTACTGCTATATCTGGCGGCAACAACACAGGTAGTCAACACGGTGCTGGTGGTTGAGCGATCCGAACAGGGTCATATTCAAAAAATACAACGGCCAGTCTACTTCGTCAGCGAGGTCCTTGCCGACTCCAAAACGAGATACCCGCAGGTCCAGAAGCTGCTATATGGCCTACTTATCACAGTCCGGAAGCTGGTGCATTATTTCCAAGCACACCAAGTCACGGTGGTCACAGCGTTTCCACTCGGGGATGTCCTTCATAATCACGAGGCCACTGGCCGAATCGCTAAATGGGCACTCGAGTTGATGGCGTTCGACATCACCTTTCAGCCACGGACAGCAATCAAGTCTCAAGCTCTAGCCGACTTCGTGGCCGAGTGGACAGAAGTCCAACTGCCTACACCAACAGCAAAGCTAGAGTACTGGACAATGTACCTCGATGGTTCTCTACGGATCGGCGGCGCCGGGGCCGGAGTCATATTGACGTCCCCCACTGGCGAAAAATTGAAGTACGTTCTACAAATCCACTTCCCGGCTTCCCACAACGTCGCCGAGTACGAGGCACTTGTTCACGGGCTCCGCATCGCTATATCACTCGGCATACGTCGACTGGTTGTGCGCGGAAATTCTCAACTCGTGGTAAACCAAGTCATGAAAGATTGGACCTTCCTCGACGACACCATGGCGGCATACTGTCAGGAGGTCCGCAAGCTGGAAAACAAGTTCGACGGGCTGAAAATCACACATGTCCTGCGCCAATACAACGACGCAGCAGACGAGCTGGCAAACATGGGATCCAAACGAGAAGCAGTTCCAGCTGGAATCTTTGTCGAGCAACTCATGGAGCCATCAGTCAAGAAGAAACCGATACCAGATCAGTCAGGAGGCGAGCCTACCCCGACCACAGATGAGGTGCTGCACATATGTTAAGACTAGAGAACTCCTGTTGTCAAATTTCTTACGGACGACGAACTCCCAGAAGATCGCAGCCAAGCCGAGCAGATAAAGCGTCGAAGCAAAAACTTCCTACTAGTCAGAGAAGACCTGTACCGAAGAAGCGCATCCGGTGTCCTCATGCGCTGTGTCACCACCGAAGAGGGCAAGCAGATTCTGCACTCAATCCACTCGGGCATATGTGGCAACCACGCCGCATCTAGGACGTTAGTCGGAAAGGCTTACCGGTAGGGATTTTTCTGGCCCACAGCAGTAACAGACGCCAAAGACATCGTTCGCAAGTGCGAGGGTTGCCAGTTCTACGCAAGACAAACAAACCTTCCAGCCCAGGAACTCCAAACTATCCCCATCTCCTGGCCATTTGCAGTATGGGGGCTCAACATGGTCGGGCCTTTCAAGAAAGCGCCAGGAGGGTTCACACATTTATTCGTCGCGGTGGATAAGTTCACCAAGTGGATTGAGGCTAAACCCGTTGCAACAATTACAGCGGCACGAGCAAAGGACTTCATCATGAGTATATTATACCGGTTCGGAGTCCCTAACCGCATCATCACCGACAACGGTACTCAATTCGCGGCGGGCGTATTCCAAGACTTCTGCGACGATTTCGGCATCAAAATCTGCTATGCATCTGTGGCACACCCGCGGAGCAACGGGCAGGTTGAACGAGCCAACGGTATGGTCTTACAAGGCATCAAGGCCAGGATATTCGACCGACTACAACCATATGCGGGCCGGTGGGTACAAGAACTCCCATCCGTTCTCTGGTCTCTCAGAACCACGGTCAGTCGGGCGACAGGGCAATCCCCTTTCTTTCTGGTCTACGGTGCCGAGGCTATGCTACCTACCGAGTTACAGTTCGGCTCTCCACGAGTCCGGGCCTACTCAGAAGATGACTCCAACAATACCCGACTGGTCGAACTAGATCAGCTGGAAGAAGCAAGAGACACCGCAACTATCCAGTCGGCAAGGTATCTTCAAGGCCTACGTCGCTACCACAATCGCAATGTCCGTGGCCGCGCCTTTTTGGTCAGGGATCTCGTTCTGAGGAAAATACAAACCACCAAAGACAGGCATAAATTATCCCTAATCTGGGAAGTGCCGTTCATTATAGCCGAGGTCACGCGGCCAGGCGCCTACCAACTGAAGACCGAAGACGGCGTTCTCGTCAACAACTCATGGAACATAGAACAGCTACGTCCTTTCTATACCTGAGTTCTATAATTTTCATGTGTATTGTTCTTCTGACTCACTACGCCGCTTGTATCAACCGAGTAGTGAGTCGGGGGCTGCATGTATATATGTGCGCTGTCAATAACATACGAGCTTATCTCACTTCGGTTATGAAGCCTTACTATGACTGTCACGTTTGCCCGAGTACAGCCTCTTACTTCGAACGTTTTTATTAAGTTCTGACAGACTAACTCGGTGCATACTACACGGTCAAGTAAAGCTAATGACAACTGAATAATAAGCTCGGCGGCATTGCACACATATTTACATATGCTTGTTTACACAAGTTTATATATTCCGACTACATAACTTGTTGCCCTTACAGACCTAGGTCTCGGGTAATTATTTCTGCAGTCGGCTTCGCCCGGGCGATCAGCTCCAGCGCCCCCTCTGGCGTCGTCTCTTCGGCAAACCCCTCCCCGATGGCTTCAATATCCGCCCTGGGGTATATGGATTTGGTCATCGCCAGGGTCTGGGCCACGCCAGCGACAACACGCTCATCCGAGTACCTTTTCAAGGCACTCGGTGCATCCTCGAGACGCCCCACTATCTGAGGGATTCTGCTGCAGCTGGTTCCCACCAGGCGGGGATCTATAAGGTCAAGGAGCCCTTTCATGAACCCGACGAGGGCCTCCCGTGACTCCCTGATCAACCTTATCTCCTCCGTGTAGAACTGATACTGGGCCTGGACATTAGTTCTCATGTCTGCCCAGATCAGCCGGCAAGTAAGCTTGTCAAATTCGGCTACACACAGGATAACTAATGGATTGGCTAAGATCACAGTCGGGTTGAGGACTTACTTTCGTAGTCGGCCTCCCACTCGGCCACGGTTTTCTCCAGTTCGGCCTTCTCCTTACCAAGCTTGACAACGGCATTCTCCAATTTGGACTTCTCCCGATCAAGCTCGGTGTTGGCCTTTGTCAGGACGGCCTTGACCTCCTCAAGCTCAGCCTTGGCTTCTTCGGCCTCCTTCAGCTGCGATTCCCTCTCTGTTCGGGTCTTTAACTCCGCTTCCAGGTCTGCACCACAGATTAGCCAAGAGCTCAACCATGCAGTCATGACACAACTAGGCAGTCGGGAACAACGCAGCTGGATGAACATATCAACGATTCAGTCAGGAAGATATACTCGAGGAATTTACCTCTGATCTTTCCGGCTAGGGCCCATGTCTCCGCCCTGAGTTGATCAGCGCTGCCCTTCAACCAGGCCTCCCTCCCCGCATGACGCTCCTCCATCTCGGCCTTCAAGGCCCGGAGCTGTTCCAACTCTGCGAGGTGGGGAGCTACCTCGACCAAGATCTCCGTCATCGCCTCATTGCGGTCAACAAGTTTCTGCCCAAGATAAAAGACGAATCAAGGACGAAGTCGGACATCAAAACACGAAGATTACCAGAGCTTTACTACAAGACTCATACCGCCACCCCCTGCGACCCGCTGATGGCGGCACGAAGCAGGCTCTCGCGCTCTCTCCTGGCAATGACTTCATCGAGCCTGAAGCTTTTCACAGTACCGTCGTGAGCTGTCCACGTAAAGGTCCGGGTCATCACACGTGGAGGAGCTTCGATCCGAGGCAGATGTGGGATCTCCAGCGGCGGCGGCGGTGGCGACGGCGACGACGACAACCACGACGGCGACGGGGTCCTGGCCTCAGCACCGCCCTCCCCCACGACTTCGAGGACGGGCTCAGGGGCTCCGTCCGCGGCTTCCACAACGTGCGGCGCCTCGGGGGCTGGGGCCTCAGTTTCAGCAGCCACCTCTTGGTCGGGTGGCGGCAGCGGCCCTGTAGTCAGAGCCACCTTGGTCTCAGCAACCGGGCTGGCCGCCGGCTTAATAGGTGTGTTCGCGGCCGCTGGCTCGGCTGGGGCAGGCTCATCAAGTGGAGCAGACGGGTCGACCTCCTTGAGATCGACATCGGCCCGCTTCCTGCACGACGAAGCATGACATCAAGACATTACTTCAACACACAAAGACTTCCGAAGACCCGGAGCAGCGCACCTCTTGGAGAACTTCAGCTTCTTGTCGGGCGACCTACTCCCCGGCGGAGCGCTAGCTCCGGCAGTTGGCCCGGCCGGCGTCTCAGTCGGCGGTGGCGCATCAACCCGAGTCGGCCCCAGCTCCGGTACGGTCGGCTCGGGCGCCTCCACTCCTGGCGGCGTTTGCTCCTGCCGGCCCCTCGCCGGCGCTACGACCGGGCTCGACAACGTCGGGCTCAAATTCGTAGGTCTCAACCTGGGGCTCGATCGAATGGGCGTCGCGGCAGCGGCATCCTTTATTTTCAAGCTTCCGCTCACGGCGCGCGCCGTCATGGCCCCCTCGCCCCGATATAAAATCGGCTTCTTCCCTGCTCTCTTGGAGTTGGGTTGGGCAGCGGAGGGACTCCTCGGCCTCTTCTTCGATGCGACGGCCGACAATGGACGGGAGTCTTCATCAAACTCCACGCACCACTACAAGAAAATCAACAAGATACATTAAGTGCTGCTGGAAACTCAGACATTTGAGCCCACAAGCATACGCTACGAAGGGAAGACGGATGTTACCTCGGTCCGAGGCCGGTTGTGCCTGAAAGACGCAATGCGTCTCTTCTTGTCTTCGGTTTCGATTACCCCGCTGGAGAAGTATCCAAACAAGGTCTCCGTCACCTTCCGCTCATCGGCCGACTCCCGACTAACTTGGTCAGGGTCATTTTTTCCCTGGTAGTCCCAGCCAAACGCGCTCCTCAGCTTTAGGGGCTGGAAGCGCCGGGTCAGGAACCGCCTGGCTACCCAGGGACCAGTCAGGCCGACCTTCTTGAAGTTATCCAGCTTCGCTAATAGCAGGTGCACTTGACCCATCTCCTCATAGGTCGGGTCTGCCGACCAATTCGGCGAAAACACCGGCGGCAGGCCGGTAAATGGCCGCAAGGAGGGTGCCAGATTTGCGCAATAGAACCACTCCTTGTGCCAGCCTTTCAAGGAGGACTTCAAGGGAAGATCAAGATATGACTCTTTCCTATCACCCCTCAATTGAAGACCAGCCCCCCCGATTACACTAATGTTGGATTTGGAGGGCTGAGGCTTAATGTGGAACAGATGCCTGAAGAAGAAGAAATGGGGTTCCACACCCAAATAGCACTCACACAGAGTGACGAAAATAGAGATCTGAAGAATGGAGTTGGGGTTCAGATGCACTAACTCCAGCCCGTAGAAATCAAGGATGCGGCGGAAGAAATCAGAAGACGGAAGGCACAAGCCTCGATCGAAAAAGGAGGCGAAAACTACCGTTTCTCCAGGTCAGGGACTCGGGCTCGACTCATCCCTGGCCGGCCGCCAGCGAATCACCTCTTGGCTAGGCAACTTCAGTTCATTCTCCAGCCGCTTCAACTTCACCGAGCCACAATCCGACACCGGCCAAGAACTTCCCGGCGCCCCCACAAGATCCGAAGCCTTCGGCATGACTAGAGGCGATGAGATTTGGGGAAAAACAAATCGGGGGCTTGGAACAAACGGAGAGGATTGAAATTGCCCGAGTTCGGGTGGGGAATAGTAGCAGCTAACCCTAGCCGTGCGGGAGGCGAAACGTTGGGCGCGAAGGTGGAAGATGAAGAGATTGGCTGATTTGGGGAAGATGACGGAATCTTTTTCTCTCTCCCCGTCTTTTTATAACCAATGCCGATTAAATGGGCTTGGGCCTACACAGTCCGCACTGGGCCAACAAGATACAAGTTCCTATAGTAGCATGCTCCATGTGGGCCGTCCGCAGGCTGAGTTGAAATTATAGTGCTGGTGCTGCTAATAGGAGCCGATGAGGTAAACAGGTATGCTTTATAAGAGCCTTATTGCTAAACATATATGTTTGGGTACCTGTTTTATCCACCAGGTCTCGAGGATATATCCTTATAAGGATCACAAGCTGGTCTTCATTAAAATTGGGGATGCAGGTATCTTTCTCGAGTACACCTGACCACGCCATGGATTTATTTTCATAAAGTGGTACTCGGCTTACATGCGTGGCCACCAGTTGCCATGAGCAACATTATTCCAGCCGACATGACGCTGAAAAGTCTAACTTTCGAGTAGTGCACTACTCGGGAGAGACTATAAATCTTCATTCCCGCTGACATGATGCGGAAGAGTCTAACTTTTGAGTGGGACGCCACTCGGAAAAGACTATAAACCCCTTTTTTCCAGTTGACATGACGCTGAAGAGTCCCGTATACGAGTAACATTCTACTCGGTAAGACTATAAAGTTTATTCCGGTTGACATGATACCGAAGAGTCACAAATATCCGTAGTAATCTACTCGGGAAAGACTTCCAGATTAAATATCTTTGACTTTATGTTTAATTGTCTTCATAATTAAGCACAAAGTCGGGGGCTACACCTAATAGGTGCGCCTATTCGGTTGTTGACGCCAAAATTTGGTTCGGATCAATACCATGTTCGGTTAAGGAAAGAAGCGATATCAGCCATTGGAAGCTAATCCAGAAGAAGCCGGATTCGGGAAGGAATCGTGAAGACCATGCTATGGCAGTTAATTACTTTATCTATAAATTAGGTAGTTTTAATACTTTTTAGGAAACCTAATCTCGTATCTGATCGGGGTCTGTTAGTTTTCCTTTTATAGATAGGAAATTATGTACCGTGTCCTATCAGGACTCTTGTAACTCGGGGTATATATGCGTATGCCCGGGTAGCTTGTAAATCATCTCAACGATCAATACAATTCGGCGCATCGCCACCCTTTACCAACGGGTTCTTGCTTCTCGAGCCGGGCTGCATCGGTTAGGTCCGAACTCCAGCGAGAGGGTAAGTCTCGTTACCCCGGCTACCAATCGGCTAGGACTTCCTCGGTTAGGTCCGATATTCTAGTCGGTATATGGTAGCCGGCTTACCACGATATATCTGCTTTGTCTACGGCTGCATCTGTTCGGTTCGATCTCTTAGGCCTATCAGGTATATCACATCACGCGTGCATAGTTTTTATCGGTTTACTGGGGAAAGCTTATCGTCAGTTTGTGCTGCATCGGTTGGGTCCGACCTATTAAATTGAGCGATAAGTTGTTCCTGCTAGGCCGATGGTTTCTATGCAAGCGTCTTATCGGAATGCATAGCCGGTAAGTTATCATATACATCACGATTGCATTAGATCTATCGGCTCACCGATGTTCTTTTATTATTGTTAATCTGTGCTGCATCAGTTAAGTTTGAACTACTAGATTGATAGTGATAGATTTACTCTTGCTGAGTCGATAAGTTTTATGCGACGTTCTATCGGAGCGCTTAGCCGATAGGTTATCTTTTTATAAAGCCGACTGTATTATCCTTACTGTTTTAGTCATCTATATTATCATCGGTTTTCTAGCCGATGCACATGTGTTTCCTCGGCAGTCGGCTGGCTTACTGTTTTGCTTATCTATTTTATCATCGGCTTCTAGCCGATGCACATGTTATACTGACAGCTTATCCATTTGTTTATAGCGCTATCGGTTTCCTAGCCGATATACAGGTGCCATCGGCTATCGGCTACGAGGAGTCTATATCAGCCCGTATCGGCCGATAGCCGATGTGCAGTTGCTGCTAACCCAGGCACGAGCACAAGCGAGGACCCGGGAGCGAGAACCCGAGCACGAGACCCGGACGCGAGTACAGGCGAGGGCCCGTGCACGAGCATAGCGGTGATCGGCTGGAAGGAATCCGTATCGGCTTACTGGCCGATTGGATCAGTAATCAAATTTCTTCATCTCCTTGTCAATTGCAGGGTCAAATTGACTGGCACGCCTACGAACCTCAAATATTTTAGGACCTGCACTGGAGCTAAGCAGATCTCCCAGGCCTTCGTATGTTCAATCGCATCAAACCAGATCATCAACAAGCTTCTTGGCACACCCGGTGGTTTTTGATGCGAACATCGGCGCACACTATTCATATATCTACATGAAGCCCTTCATAGCCTCGCTGCCAGCTGACATGAAGCAGGACTCGGGAGAAGACTTACTCGGACAAAGAGTACTCAAGCGCATCGCATTCGGGCAACCTTCACCATGGAGGACGAGTACTTGACATCAGCTCTGACTTAACTATGAAGGTCTCAGGGGCTACTGTGGAGGCCATGGGCCCCAGGTACCTCATTACCAGTACATGGGCCACTCGGATAGAGGATGGGCCGGACCATGTAATTAGAGATAAGATAACACCCGGCAGGCTGTACCTTGTATAATAAGGAAACATAGTCTTAGTCGGATAGGATTCTATCTCTAAGAAGGAAATCCCTTGGTCGTATCCGACTGGGATCCTTATCATGTACCCCTGTCCCCTAGTATATTATCGATCTACAAATACAGAGAAATAACACCTCAACTGGACGTAGGGTATTACCTCATCTTGAGGGCATGAACCATGTTCCTCTGCAGTCCACTAAATTCACCCTCGCCGAGTAGCCCCATAGTTTTATTGCCGGTGCAAAGCATCGACAGGTGGCGGCTAAGATGGATTGAATAGGCGATTAGGGCTGATGTGGCGGAGGGGCTAGATAAAAGGGGATCCAACGGATGAGATAGCTCTCAAGAGATCTGACGGTTAAGATCGTTTTTAATAATTTATGTAAATCTAACACTTAGATGGACTGAATCAGATATGGATGAATTTGGACGACTGAGGATAGAGCAGGACTTTATGTGGTTTGGACGGATTGGATCCGATCTGGGGATGTGCGTGGGATCCACACGTCTTGTGTCACCGAGGGGAAGGTCATAGGACCCACCTGTTAGTCCAAGGGAAGGTTGCGTCCGCGGCCATGGCACACGGCCGAGGCAGGGGGAAACCGCAGGGACCAGCGCAATGGCGGCGAAGGGCAGCGACGGCAGCAACCAAGGGCGGCGGGCAGAGCGATGACCGGTGGCGGAGTGGAGCGGCACCCGCGAGGAGGCGGCGACGACTTGCCGACGGCGACCACACAGACGGGGAGATGGAGGGCCGGCGACTGTTTGTCATTCACGGCGGCACCAAACAGGGGCAGCGGCGGTCAACAGCAGCTTCGGGAGATGCTCACCGGCGGCGGGGATCGAAGGCGATGACGATGTGATCTCCGGCGAGCACCGCGAGGCGGGCGCATGAGGCGAGGTCGACGGCGGCGGTAGGGGCCAGGGGTGGCGCTCGGGATGTGGGCGCAGGCGTGGAGCAACGGAGGCGCGGCGAGGGCAGCGAAGCTAGGCGGTGGTGGCGCTGGGCGCTGGCTAGGGCACCGAGGCTGGCGGCGGCTCAGGCTTTATAGGGGAGGGAGTCCGGGGCGGCGACGGGTGGCAGCCGCCGAGTTTTGCGGCGGCGCAGGCGGCGGCGCACGCTGGGCTGGGCTGGTGGCGCGGGCCGGGGAGTAGCGCGGGAGGCCGAGAGGGAGGGGCGCAGGGGCAGGCTCGGCTGGGCCGAGTTCCAGCCGAGAAAGAGAGAGGAGAAATCTAGGGAAGAAGATGAACAGGAAAGGGAGAGAAACTAAAGGAGAAAAAGAAAAAGGAAAAAAGGAAGGGAAAAGAGAAAAGAGAGAAAGAAAAAAAGGAAATAGAGGGGGGTTTTGTGGAAATTCTTCAAATTTAGAATTTAAATTTTAGGATTTAAAAGTAATTAGGAATATTGGAAATTGAGAAAGGTGTTCGGAATTTTGGGAATATTCCAATACCCGGAATATATATATATATACACATACATTTGGGATTCGGACAAAAATAAGAACATTTAGGGTTTTAGGGGGAATGTTTTTAGAGCATCGGTAATTGTGAAAGTGCTCGGAGTTTTGGAATATTGAAATGTTGGGATTTGGAATATTCTGAGTATTGGGATATATATATATATATATATATATATATATATATATATATATATATATATATATATATATATTTATTTATTTATTTATTTGAGAATCGGAGAACACTTGGAGGAAATTAGGAAACGGAATATACTCTGAGGGGTTCGGGAAACGGAGGGTACTTTATCGAGGAATACTTGGGGAAGCCAAATCTCGGAATAATTCGGGAATCCAATAAAATTGGAAGTTATTTTGCAGAGATCAATATATCGGAATATTCGAGGCATAATTGAACTTCCCAAAATATATGGATAATTTGGAGATGTGGAAAATTAGAGTATTTTCTTCGGAACTAGAAAAATGAAATATTCCGAGTATTGTAAATATTCCGGGATTAAGGAATTGACAAGAGTGTTTTATTGAGATTGAAATTTGGAGAAATCTTAGACGATTGGAGATTTGGATTTGTTTTGACGGAAAAGGGGGTTCAGAAAATACTAACCCGAGAACTTCGGATTTCAGATTCCGAGGAGGCTTTAGGGTTCCGGGAACGACACAAAACCCTAGAAGAAAAAGGGAGTTAGAGTTAGCGAAGAACGAGGAGACTTTAAAGGACTGAATCACGCATGACCCGAACAGTGGAAAAGAAAGGGATTTCATTTTATATTTATTTAATTGCTGAAATGATCTTTGTCCCAGGGGGCTCCCTACCTCTCCTTATATACCGGAGAGGTAACGGTTATAGGGTAGAAAACCCAGTCAGAAACGACTTAGGGTATTCCTTATTAGTACATAAAGAGTCCGGCTAGGATTATATCCATTTCCTTGTCGTGCAAGGTAACATGAAGTCGAGTTCTACTCTATCCCTAATTGTATCAGGCTGGCTCACCCTCTATCCGAGTGGTCGTATTTGTATTCCTTGAGGTACCCTAGGCGCATGGCCTCCACATCCTCCTCCTTGCTGGCCTTGGCACCAATGGCGTGGGTGCTCTCCTCGAGCACTAGCGGTAGGCCCTAGTCACTCCTCGTCTCCTCACTGTCAGCACCGTCCTCCCCTAGATAGCCAAAGGTGTTAAAAGCATGGAGGTAGGGACAGCTTGGTCCATACGAAAACAATGTAACCAAAAAAAACAATTCAAAACGTGTCTTAGGCATATAGGGTGGCATGAATCCAATTTTAGACATGTTGTGATGGGCTAATGGCATGATTTCAATTAGATAAATAGTAATGGTAGATTTCATAACTGTGAAAGTTATAATGGCATGAATCTAATTAGCCCTAGAATCAAACGAGAAAATTAACAATATGCCACTCAATAGAAGTGGCTTCAATAAAATGCCACCCTTCAAAATGGAATTGTTAAAATGCCACTCAATAGGTTGCCACACTTGTTAGAATGCTATTTTGGGGGCTTTAGGCCAAACTTTTTATCGTTTTCATTTTTTTCACAGATTTGTCACACGAACTAACTATTTTGCCCATACCCATTCAGGCATATCGATCAGATGATCGATCGATCTGGTCCCATTCGTCGCTAGCCAGCCCCGTGGGGGAAAGGACTAAGAGCCAACCGTCGACGCCGAAGTGCAGTGCACTGCCTCTCCCATGCTCCTCCCCTTCCTTCCCCTGCCACGATCTACTCATCCGCAGTCTTGCTTGTGGCAAGGCGCCACTAGCGATGGGGACAGAGGCCGCCGGCGAGGTCCTGCTTCTCATCGCAGCAGTTGTAGCTTTGCGAGGCGTGCCATCGACCACCTATATGGTAGAGCTTGGCTGCTCAGCACAGGCTCGGTGGCAGCTGACCTTGTGCTCCCTGCCTACGGCGGCCTCTCGTCCAATGCGGCGACCCAAACAAAAGATGAGGGAAGCCGATTGGTCGATGAGAGAGATCATCTGATCCATATGCCTAAATGGATAGGGGCAAAATAGTCAATGCGTGTGGTAAATTTGTGAAAAAATAGAAAAGATAAAAAATCTGGCCTAAAGCCCTAAAATAACATAACAAGTGTTGCAACCTATTAAGTGGCATTTTAGCAATTCCACTATAGACAATAACATTTTATCAAAGTCAGTAGCATATTTTCAATTTTCTCAATCAAACGGTGCCTTAAGCCCTAGCAAACTCGTTCGCCGACAGAGCCAGGCAAGGTCCTTTCCCACCGTAATATGGCGGCGGGGACGGAAGCAACGGCGGCCGGCGGGCTCACCGGCGAGATTCAGGTGGAGGCATATCGCCGCCTCTTCCCCCTCGGCTTCCTCGAGCGCCACATCCGCGAGTCCGTCCGCCCCGACGCGCGCCGCCCCGACGGGGCCCGCCCCACCACCGTCGCCCTCGGCGCCGTGTCCTCCGCCCACGGCTCCGCCCTCGTACGCCTCGGCGACACCGTACGACTCCCCGCCAACGCTCTCCATTACTCCCTCTCCGGTCCCTGTTCCTGATTTAGGCGTGCATGCCACCTGTTTGACGAAATGCCTCCTCCACATCTGTTTGTTGCCGCAGGCCATGCTCGCGTCGATCAAACTCGAGGTGATGTCGCCCTCCAGTGAGGCCCCCGACGAAGGATCTGTTGGTATGTTTGCCGTTGATTTCCCTTTATCTGCTTGTAGTGGCTTTTTTTTTTGCGTGATTTGGCTAATCTATCCATGTTTGTTGTGTGGCGTGCTATTCTGCAGCTGTGGAGTTCCACATGCCGCCTATCTGCTCCCCACTTGTCAGACCAGGGCGGCCGGCGGAGGTAGCTTCGGTCATCTGCAAGACCCTAGAGAACATCCTCATGAGGTGTGTTGTGCCTTGCTGTGCTCCATTTATCACTTACTATCCCCTTTGACTGAATGGGCATATAACTGTGCTCTTCATACGTATAATCTGAGTCTTTACTGAATGGATGGATGACTGCTCTCTGCAGGAGTAAATTTAATTTATTTATTTTCTGCAGTAAATCATGCTGATTTGCTGATTTGCTATAGTGTATAACACAGATGGAAGAATATTCTGTTGATTTGCTTTTAGCTAGCCAATATGATTTAGGATATAGGATTGAACGTGATAAAATGGCAGGTGGCTTGCATGCTGCACAGTGGTGTCAATCACATGACTTTGGGAATTTGGGAATTTAATTTTGTGAATTCAGTGCTGTCAATCACATGACTTTTCTATTTTGCCACGACGTTTTGCTGTATGCCTGTAAAACTTCTATATCCGTTTGCATACATGGCATATCCAGAGGTGATTTTATTTAATCCTGTTATGCAGCTCAGGGATGCTAAATTTGAAGGAGCTCTGTTTGATCAGTGGGAAGGATTCTTGGCTAGCATACCTGGTAAACACTGATTTTATTGTTGGTTCCTTGTCTTTGTAAAGGCTACTCCCTCCATCCCCAAATGTAAGGGACTAGGTTGCTTTTGGAGAAATTAAGGATAGAGAAAGAAGAGTATAATGCCTCTCATTAATGTAGGGAGTAGGGGGTGGTTGGTGGTAAGATGTGGAGAAATTTGAATGGGAGATGATTGATGGGACAAGTAGTTGAATGCCCCAATCCGTTACATTAGGGGACAGAGGGAGTGCTATGCATCTCCAGTAAGTCAAATAAAAAAGCTTCACATGAAATCTAGTTGTGATACATTGAATAAGATGAGCAAGGCTTCCCATCCTTGAAGCCTGGTCCAAGCAGGTTTGCCTAATGTCAATTGGTCAACAATAGCCATCCTTGAGGCTGGTCCAAGCAGGTTTGCCTAATGTCAAGAGGTCAACAATAGCCTTCCTCAAGAGATCATAGCGATTTTGTCATGAGTGTGGGCATTAATGTTTTGAGTACTTTTATGGTGGTCTCTACTAGTAGTACTCTACTTCGTGTAATACTACCAGTACAATCAACCTGACTCACTGCTTTTTGGGGTCTTGCTTCGTTGGACAATTATACCCCCATTGGTTCTACCATCAGTACTATAAATAGATATGGCCCATTAAATGAAAAAAGACAGAAGGTCTAGATCAATTCTACTGCCAATAGAACCACTATAGAAGTTGTCCAATGTTTTGTGGCTGGAGGATGGACAGAGAAGCAACTTGCACAATAAACTTTTAATCTGGGACAATATTTGGCCTATTACTAGTGAATCTTGTCCCCCAGATAAGTCAACTAAATAAATACCTTACTTGGGCTGATTTTTTAATACTTCCTATCCTTACTTGTTGCTGAAGATTGTTTGGAAAAAATGGATGAATAATAATATGCTTTAGTTTGCTCCCCTGTTATCTTTTTTTTTCCTTTTAGGATTGTACCTAAAACTGAATCTTTTAAAGCAAATTTGCTGAACACCATCACATAGAAATGGGAGTTGGAAAATATCCATAGTGAACGTGACATGCTGCCAAATACCATCGCGAACACCTCAAAAGCTGGAGAATACCATCACCAGTGCATTTTCCATCCTATGACTGTTAATGACCATATTTGCCCCCTTCTTTCTTTTTTTCTTCCTATATATAAACTAGGTCGACCCACATGCCATTTTATGCCTTTTCCTCCTTTCTCCTGTGTTTCCCTTACTTCTCCATAATTCCTATCACACAGACATGTCTATTCTTCCCATGCCACATGGCCACAGACCTCTTCTGATCTTCTCCCCATGCTGTGTGGTAGGATGCCAGATGCCATTCGCGTCTCCCACCTGCCACATCCTCTGAAGTCACTGCCACTGAGAGCACGTGCAACGTCAGAGTTCATGATGGCATTGGCATCCATCCAGAACAACGATCTCCGCCTGGTGCAGGTCCTCAAGCATGGTGGCTGGCAACACCATACTGCCTGTACCTGTGACATGGGACCAGATCCAGCGCCTGGAGTCCTGTAGCATGATGTTAGAGGGTGTGGACAAAGTGGTGGCCTTGGAGCTGCCTATGTGGGGAGCATAGAGCACCACTGCCACTGATCACATTGCCTCAGTACTCTACCACTGCTGCAGGACATTAGAACATCTTGTCAATCTGGCCACGTCACCATCTCCATGCTGCTCCTGTCGATTTTTGTCTTATCTCTTCTATATGTCCACAAAAATGGAACCTTTTTGTCTTGTTCTATGCCATGCTCACCATTCCTAGCTATTTTGGTCACTGGAGCACGTCGTGTGTGGTCGTGCATGCTCGGTGCTTGTCCTCAATCACACTGTAGCAGCACCCAGAACGATAAGAGAGACGAGGAGAATGTCAGGGATAACATGTATTTTTTATTTTTTATCTTTGTCCAAGTAGGACAGAAACATTAGATATTGATGGAAAAAGTTTATGGGGATGGTATTCTCAAGAATTCTGTGTTCTCAATGGTCTTTGGAAGCTTTGGTTTCTTTGCAATGTTATTTTCCTACCCCAGTTTCTTTCTGATGCCATTGAACAAATTTGCCTGCTTTTGTAAAGGAAACTCCAAAAGGGACCTTCCCTGCTGTTCCCCTAAAAAAGAGTTCACATGGCAGCGCCAAATCTGTTATATGTGGTTTCTTGCTGCACTACAACTGAATGTGTGATGTGAGATTTACCAGTATACTAGTATTGTGCCTGTGCATTGCGATAGATGCCAACTAGTACCCTGAAATCAGAAATCATATATACCACTAGATGAGATCAATCAACAACCTAAGCACACATATGTGCAAAAGTGCAATTTTTGCTAAAGATATTGCAATATGCAAACAACACACACATCTGCAAAAGAATATATTTTCTTTACGAAAGATATTGCAAAAATGCAATCAACACAGCATTTCCACATACATCTGGCTGCTGAAGATCTTTAATAGAGGTGGGTGTAAAGTACAACATCGCCCAGAGCTCATTTAAAGGAACAAACAATGTCATAAAAATAAGTTCAGACTGCTCGTCCAAAAACAAGTCTGCAAAAAGTATTTATGTTTTATACTTCTGTTCTTTTCTTGACATCTCAACTTTACAGGATGTCTATTGTTTGAATGCTGATGGATCTCTGTTCGACGCTGCACTAATCTCAGCTGTGGCTGCATTTATACATTGTATGTTCCTTGTTTCTGAATGCGTATCTTGATTTGACATTTTTTAACTACTTCATTACTCTTCATTTTGAAATGTAAATATGTTATTGTACTATGTGCCAGCAGTTAGTACTTTATTCATTAAGTATGAATCATATTACATATTTTTTGATAACTAAAATTGCTCATGGAATTAACTGGATTTTTCAGTGTTGAAGTATAAGTGAATTGCCCATTCTTCTCCATTAGTTAAGATTTTGGGTGAACTTTCTGGTGCATGCAACTCAATTTTGTATCACAACCAAGAAGTCTTGAGTTCAAATCCTGTCTGGCACTGTTTAAATAAAAAACTGGCAGCCCTTGTATTGTAAGTGTGAGGCAGGAGGGAGCCTAGACCGATGAGGAGTGCTAAAGGATAAGTGAATTGTGCATCCTTCTCCATCAGCTTAAGCTTTTGGTTGAACTGGCTGGTGCATGTAACTGAGTGTTATGAAATCCTTGGTTAAATTTTTATTGCTAATCATCTAAATATTGTACGCATTGGTTTATGAGAAAACTTATAGCACATTTTGAGATTATCCATGATGATAGATGAGAACCATATAAAATACAATAGTTTAGCACGTAAAACTTGTTGATTTTTCTGTTCTACCTAGTGAAACTTCAGGCAGACTGCAAATTTTTATGCATATATACAACTAGTTAGTAGCCACAAATATCTGCCCCCATCTATTTCATTTTATATGGCATATAGTTTTTCCTCATTTATCATATCATGGCATTTCTTTGTTGGTTTTATAGCCTTATTAATCCTTATGCAAACTCTCATGATTTCTTATATGCTAAAATAGAGGGAGTATTACTTACCAAACTTCTTGGATTTGTAAAGTTCTTTTATGGGGAGAATTTCTAATGGAGAATACTCCCCTAAAATAAACATTGAGAAAAGATATTCATCAGAGTTGGGGTGGCTTGATCCACGTTCTGTTTTGTATCATTTGAAAGAATGTAAAGTTGGAGCCAATGCTGTGAATATGTTAAGTGGTCTTTCATTTAATATGGTTTTATGCGGTTGTCTCATAAACTTTTTATTATATTTGGTGGTTTATGTGTGTGAGAAGCTTGGATAAATAGTGTAAAGGAAGGTGTGTTTTGTTTGGACCTTGATGAGATGTTACAGGCGGAGTGTGGTTGTGTATGTTATCCTGTTACTATACCCAACCATGCAATGGTGAAAAAAGATGAAAACATTGTAGTTACAAAAATAGTTTTATGTACAGGATATTACTTATTATTTCATGGTCATTTATGATTCTTGAACTATCCCAAGAATGTGACAGCTAAGAACCCCTTGTGTTTGCTTTTCACTGGGGAGTGCATCAGAATTATATTATGTTTAAGTTTCATTCAATAAAAATTCACTTGGCAAGGTGGGTCTTGCTAGATTTGACATGGCAGTTTTATCTGGTCAAAACTCACTGTTCTATGCTTGTTTATTTTCTTTTTCTGTAGAAAGTTTGTGCATCTGCATTTCTTGGTCTGTTCCATTTTCTTCATGCTAACATCTCATGGTGTTGTAGTTAATTTTCATTACTAATACTATGTTGTATTTGCAGTGGAAATTCCTTTGGTATCTGTTGGTGATGATGTAGAGTATTTACTGTTGGGGCAATGAAGGCAAAACTAAATATGAATTGGTAAACAAAGGAAAGAGGAAGCTTACGATTACTAATATTCCATTTCCCCTTACATGTGCACTTCACAAGGATAGTGTCTAGCGGATCCAACTGCTGAAGAAGAATCAATAACTAGAACTTCCGTGACTGTTGTCTTGATTCTTCAGACCAAATAGTGTCAATAACAAAAACCTGGGTGCAGTGACATCATGGCAACTATTAAGGTCTGTAGCTAATCTTGCTTAATAAAATTTTCATAGTATTTACAGGAGAATTTATAGTAGAATTTTTTTTGTCATTTGATAAATCGCTGGTTAAGTACAGGCATGAAACAAGCTTCATGTATTTGGTGAGAAAGGAATTAATACTTGTATATTTGGTTCAGGACAAAATAGCAGCTGTCAGAAGTTAGAAACTACTGGAATTTTATGTTTTGATGATATTTCCCATTCTTATTCATTATCAAGGGTTGGTTTGGCTAGACTGTACGTCTCTCCCAAGACTTGGTTGCCAAAATTTTTGCATTGATAAATTTTAATAGGGTAGGGATGGAGAACTGTTGCTTGGTTGGTGCCAAAATTATGTTTATGCAAGAGGAATATAATATAGGCATTACCAAAATTTTTGTTAATGGTGGGGTCTTGATGGAGTACATTTTGACAAGGTAGCAAACCAAACTAGCCCCAAATTCAGCACATATATTTTTCACTAATATTTTTCATTAATTATTAGTTGTATTTGATCCTGCAAACATAGCACACCATGTGGCCATAGACAACTGTTTGTTTGTAGAGGATACACCTGAATGACCTATAACTTCTGCAGGAATGCATTAGCTTGGCCAAAGACAGGAGAAGAAAGTTGAGAGAAATTCTCATGGACTCTGTTGAAGCAATGGAAGCCTACCAAACTGATTAAATTTGTCACATAGTTCTGATTCAGTGAATCTAACCAAACTATTTTTGTAATAGCTCTTTCTTCTGTCTTGGTTCTACTCGTAGTGTGAGAAATTTAAGCATCTACCTTTGGCTACATCTGTTTAATTACATCAATACAAGTATGTAACAGTTTGTACCTGCCTATGATTTTTTTTACTAAAGTGGCATCATAATGTTATTTGATGGTATGGATCGGAATGCTCATTATGAGTTCACTATGCAAGATTTCTGGGTCTTTGGTTTTTTGGCATCTTTGACATATTATACTTCACTTAATTTCTGCTATTGGGGTTCAGTGAGGAAAGCAATGCCACTTAATTTCTGCTATTGGGTTCAATGGGGAAAGCAATGCTACTTTTATCTGGAATTTACCAACTCCTGGGTTTTCTGCCCATACAAAGAGTACTACTATTTTATAGCGCTGTGTACCCAAATTTGGAAGGCAAAATTATACATTTTTTCATGTACTAGACCATATTTTATTTGATGTCTTGAAACTTGAATCAAGAGCGAACCAAAACTAGCCAGGATAATATTTTAGGGCCGGTTCTGATATATGCATGCTTGAAATGTGAGATGAGAATACCTTAAGAGCTATCTTTACCTGAAGAATGTATGAAACTTTTCCATGTAACAATTACAAAAAAAATGAAGATATTTGTACTTGGACATTCTGAGGTAATATTTGGTCTTGAATTTTAACAAATTAAAATGCTTCACTTTTCTTTGGTTTTGGGCATCAACAAAATCTAGTGTAAATCAAGTGGAAAATACTCAAATATATACCAGTGAAAAATTCAGTAGCTACTTGCCATCCTATGTTCCATTAGGGTCTCTTTGGATGTAAGATTCTTGAAAATGTAGAAAACTATAGGATTAGGATGGAATGTCTCAACCGGAATTTTCAACAAAAGGATGGTAACACCGTTGGAAGCATAGTAACTCAAGACATATAATTGAGAAATTCTCAGTTTTGCCATCGGCAAGCGACTAATTCTAGATTTTGCTATTGACGAGATCACGTTCTATAAAATACTACCATACAAACGTGTTTGTCCATTTTTGCCACTGCCATCACGCTTCCATTAATTGGCTGCCGTTAGCACCTATAAAAAGACCATGTTGCCCCTACAATCATCCAGGGTGGATGAGCTCTTTCGTTCTTTTGCAGCACTTCCATTCTTTGTAAAATATGCAAAACATTTTGCCATTCAATTATTTGCAAGAATATGCATATGCAAAAAGGGAAATAATATCATCTGCGCATCAATTTTAGAGATCTCCTAATGCAACTCATTTTCAGGAAAAAAAAGAAAATTATTTTGGATACTGATTTTCTTTTATATATAAACTTTAATACACAGTGCATACTGATTTGGAACAAAATCACACACAAGAAACTATTGGACGTGTCGAATAAATTTGACAGCAGAAAAACACAGAGAGGATCAAGAGAACATAGCACTGAATTATCAAACAGAACATTACACATCGGCATACATATCAACGGGCATGAAGCTCGATCCACAGGCCGTCACCCCGAGCCCAGGGCCGCCGCCTAGATGCACGCCATATCCCGAGCCGCCTGGATGCACGCATTGCTCGCGCCGTCCGGATCTACACCGGCTGAACGCACAAGGCCTGTTCTTGAAAATTCGTATGGAATAGTCTAGTGAATAGAAATTTCAAAGGAATTTATGTGTCATTTCCCTTTCTTCCAAAAAGAATCTCCTAGGGATTTTTTCTATAAGATTTCAATGTTGGTTGATTATTTCAGTTAATTACCGAGATAAATTAGGGGAGGCAAATATCCACCTGTTTCTCTCCAGTATAGGAAAAAAAAACGAGAGATAAATGTTTGTTTGATCGGTAATAAACAAATTAGAGATAAAATTGGTTTAGCCCCCGAGCTCCACCAGTGTCTATATAAGAGAGGGAGGAGAGGAGGAATCTATGCTATGTGTGTGTGTTTTCTCTTCCGAAAACCCAAACCCTAGGACCTGATCATCAGCCGCACTGGTAGAGGTTCGTAGTACAAAACCCTAAGTCATCGATTTCAAAGGAAAAACCAGAAAAACAAAAAGAAGAAAGAAGAGATGGCATCAAGTTCAACCGGTCAGTTTTTAAATTCTGCATTAGGGTGATTGTGTTAGGCTAAGTAAATCAGTGGATATAAATTTCTTGTATTAGTATACATAAGATTCAATATCCAATCCCCCAAAATCCTTCCATTTTTCGTTGGCTCTGAAAAGGGCCTTATTCTTGTCTATCCGTACGTCAATTGAGTGTTGTTCTACAGCGATTGGAAGCCGGAGTTACTCTGCTGGTCGGTCATGCAAACCTTCACAGTGCGCTAGCTCTTTTCTGTCTGTCTGTTACACGAACTAGCTGTTTAGAAAATTTTGGCATAGTACAAAACCAAATTGATTATGAACAATACTATGCTTTTGACATGTACGAATGTTTGCCTTCTAAGTGGGAATTGTTAGTATCACTGAAATCCACTAAATATGTAATTGGTTACATTTTCATCACATCTGCCGCAATGCGCCAAAATATGTAATTGGTTTTTTTAATCCACTTTTGTTATCAAACTGCCAGCATGAATGTAGTCAACGAGTTACATAGTCATGGATGATGTTAGTTATATCACTGGCGGAACTGATACTCCATCAGTCAAGAGGGGAAAATGTATATAGTCCTATAAAATCTGGTCTCTGTAAGTTTTATTCACTATTCAAACTTCACTTCAGAGCATAACATGTGACATAACATTTTCCGTGCATAGACTATGCAGTAGCATACAGGCATCTCAGAGCGTAACACATGACATTAACTTACTACAAACAACGTAATCATAAGAAGTGCATAGGCCTTTCCCATCAGAATACTCATATATTGGCTTTGATTTTGCATAAAAATGTAAGTCCTTTGTGTTAGGTTACGGGTAGGCTACGATAGCACAAAAGCGAAATTTACTACCGCGTAAACCAGGAAACCATACGAGTAAAAGATCGTGGATTGTTACCACTCGATGCGTAGAGCAGTGGAAGCAGAGTCAGAGTAGCCCGATTCGATGAACCGCGTGCCGACGTAGAGGAAGTAGTCGATCTAAGCAAGCCGATCGTCTCCTCCTCGCACAATCGCCGTCTCACGTTCCACGCCGACCAACGCTGCAACACAGCAACGTCTCTACCGGTATCCACAAGTCCGAGGTTGAAACACTGTGCGCGGAAGTGCTAGCACCCATGTGCAATTAGGGTTTTGCTCGTGGGGAGAGATGAGAGGTGCGGCTAGAGTTTTGTCACGGGAGAGACCCTTTCCATCGCGCCTCGCCTCTAAATATATAGAGCATCTAACTAGGCCTCGCATGCCCATTAGGAACTATATTTGGATCCCTATCCGAATTAAGCCATCTTCGGATCTCTATCCAAATACTTCGTTCTAACCCGTTAATTATGTGACCACATATGTTTATGTGCACTCGGTTGCAACCTGAAAACAAATTTTTGGCCCACGTCTTAATAGCGGTCTCTAGCAAGGCATATTGACCTGCCGAGTGCACACAAAGATAACATCGGCTGAACATATAGTGTATACATGTAAGAACCCCTTTGCCACACGATATCGAATAAGCTCAAGACGAGATGTGTGCCATCTTTTCAATAGCTCAATCATTCACTCGACCATGTGATGGATTACTTAACTTATGATTGACTCCTCAATCAGTCAGTATACCATGCACTTCAGTAGTCCATTACTGTAACGCCCTGAAAATTGTCTTAATTAAAAATTATCGCGGGTAAATGAAAATATAAGAATACACTGAAATTTTTGTTTGAGAAAAGAGTTTGAATAAAAATTTGAAATTTCCAATATTAAAAATCCAGAGTTTAAATCTTTAAATAAATACTTGGATGCTTTTATATTCCAGGGGTTTTGCTGGAGTATTTTAAGTGTTTGAGTATTTCTAATAATAAATTCTTCATGTTTCATGGTGGCATTTACTTATAGTAAATTCCCTGTGATTTAATAAACTCTCTGAAATTTTCTTGGATTTTTTGGAGCTACAGAATTAATTTTAATGCTATAAAGATCACTAAAGTAATTAAATAAATATAAATAAATTTCTTTTCTTTTCCCCTGTTCGGGTCGCTCCTGATTCAGTCCTTTGAAGTCTCCCTGTTCATCGTGAACTCTGACTCCCTTTTCTTCTAGGGTTTTGTGTCGTTCCCAGAACCCTAAAGTCACCTCAAAAACCTAAATTCGGAATTACCGGATTTATTCATTTTTGAAACTCTAGAACTCTTTTGGACTCCCAATCCGAGATCCTTTGTATTCGAAATATCTATATTTCCCTTTGAGATAAATCCCAGATATTCCCTTAAACCCCTTTTCTATCAAAATAAATCCAAATATCTAATCATCTGAGAATTCTCCAAATTCTGGTCCTAATAAAACACCCTCGTCAATTCCCTAATCCCGAAATATTATATTCGGAATATTCCATTTCCCAGTTCCTGAAAAATCTTCTTCAGTTCCCAACCCGAAGAATAATTCGATATTTGATTCCCCAAATATTCCTCGAATATTCCGATATTCTACTCCCCAAAATTCCCTCGAGAAAATATTCTTCATTCTCTGAATCCCACAAAATATTCCATTTCCTAATCTCCTCCAAGTGGTCTCCGATTCTCAAACATATATATGGATGTAGGTATGTATATATATTCCGAGTACCGGAATATTCCTAAAATTTGTAATATTTCTACAAATTTTCAATTCAGAAATATTCCTTAAATTTCTAACTTCCCAAATTTCCAAATTTTGGATTTTTCCAAAACCCCTCTCTTTTCCTTTTTTTTTTCCGCATCTTTTCTTTTATTTTCCTTTTCCTCTTCTCTCTCCTGTTCACCGTCCTTTTTCTTTCTTCTCTCCTTCGGTTTCCTCTCTCCTCTCTTCTCTCGGCCTGGAGGCCAAACTAGGCCCGGCCTGTCGCCGCTCCGCCGGGCCCCGGCGCCGCGCCTCCCTTCAGCCCATCGCCACCGCCGTGCCTGCCACCACCGCGCTCCACCCCGGTCTGGCCCGCTGCTCCATCGCCCAGCCCGCGCGCATTTGCCCCGTGCCGTCCCGGCCTCCATGGGCCCAGCCCAGCACTGCCACCGCCGCCGCCAAATCCGGGTGCAGCCGCCACCCGCCGCCGCCCCTATATATATCACAACCGCCTCCTCGGTGCCCTAGCTGCGCCCTAGCTGCCGCGCCTCCCCAGCCGCGCCGCCGCGCGTCGAGGTCGCCTTGCCGCGTCGCCTCGTCCTGCGCTGCCGCCGCCTCCGTTTGCCCGTGCGTCTAGAGCCGCCACCGCTGTTAACGCCAAAATTTGGTATGGCTCTGTATCAGATTCGGCTAAGGAGAAAGTTGCTGTTAACTAACGGAGGTTGATCCAAAAGGAAGTCGAATCCAGGAAGGAGCCGTGAAGACCACAGTATGGTAGTTAATTATCTTAATTATTAATTAGGCAAGATTAATATTTTATCTTTAGGAAACCTGATCTCGTGTCCGATCGGGTCCTGTTAATGTTTCCTTCTGTAATTAGGAAATCATGTGCCGTGTCCAATAAGGACTTGTATCAACTCGGGGTATAAAGACGTATGCCCGGGTGCTTTGTAAATCTATCGACATCAATCAGATCAATTACAATTTCGTGCATTTCGCCACCCTTTCGACGGGTTCTTGCTTCTCGAGCCGGGCTGCATCGGTTAAGTTCAACCTCCTGCGAGAGGGTAAGTCTCATCACCCCGGCCACCGCATCGGCTAGGACTTCCTCGGTTAAGTCCGATATTCTAGTCGGTTCACGGTGGACGGCTTACCACGGTATATCTATTCTGTTTATGGCTGCATCAGTTTAGTTTGATCTCATAGATCGATTAGGTATATCACATCACGCGTGCGCAGATCGTATTGGCTTACTGGGAGTGATTTATCATCAGTTTGTGCTGCATCGGTTAGGTCCGACCTACTAAACTGCCAATGATAAATCGTTCCTACTAGGTTGATATTTTTTGTGCAAGTGTCTTATCGGGATGTATAGCCGATAAGTTATCATATTTTACATCACGATCGCATTAGATCTATCGACTCATCGAGGTCCTGTTATCATCATCAGTCTGTGCTGCAAAGGTTGGGTCCGATCTACTAGACTGTTGGTAATAACTTTACTCTTAATAAGCCGATGGGTTTTATGCGATGTTTTATCGGAGTGTTTAGCCGATAAGTTATTTTTATATCCAGCCGATTTGTCATAAACATGTTTAGAAAATCGCTGCCAAGTCGAGGTGGCACGAAATTGCATATCTTGGTTTTTTCCCTGTGACAAGGACCCGGGCACGGGCAGCAGGCGAGGACCCGGGCACGGGCACGAGCAAGGGCCCGGGCACGGGCGCGGGCAGCACTTTTGGGGCGGCGCTAGCAATTACTATCGTAATCGGCTGAAGTTTATTCAATCCATTTATTTACGCATTCTGCCTATTTATTTTATCAGTTTACCAGCCGATTTTCAAATATTCCTTCGGCAATCGGCTAGTTTGGTATTTGCTTATCATTATTAGTTACTGTTCATGCCATCATCGACTTCCAGTCGGTGTATAAGTGCTACAGTTTATATCGGCCATAGGCCGATGAGACGAATCCAGATCGGCTTCTAGCCGATTGGCTCATTGATCTAATATTTTCTATCTCCTTGTCAATTGCAGGGTCAAATTGACTGGCATGCCTGCGAACCTCAAATTTAGGACCTGCACTGGAGTTAAGCAAATCTCCCAGGCCTTCGCGTGTCTATAGACGCCGAACCAGATCGTCGGCCCCCGGCGGTTTTCGGCGTCAACACGGTTTTTGGCACGCCCGGTGGGACACGAAGTTTCGACACAAAGTCTCAATCGGAATTTCAACATGGCCGGAAAAGAGATCAAACAAGACAATATGATTCGGTCACTATGGAAGATCTAACTGAAGAACAAAAATAGCAAGTCGAACAAAATATGGCCAATTTTTAGAAGCTTTGCTTGAAATCCTTCAGCATGACAAAACAACGGCCGACTCAGAAATCTCAGTTTCCAAAATCAGTTTTGGTTGGAGAATCGAGCCGTACGCCACCTGAGAGTCCACCGGTAAAACCCTTACAGGAGATGGTGAATGAAGCAGTACATCACGCGCTAATCAATCAATTTGGGATCTTGGTCAATACGCTCCACAATCTTATTAAGAAGACGGTGGATGGGTCAATTCTCCAAGAGCCTACTCGAGGTCCTGTCTATCTCCCGCCAAAGACGGAGCCAAATCAATTTACTTATGGAATTAAAAAAGACTGGCTGGAAAATTTATTTTCACAGAATCAGGCTAGGGGGCAACAGGATATTCCTATGGGATACCATCAATCAGCTTATTATGGGGGATATCAGCAGAATTACCCAGGTGGTATTGCCAATTTAGGAAATCATCAGAGAGAATACCCTAGGCAGAATCGGCTACCAACTCCACCCATACAATATCAGCAGGAGATCCCAAGGGAAGAAGATTTATCAACAAGGGTTGCAGAGATAGTAAGGGAACAATTTGGGATTAAACCAAAAGAGCAAACATTTATGTATCGACGTCCATATCCTGAGTGGTTCAACAGAGTTCCATTGCCACACCGATACAAAGTCCCAGATTTTTCCAAGTTCTCAAGACAAGACAGCACATCTATAGTTTAGCACATTAGCTGATTCTTGGCACAGTGTGGAGAGGCATTGGCTGAAGAGGCTCTAAGAGTTAGATTTTTCCCCTTGTCATTATCTGGATCGGCCTTTACATGGTTCTCTTCTTTGCCACCAAATTCAGTCCGAGGATGGGTCGATCTGGAGAAACAATTTCATAAATACTTTTTTGCTGGGATCCACGAGATGAGGCTGACAGATCTAACATCGGTAAAACAAAGGCTAGACGAAACAGTACTAGAATACATTCAGCGGTTTCGGGATGTCAGAAACCGATGTTACAGTTTAAATCTAAGCGATGGACACTTGGCCGATTTGGCTTTTCAGGGTCTCTTAGAGCCCATTAAAGAGAGGTTTTCATCACAGGAATTGAGAGCTTGGTGCACCTTGTACAGAAGGTATCGGCTCATGAAAGCCGATTTCAAGAAGCGAGAAAGGAGAAGTTTCGAAGGCGGGTTGCTCAGGTACAAGTTTATTCATCGGACTCAGACGACGAGGGATCCGATGCTGAAGTCGGATTGGCGGAGTGGGCTAGGAACAAAAAATCAGTATCATGCCCGTGGGTCAAGGATATCGGCAAAGAGGAGCGATATGACTTTGACGTCAATAAAGCCGATAAAATCTTCGACCTGCTACTACAAGAGAAACAGATACAACTTCCGCCAAACCACGTAATTCCATTGGCCGAAGAATTGAAGAAGAAGAGATATTGCAAGTGGCACAATACGATATCACATCACACCAACGAGTGCAAAGTTTTTCGGCAACAAATTCAATCGGCTGTCGAGCAGGGAAGAATCAAGTTTGAAGACAAGAAGCCGATGAAGATTGATGGACACCCGTTTCTCGTGAATATGGTTTATGCGGGATCGTCGTCAAGGACTCAAGCCGATGAAGGAAGGCATCGAGGATATAGATCTAGGATTACTTCATCGGGCATGATAGAAAAATATTCGAAGTACGAAGAACAGTGGATTGAGCCGGACATGGAAAGATATAATCCGCATTGGAATTGCCCGTTCTTCCGTTTCTGCTGGGATCAAGGGATGAGATTGCCATCAATTGAAGATTGCCCTGAATGCAATAATATAGGGTCTCGGCAGGCTCAGCAGGAAAGGTTTTTTGCAAGATCAGCCACTTGAAAGGCGAACATCGGTACACAGCCGGTTGGGGCCAATCCATGAAGAATTCTTTGAAGAAAATGATGAAGAAATACATGAAAAACAACAAATCCAGAATCCTCAATGGTGTCCTAGCGGAATATTCACAAAGAATCAGAAGAGAAGGGCACAACGGCTACAACATCGAGAGCAACAAGAAGAGCAACGGCGGAATCAGGAGGAAGCCGATCATCGTCACAAGAGGACTAAACGAGTATGGCAAGTGAAGAAGAAGGACAATGAAGTTGATGCATCGGCTCCAGTAAACATGGTTTTCTTTTTGCCTCAGGAATATAAAACACTTTCATTGGACGAGGAAGGCAATGAAGAGGTTTCTGCTCAGCCAATGTTGCAACCCGATCAGGCTATATTTGATAAACCTGAAGAGTCAGAGCATCGGCATTTGAAGCCATTATATATCAAGGGCTATGTGAATGGGAAGCCGATGACGAAGATGCTAGTTGATGGGGGAGCAGCTGCTAATCTAATGCCTTATGCTACATTTAGAAAATTGGGGAAAACTGCCGAAGATTTGATCAAGACGAATATGGTGCTAAAAGACTTCGGTGGAAATTCATCAGAGGCAAAAGGCGTGTTAAACGTGGAGTTGACAGTGGGAAACAAGACATTACCTACCACGTTTTTCGTTATCGATGGAAAAGGATCATATAGTCTACTTCTTAGCAGGGATTGGATTCACGCGAACTGTTGCGTGCCCTCGACGATGCATCAATGTTTGATACAGTGGCAAGGAGATCAAGTCGAAGTAGTCCTAGCAGATCGGTCAACCAACATTGCAATGACCGATTTGCCGGTCTGGGAAGCCGATGGTGTTGATTGTTTGTCCGAAAAAACATGGGAAGGAGATTATCTTAAGGTCACCAGCCAAGGGATACAACCGATTCAGCAAGTCGGCTCCGAGTTGTTACTCTGATGGGCTCCATTGAAGATTTCGAGGGGAAACTGGGACAAGGGTTTACGTTGGCCGATGATTTAGAGGAGATCGACATAGGACCAGGAGATAAGCCAAGGCTGACGTACATAAGTAAAAAGTTATGCCTTGAACTTCGAGAAGAATTGATAACACTGTTGAAGGAGTATCGGGATTGTTTTGCTTGGGAATATCATGAGATGCCAGGATTAAGCCGATCAATTGTTGAACATCGGCTATCCATTAAACCAGGATATCGGCCATTTAAACAGGCTCCAAGGAGATTTAAGGCGGAGTTGTATGAGCCAATCAAAGCGGAAATTACAAGGTTATATGATGCAAAGTTTACAAGGCTGTGCCGATATGCTGAGTGGGTTTCTAATATCGTCCCGGTGGAAAAGAAGAATGGAAAGTTGAGGATATGTATCGATTTCCTTGATTTGAATAAGGCTACCCCCAAGGATGAATACCCGATGCCGATAGCAGATTTGTTGGTAGATGCAGCATTAGGCCACAAAATTATCAGCTTCATGGACGGCAATGCAGGATACAATCAGATTTTTATGGCAGAGGAAGATATACACAAGACTGCGTTTCGGTGTCCTGGAGCTATCGGCTTATATGAGTGGGTAGTAATGACGTTTGGATTAAAAAGTGCCGGTGCGACTTATCAGAGGGCGATGAATTATATATTTCATGATCTCATCGGCTTGCTAGTGGAAATTTACATCAACGATGTGGTGGTTAAATCCAACAGTGATGAAAGCCATATAGCCGATTTGCGGAAAGTGCTAGAAAGGGCAAAGAAATACGGATTAAGGATGAATCCCAATAAATGCGCTTTTGGTGTATCGGGTGGACAGTTTTTGGGTTTTATGGTTCATGAGCGAGGAATTGAAGTTAGTCAACGGAGCATTAGAGCCATCAAGACCACGGAGCCACCAAGCAACAAGATAGAGTTACAGTCATTGATCGGCAAGATTAATTTTGTAAGGAGATTCATATCAAATTTGTCAGGGAGAATTGAATCTTTTACCCCGTTGTTAAAATTGAAAGCCGATCAAGAGTTCGTGTGGGGGCTAGATCAGCAGAAGGCATTTCATGGAATTAAGAGTTATTTGAGTTCCCCACCTGTTCTAATTCCGCCGCAGAAAGGAGTGCCGTTCAAATTATACTTATCAGCCGATGAGAAATCCATCGGGTCTGTTTTAATTCAAGAGTTTGAAGGCAAGGAGCGAGTCGTGTTCTATCTAAGCAGAAGGCTTTTGGATGCTGAAACAAGATATCTTGCGGTGGAGAAATTATGCCTTTGTCTGTATTTCTCATGCACGAAGTTGAGGCATTATATCCTGTCGGCTGAGTGCACGGTGATTTGTAAAGCTGATGTGGTGAAATATATGTTGTCGGCTCCAGTTTTGAAAGGGCGAGTTGGTAAATGGATCTTTGCCTTGACCGAGTTTGACTTGAGATATGAATCGGCTAAAGCGATCAAAGGACAGGTGGTGGCCGATTTCATTGTGCAACACAGAAGGGTTCACGAAGATTATGTGGAGCCGGTCCCTTGGACTTTGTTTTTTGATGGATCGGTTTGCAAGCATGGATCTGGCATCGGACTGGTCATTGTATCGCCTCGGGGGGCAAGTTTTGAGTTTGCTTTTACAATTAAACCTTATCGGACCAATAATCAGGCAGAGTATGAGGTGGTGCTGAAAGGACTTCAACTTTTAAAGGAGATCGGAGCCGATATCATAGAGATTGTTGGTGATTCTTTGTTGGTGATCAAGCAGTTGTCTGGGGAATGAGTGCAGGGATGATGTTTTGAGATCATATTATGAGGAATGTACAGATTTGTTGAAGGATTTGAAGATGGTATCAATGGATCATATTCCTAGGGAGCAAAATCTAGAAGCCAATGATCTTGCACAGATTGCTTCTGGTTATCGGCTGACTAGACAGGTTGAGGTTGAAATAGCCGATAATGATATTCAAGATAAAGCCGATGATTGGAGACAGGAAATAATTGGTTATCTACAAAATCCGTCGCAATCGGTTTCTAGAAAGCTTCGGTATAAAGCTACTAAATATGTGGTGCTTGATGGGGAATTATATTATCGGACTTTTGAAGGAGTTCTGCTGAGATGCTTGAATTTGGAAGAAGCCAAAGTGGTTATGTGCGAAGTGCATGAGGGCGTTTGTGGGACTCATCAATCGGCTCATAAGATGAAGTGGTTGCTGAGAAGAGTAGGATACTTTTGGCCGACAATGCTGGAAGATTGCTTCAGGTACTATAAAGGATGTCAAGATTGCCAGAAGTTTGGAAATATACAGCGGGCACCAGCATCGGCTATGAATCCTATCGTTAAACTGTGGCCGTTCAGAGGATGGGGAATTGACATGATCGGTCAGGTTTATCCTCCATCAAGTAAGGGACATAAATTCATATTAGCAATGACAGATTATTTTACAAAGTGGGTAGAAGCGATTCCTCTGAAGAAAGTTACATCCAAAGAAGTGATCGAGTTTGTAAAGGAGCACATAATTTATCGGTTTGGAATTCCTCAGATGATAACTACTGATCAGGGATCGATTTTCGTGTCCGATGAGTTTCAACAATTTGCTACCAGTATGGGAATTAGGTTACTAAATTCATCACCTTATTATGCTCAAGCCAATGGACATGCAGAGGCTTCTAATAAGAGTCTAATCAAATTGATCAAGCGAAAGATTGATGAACAGCCGCGACGATGGCATACTACATTAGCCGATTCATTGTGGGCCTATCGGATGGCATGTCATGGATCTACTCAAGTACCACCTTATCAGTTGGTGTATGGACATGAGGCGGTTCTACCTTGGGAAACTAACATCGGCTCTAGGAGGATTTCTTTGCAAAATCAATTGACAGCCGATGATTATTATAACTTAATGACGGATGAACTCGAAGATTTAGCTCAGAATCGGTTAAGGGCGCTGGAGAGGATCAAGGAAAATAAAGCTAAGGTGTCTAGGCATTATAACAAAAAGGTGGTGAATAAGTCGTTTGCTGAAGGAGATCTTGTATGAAAATTGATTTTGCCGATCAGGTCCAGAGATAGTAAGTTTGGAAAGTGGTCGCCTAATTGGGAAGGGCCCTATCGGATTAATCGTTGTGTGCCTGGCAATGCCTACATATTAGAAGATCTTGGGGGGACGGAGTTTTCTAAAGCGCTTAATGGGAAATATCTCAAGAAGTACTATCCGAGCATGTGGATTAACTCCTGAGTCGGCTGGATGCGGCCGATTTCTAAAATAGTTCGAAAAGCCGATGTTTTTGCATCGCCTAAAGATAGCCGATATCAATTGATATTGTCTTTAGATTAAACAGACAAAAATACTAAGGGACAATTGAAAGAAACAGGGAACAAAGCCGATCAGATTATATTACAGTAAAAGTTAATCGGCGTGTCTGGAAATCATCGGTCGTTAGTATCAAGGTTTTACAAAAAGTTCTGAATTGTTTTGATCGCGCGTAGGCGGATCTGGTCAATCTCATTGATAGCACGAATGTCGTCTACATCGGATTTGTTTCCGATCGGCCAAGCACTCTGCCAGACATTGCATGTTGGTCGTTGGGCCGAGGGTTGCACCACCAAAAACAAACCGTTCCAGCCACAAGTTCAAAAAGGCGACATGTTCCCGATCGTCGACTAGTCCAGTTCCCTTGTTGTGGATTGATATATACCTGGACCAGCCACCGATGTTCTTCGTCTGAAGCCGATGAGCAGGCTTGAATCGGAGCCTGAAGGGGTTGATGTAATTCGTCGTGTCGAGGCAGGTGAGCATAGTCACATCCATCAAGGTGGGGTCATCGGCCCATGTCCGAACATGAAGGCGTTGAGGGCATCTGACCAGAAATATGAAGTCGATGCAAGCAGAGGTTCGTTCTTTTCCATATCGGCTAGAGAAAGGTTGATGCAGTGGCCGATGTTTGATTCTTCCCAGAGGGTTCTCTTCGCGGCCGATACTCTGATATACCAGTCCCTCCACCCAGGAAGCTTGCTCGGCCATGATCTGAAGCTGTTGGTCCAGTCACTGACTAACATGGCGGAGTTCTTGAAAGGAATGCGTTGGGTCTCGGCGCTGATGAAATCTGTGGGATCCTCGCTACCCATTGGGCCGTGATAGAAGAAATTCGGGTAATCGGCGGCTGGGATTAGGATTTGGCTTCTAAGGTTCTACAGTAAATGAGAACATGACGAAGAACAGGTGAAGAACATGGCAGATTGGATTCATCTAGGCTACAAAATCAGAGAAAACAATCGGGCAGAAAGATTACCTTGGGGACTGCGGATGCTGATGCCATTGTGCGAGAGGAAGAAGAGCGGGAATCAACGGTCGAAGAAAAGAGCTGCGACGGTTCGTCTAAGTTTGCCGGAGTTCGTCGAGGTCTGGGAAGATGAAGCGGTAGTGCTCTGGTGATGTGAAAGCGTAGAAAAGGTTAGGGAGACGAAGCGGTTTATAGAGGCATGATGACCGGGTGGGAATCGAGGCCATTGGTACTGTTTCAAACAATTAAGGCAAGTGGGCTACCTTGGGCCGCCTCGGTGTGAAGGAGATTTAAAAGCCCAGATGAAGAAACTTCGAAGTCTTATAGAAAATTCCGAAATTGGGGGGCATGTGTTAACGCCAAAATTTGGTATGGCTCTGTATCAGATTCGGCTAAGGAGAAAGTTGCTGTTAACTAACGGAGGTTGATCTAGAAGGAAGTCAAATCCAGGAAGGAGCCGTGAAGACCACAATATGGTAGTTAATTATCTTGATTATTAATTAGGCAAGGTTAATATTTTATCTTTAGGAAACCTGATCTCGTGTTCGATAGGGTCCTGTTAATGTTTCCTTCTGTAATTAGGAAATCGTGTGCCGTGTCCAATAAGGACTCGTATCAACTCGGGGTATAAATACGTATGCCCGGGTGCTTTGTAATCTATCGACATCAATCAGATCAATACAATTTTGGCGCATCGCCACCCTTTCGACGGGTTCTTGCTTCTCGAGCCGGGCTGCATCGGTTAAGTTCGACCTCCTGCGAGAGGGTAAGTCTCATCACCTCGGCCACCGCATCAGCTAGGACTTCCTCGGTTAAGTCCGATATTCTAGTCGGTTCACGGTGGACGGTTTACCATAGTATATCTATTCTGTTTATGGCTGCATCAGTTTAGTTTGATCTCATAGATCAATTAGGTATATCACATCACGCGTGCACAGATCGTATCAGCTTACTGGGAGCGATTTATCATCAGTTTGTGCTGCATCGGTTGGGTCCGACCTACTAAACTGCCAGTGATAAATCGTTCCTGCTAGGTTGATATTTTTTGCGCAAGCGTCTTATCGGGATGTATAGCCGATAAGTTATCATATTTTACATCACGATCACATTAGATCTATCGACTCATCGAGGTCCTGTTATCATCATCAGTCTGTGCTGCAACGGTTTGGTCTGTTGGTAATAACTTTACTCTTAATAAGCCGATGGGTTTTATGCGATGTTTTATTGGAGTGTTTAGCCGATAAGTTATCTTTATATCCAGCCAATTTGTCATAAACATGTTTAGAAAATCGCTGCCAAGTCGAGGCGACACGAAATTGCATATCTTGGTTTTTTCCCTGTGACGAGGACCCGGGCACAGGCAGCAAGTGAGGACCCAGGCACGGGCATGAGCAAGGGCCCGGGCACGGGCACAGGCAGCAGGCGAGGACCCGGGCGCGGGCACGAGCAAGGGCCCGGGCACGGGCGCGGGCAGCACCTTTAGGGCGGCGCTAGCAATTACTATCGCAATCGGCTGAAGTTTATTCAATCCATTTATTTACGCATTCTGCCTATTTATTTTATCAATTTACCAGCCGATTTTCAAATATTCCTTCGGCAATCGGCTAGTTTGGTATTTGCTTATCATTATTAGTTACTGTTCATGCCATCATCGGCTTCCAATCGGTGTATAAGTGCTACAGTTTATATCGGCCATAGGCCGATGAGATGAGTCCAGATCGGCTTCCAGCTAATTGGCTCATTGATCTAATATTTTCTATCTCCTTGTCAATTGCAGGGTCAAATTGACTGGCAAGCCTGCGAACCTCAAATTTAGGACCTGCACTGGAGTTAAGCAAATCTCCCAAGCCTTCGCGTGTCTGTAGACGCCGAACCAGATCGTCGGCCCCCGGCGGTTTTCGGCGTCAACAACCGTCCCGAGTGCCGCCTCCCTGCATCCCGCGAGCGTCGCTGCCGTCCCGTCGCCCTGCTGCCGAGGTCGCCGCCCCTGTTTCCCATCTGCCTCCACCGCTGTTGCTACGCCCTGCCTCTGTCGCCGCTGGGTGCTCGGTCGTCGGTGTCGTCTCCGCGAATCCCGCCTGCAGCTGGTGAGCATCTCGGCCCGTTGCCTCTCTCTGTGTCCGGTTGCCAACGTCGCCTCCGCGTCGCAGTGCCGTCGTCGGAACGTCGTTGCCGCCTTCTCGCCGATGCAGGCCATCGTCGCCATCTTCACCGCCGTCTCGGCCTACTCCTCCCCTCTTCTCAGCGCCGCTGCCTCTGGTCGCCGCCGCCTCCTGCTAGCCTAGCGCCGTCATCATCCTCATCGCCGTGGCCGTCGCGGAAGCCCAGCCGGCGTTGGTCGCCTTCGTCTGCCTCGGTGAGCCCCGAAGCTGCCGCCCTCCTCCTCCTGCCCCTGCCTCCTGAAGTCGCCGCCCTGTTCTGATCTCCTGCGCCTGTTCTTCGTGGTCGTCGCCGTCGGTGTCGGTTCCGCCATCGTCGTCTCCTTCCCGGCGCTGCCGCCCGTTGTGCCCTGTTCCCGTGTGCCGTTGTCATCGTCGTCGCTATCGTGTCATCGCTAGCGTCGTCGTCCTCGCCCCGGGTTCGCTATTCCCCTGCTGCTGCTGGTGAGCCCGAAGTCCGTCGCAGTCCCTGCAACTCGCCATCACCCCTGCTGCTTCCCCCTCCTCCTTGGCGCCGCCCCTTCCCTGAAGCCGCCGCCGCCCTGCAGGCCCATCTAACCGCCGCCTGCGCCTCTTCTTAGCCTCGCTACCGTCCCGCTCTGGAGCAGAACCCGCATCCCCTGCACAGTGCCGTTGCCACCCTTGTAGCTCCCCTGTCACACCGAAGCCGCCAGCCCCTACTGCCGACGATGAGCCGCAAGGTTTCCTCCCTGCCTCATCATGACCAAGCAACTGCCGTGCCACCGGCCTTGTGTTCCCCTTGGCGTTGCCCGTCCTCCATCCTCGCGGCCAAGCCGCCGTCATCCTCATCGTTTTGTCGTTGGTCGTCGCCGTCGCACTGCGTCACCGCCCTTCACCGCCGTTGCCGCTGGCCTTCGCCCTTGTCCTCCTCGGCCGCGCGCCGTCACGCAGCCCCCTTGTGACCCCGACATGTGGCCCCATTGGTAGTGTCTCTTCGCTGTGTATGACGGGTGGACCCCTTTGCACAGTAACTGAAACCCTCTCGACCGTCGGATCCACCCGATTTGATCTGAGCTGCTAGGTCTTCATAAAATCCCGAAGCCGAATCACAGCCGTCTGATCTTCGAGACCTAATCTGAACCCTCGGATATTCATGTCTCTCCGGATGTTGCCACGTCAGCCTTAGCCACCTAAGCAGTCCACCGGCCCCTTCTATTCCTAAATCCATGAACCAAGTCCACCATACGCCTGGTCACTGACCATAGACCCCATATGTCAACATTCATCCAAAATAATTATTCTAATCCGAAAATCCAGAGAATATTCCCAAGAATATTCTTTTCCCAATTCCTTTTTGGATTTACTCTGAATTCAATTTTCCAAAAGCCATATCTTTTCCGTCTGAAGTCTGAATCGACCCGTTCTTCTTCCTAAATTCATCTAAAATCACAATCTACTTGTTTATATATTTTTATGTATTGTTTATTTGGAATTTCGCTGTAGTTACGTGTAGTCTACGGAAGAGTTCGAAAGAGCAATTGAAGACTTTTGCAATTGCAAGGCAAGTCACACGACAATCTCCTTGAGCATGTTGATCCCATTTATAAAAGTTATTTTATTTTAAAGTTATTGCATGAAATGCTTTAGAATGACATTATTACGGGTAATTATTTAATAGCCAATATTCCTTGATATTTATGGCCATTTTGTTATTGCTATCTATACCTTGATACCTTGGGTGAATAATACTGACTAGCTGGATGACTATTTAATGGTCTAGCTAGATTATTGAGGATTTGCTTAGCCATGCCTAGAAACTATAGTGACACTTTATGTGGGGAAAGTTAATGAATCACTTATCAATGATTAATGGACAATGGCTACAATTTCACGACCATGAGTCGTGGTTGATTAATTAAAATGTGACAACTCAAACTTGATTGATGGTGGGTTGTGAGTACCGGGTTGGAATGTTGCTAGTGGTACTCATGACAGTTAAGGACCGGTTCGCGGACTACTTGTTGCGAAGCAATACTTGTGCTAACCACAAGCTAGTATGGGTAATGGTGGGAACCAAAGTGTAGTACGTTCAACCGGGGTCCACCATGGTGTGTTGTGGCTGTGTCAATAAGACCACCATGGCTGCGTCAATAAGTCCATGTCTTGGGCGTTGGGCCGTCTCCCAGCCGAGGTATCTGATCAATCCTACCGGAGACTGGTGGTCCAGCGGGTGGCTTCCTTGTTGTGTGGATTACATGGAGGGTCCTATCACAATTCCTTTCTGAGGTACCGTGGTGGTATTAATGCGCACAGTGATGTGTTGTGGAGTTGTGTCTTGTGGGTAAATTGGTACAACTTTGGCCAGAGTAAAACTATTCGAATAGCCGTGCTCGCGGTTAATGAGCGGCCTAGCAATGTTTTCTGTGATTAGTCCCACACTGATTAATGATAATGATAAATGATGGAATATTGATAGCTTCTGTTTGGAGAAGTCATGGTTTGGGCCTGAACTGCGTTGGAGTGTTGTTCAGAGATGGATTTAATGTTGATATTAATTAAACTATATAGTTTTCAATGATTTTAAATGCAAATGTTTTAAATGTTGTTTTACACAAATAAGCCATATTATGCCTTTCCTTTGGTATCCTGTTACATTACATTGCATTCCCTAGTGTGGCTTGTTGAGTACGGTGGGTGGTACTCAGTCTTGCATTATTGCAATTTTTAGAGTGAAGCTTTGCGAGGAGAAGAAGTTGGTGTTTGGCTTATACCCCAGTTGAGCTGCCTGTGGCTCGGAGCTAAAGCTACGCTAGTTGCCGTTCCGCTGCTATTTCTTCTGTGTGAGGACTAAGTGCCTCTGTTGTAAGTATTTATCGTTATTTCGTATTTGGTTATGTTTATCAAATTGTCGATTTGTGTACCTCGGCTGATTCCTGGATGAGGATTTATTGCACAAATTAGCTTTGGAAATTCTGGTGAATTTCTGGGCATGACAATTACATCAAGTGGCCCAGAGATATTTCTCCCATTAACTGGGAGGGGCAAATTCTATCTTGATTATTCACATACCGCTACATGTTGAAAGTGCATCTATCTCCTAAGTGGGTTTTGGTGGATTAATAACAAAGCGGTTAAGGGACTAATGCGTTTATCGAGAATTGTGTAGAGAATTAGTCCCAGATTGCTTAGTGTGGTGCATGGAGACCCCCCACAAAAACATGATGTAAAACGGCGAAGCGACTCGGAGTTTATTTTAAATTCGTTTCAACTTTCTTTTGAGTCGTAGGAAACTATACTATTAAGAGGGGTTGCAAGCAGTGTTCCAAGATCACTCAAGTGCTTAAGATCCAAATAGCTGAGAGTCCATCACTTTGGCACAACACATACACTTGGGATGGGATAATTTCAATGTCAGGGTCGGAGGTTCCGACCCCCAGGGTTGGAGGCTCCGACCAGCCAACTCGGCTAGAGACTAAGTGTTGGCCGGAGGCTCCTACCCCTGGGGTAGGAACCTCCTGGCCAAAATCTGTGAGTAACGGCTAAGTGACGTAAACCATGTCCTATAAAGCCCAAACTTTGATTCTAGCCGTTATTGAGGCATACCACTTCATTCCAACTGTTCCCTAGCCTCTCCTAAGGTTCTTTGAGCTCTCCCAACTAGTTCTAGTGCATCCTTGGTGATTCTTGTGAAGATCTAGTGGGAAATTGAGTGAATTTTATTGAGAGAAGGCTAGAAGGATCTTGTGCACTTGAGGAGAATGCGGATTGGCTGCTTGGAGCTTATTTCTCTTAGAGGGAAACCTCCTTGATGGTTTGGCGTCGCCCGCAAGCTTTCTCTTATTGTGGATTGTCCTGGGAAAGTTTGTGAAAGTTAATCTCGCCTCCGCAAGGAAAAGAGATAAATTCTAGTGGATACCAAGTTGATCTTCGTGGTCGCTTGGTGAGGAAAGGGGTCAATTGAGACCCGGCTCTTTGGAACTCCTCAACGGAGACATAGGATCTTTGTGATCCTGATGTGGGCGTGGGTGTCCCATTCTTTCGATGAGAGGATAAGTCGATTGGATGGAGCGACATTGGCGATCCGACTACAACCGTCCAGGGACGTTGTGCCTTAGCAATTGTTACACCAACTCCAGAGGCTGTTCGCAATCTCGACGGATGCACGATCAACCCAACCACGAGGGTATTTGTTCCTGTAAGCAATCGAGAACTAGCAAGAACAAGATGAACAAGTAACTTAATTTATGAATAAAAGATGTAGGTTTAACTCAGAGAACAAACGGTGGGGTTCCAAAGAGGAGCAATCCAGTGATCTAGCCGATCACGGGATTACACGGTAAAGTAGCGACGCTAACTTTAATCTAACAAAACCCAATTTATTTGTGGCGGCTCTAAAGGTATTAATAGGATGGGAGGACGACCACATGGGTGTTGGGGTCATTCTCCAAACCTAGGACACGTCCCTAATGGACTCAACTTGATACATGGGCCTTCGGCCCAAAACCGGTGACGCAGCACCTTAATAGAAAATTTCTTGTCACTAAAATGATGATTGCAGATGATTCCGAGCAGATATGAGCATGATTCTAGATCCGTTGGAAAGTAGACTTGATAAGCTTTCCGTGAAGTACTAGAACTCCCAAATCGGAGTTCGTATGAAGTTGTGGCGGTTGTCACAAGTTGGTGTTGTCGTATAGTCCGAATCCAGCCTGCGCGAATCCCTTTCCTTGTTGATCTTCTCCCTTTCCTTGTTGATCTCCCATCATTCCTGAGCAACAACAACATACGTGGATCTCCATGCTCTACATAAGTTGGAGACAAACTTAGAAACGAACTCACCTAATAATTAAACTGGCGTGCACGAGCGCGAGTAAGCGGCGGCGTAGGTGTGGACATATCGACAGTATTGATGTCCTCATCATCCCCCCCAACTTGCATTTGAGTTGTCCTCGACTCAAGCTCATATTCTTCGCCTAAATATGGCTTCAAATCTGCAATGTTAAATGTGAGACTAACCCCAAAATTTACAGGTAGATCAAGCTTATATGCATTCTCATTAATTCTCTCTATCACTTTAAAAGGTCCATCAGCTCTAGGCATCAATTTAGACTTTCTCAAATCAGGAAACCTATCCTTTCTCAAATGAAACCAAACCAAATCTCCGGGTTCAAAAATCAATTGCCTTCTACCTTTATCACCAGCTATCTTGTACTTAGCATTCATACGCTATATGTTTTCTTTAGTGGTCTCATGCAGTTTTAACATCAATTCAGCACGTTGCTTAGCATCAAAATTCAATGTTTCAGAAGATGGCAAAGGCAACAAATCAATTGGAGCGCGAGGCACCAACCCATAAACAATCTCAAATAGACACATCTTTGTAGTAGAATGCAGCGAACGATTATAAGCAAATTCAATATGAGGCAAACAATCTTCCCACATTTTAATGTTTTTCTTCAAAACTGCCCATAACATAGTAGACAAGGTTCTATTCACAACTTCAGTTTGACCATCAGTTTGAGGATGATAAGTAGTATAAAATAAAAGCTTAGTTCCCAATTTAGCCCATAAAACTCTCCAAAAGTGACTAAGAAATTTAGTATCACGATCAGACACAATTGTATTTGGCACACCATGTAAGCGAACAATCTCTCTAAAGAATAAATCAGCAATATGAGTAGCATCATCAGTTTTATGACATGGTATAAAGTGTGCCATTTTAGAAAATCTATCCACAACAACAAAGATGCTATCAGGCCCCTTCCTAGTCCTAGGCAATCCCAACACAAAGTCCATGGAAATGTCTTTCCAAGGAACGCTAGGTATTGGTAAAGGAATATACAAACCATGTGGATTTAATCGTGACTTAGCCTTTTGACAAGTAGTGCAGCGAGAAACAAACCTCTCCACGTCCCTTCTCATCTTGGGCCAAAAGAAATGACTAGCAAGAATGTTTTCCGTCTTCTTTGCTCCAAACTGTCCCATCAGCCCGTCTCCATGCGCTTCGTGTAGCAATAACAAACGAACGGAGCTAGCTGGAATGCATAGCTTGTTAGCTCGAAACACAAACCCATCATTGAGGACAAATTTATTCCATGTCTTTCCATCCTTACAATGCAACAACACATCTCTAAAATCAACATCATGCACATATTGGTCCTTAATTGTGCCTAATCCAAAGATTTTATAGTCAAGTTGGGTTAATAAGGTATACCTCCTAGACAAAGCATCAGCAATGATATTCTCTTTTCCCTTCTTATGTTTTATTACATAAGGAAAAGACTCAATAAATTCAACCCACTTAGCATGTCTACGGTTCAATTTACTTTGACTACGAATATGCTTCAAAGATTCATGATCAGAATGTATAACAAACTCTTTGGGCCACAAATAATGCTACCAAGTTTTCAAAGATTGAACTAAAGCATATAATTCTTTATCATAAGTAGAATAATTCAGCATAGGCCCAGATAATTTCTCACTAAAATATGCAACAGGTTTACCTTCTTGAATCAGCACGCCTCCAATCCCTACTCCGCTAGCATCACACTCAAGCTCAAAAGTCTTACCAAAATCAGGGAGTTGGAGCATATCTTTAAGTATATTGAAAGCGTCTTCTTGTAGTTGTCCCCATTGAAACTGGATGCCTTTCTTTGATAGCTCGTTCAATGGTGCAACAATTGTGCTGAAATCCCACACAAAACGACGATAGAATCCCTCGAGTCCAAGGAAACTCCGCACCTGTGTGACCGTTTTAGGAGTCGGCCAACTCTAAATTGCCTCAACCTTGGCTTGATCAACCTCAATCCCCTGCGGAGTAACAACATAGCCAAGAAACGAGACTTGATCGGTGCAAAAACTGCACTTCTCAAGGTTACCAAACAAACGTGCAGCGCGCAAAGCATAAAAAACAGCACGTAAATGATCAAGATGATCCTCTAAAGATTTGCTATAGATCAGAATATCATCAAAATATACCACCACAAAGCGACCAATAAAAGCATGTAAAACTTCATTCATTAATCATATGAAAGTGCTAGGTGCATTAGTTAAACCAAAGGGCATCACTAACCACTCATACAATCCGAACTTAGTTTTAAATGCTGTTTTCCATTCATCTCCCAATTTCATGCGAATCTGGTGGTAACCACTACGCAAATCGACTTTAGAAAAAATGATAGAGCCACTTAATTCATCAAGCATATCATCTAACCTATGAATAGGATGACGATAGCGAATTGTAATATTATTAATAGCTCTACAATCAACGCACATACGCCATGACCCATCTTTCTTAGGCACCAATATCACCGGAACAGCACATGGACTAAGAGACTCGCGTACGTACCCCTTGTCAAGCAATTCTTGAACTTGATGCTGAATCTCCTTTGTTTCCTCTGGGTTGGTCCTGTATGGCGCACGGTTGGGTAGGGAAGCTTCGGGAATCAGATCGATTTAATGCTCAATCCCATGCATCGGTGGTAGCCCCGGTGGTGTCTCCTTTGGAAAAACATCCTCATACTCCTGCAAAAGGTTAGTGACCGCAGGAGGAAAAGAGAAAGGTATATCTTGAAATGAAAATAAAGCCTCCCTGCATACCAAAGCATAGCAAACAGCATTACTTGTATCCAAATTGACAATATCAGATTTAGTAGCGAGCAAACAAACACCTTTTATTTTAATCACATTTTTCTTGTCATGTTTAGATTTAGATTCCTTCTTCTTATGTTGCTCGAGTTCCTTTGCTACAATCTGATTTTCACTTTTAACATGCTCCTGATTTTTCTCCTTATTAGCTCTAGCAACCTCATCCTTCAAAATAGCTTCAGGAGACATAGGATGTAGTACAATTTTCTTCTTATCATGCATAAAAGAGTATTGATTTGTTCTACCATGATGCAACGTGTCTTTATCATATTGCCAAGGTCTACCCAACAGCAAAGAGCAAGCATGCATAGGTACGACATCGCAATCAACAACATCACAATAAGAACCAATCGCAAAATTCAACCGAACCAGTTGTGTTACCTTAACTCTGCCACTGTTGTTGAACCACTGAATGTAATATGGATGCGGGTGCGGTTTAGAGTGCAACGCAAGCTTAGTTACCATTTCATTACTTACTAAGTTTCTGCAACTTCCCCCATCGATAATGGTGCGACAGGATCGCTTGTTGACGATGCACTTCATCTGAAATATGTTATGCCGTTGGTTCTGCTCCGCTTTACTCATTTGTGCACTCAACACACGCTGCACAATAAGACTCTCATAGTGCTCGGCATCTTCAGCACCAATATGTTCCTCATCTTCACTTCCTGCATCATTAGCTACAAGCAATGCAAGTGTATCCTCATCCAAATCACTAGCGGAAGAATACTAACCATTCTCCTTAATAATCAGAATGCGTTTGCTAGGACAGTCCCTTCACAAATGTCCAAAACCCTTGCATTGATGGCATTGAACATCCCTTGTTCGTCCTATGGAAGCAACCGAAGAAGCGCTCTTGGCAGGGGTTTGTACATAATCTTTGGTTGCCTCTGAAGCACACAGTGCTGTAGTAGAAGGTGGTGGCCGTGGCTTGTTGCTCGAGGGCGACGGTGCAGCTGAACGGCTTGGTGGTGCAGGGGCGCTCCGAGGTGTCCATGAAGCTCTCCCTATAGAAAAGTTAGCTCTTGTGCGTGTACGTCGTCCCTGCACTTCTCTTTCAGCTTTGCAAGCATAATGAAACAATCGAGTCATATTATTGTACTCTTTGTAGCTAAGAATATCATAAATTTCTCGGTCTAAACCACCCAAAAATCTAGCCATAGCAGCCTCCTCATCCTCTTGTAAACCACAATGCAACATGCCTATTTGCAATTCCTGATAATATTCTTCCACACTTTTGTTACCCTGTTTCAACTGTTGCAGCTTATTTAACAAATCGCGTGCATAATATGAAGGTACAAATCTAGCACGCATAACCCGTTTCAAACCATCCCAATTATGTGGCATAGCATTCACATGTGTAAGACGGTACTCACTCCACCAAATAGAAGCATAATTAGTAAACTCACTAGTAGCAGCCCTAACCCTCCTATTTTCTGGAATATCATGACAAGCAAACTTTTGGTCTACTGCTAACTCCCACGAAAGATAAGCATTAGGGTCATATTTACCATCAAAAGAAGGTATAGTGAATTTGATCTTACCAAACGATTCATCATTGCCATGTACCTCACGGTGTGGTCGGTGGGGAGCCATGCTGGTGCGGTTGAATCTAAGTCGGCGCTGGTCCGGATCATCCTCAGAGTCAGCAATATAGTCATGTTCGTCCACCTCACTGCCCATGACTCCATATCCACCAGCAGCAACATTGGGCACCACTGGAGGTGCCACCCGGGGTGCTTGGGCAATCTCATCAAGGTGCCTCATAACATCAGCAAGGGTGGTGTTCACGGTGCCCATGGAAGCTTCTAGGGCCGTGAGCTTGGTGTTGGTCACGATCTGCGTAGCCTCCATATGACCTAGCCACTCATTGGTGGTACGCACATCTTCCTCAAGACCTTCTGTGCGCACCCTCACTTGGTTGGCAAAATGTTGTATGATTCCCTTGGTTCGGGGTGAATGTGATGCTCCCTCGTTCTGTTCTTCAATCCCTACCATGGTTAGAAAAAGGAAACGAAAAACAAGGACAAATATACACAAGAAGGTTCCTCGACACTACTAGGATATAGGTAGTGTAAGTCCCTCACTCTCAACCTGTTCAAAAAAGCTCTTACCAATTCTTACCAAGCTAAACAGGAGGTGATGGCAACCGTCAGACTGGAGCAAACTCCTGGAGAGGTGTATTGACGCCTTGGTTACTAAATCCCTGTCAAGTGATAGTCGAACCGGTGGAGCTATAGGAGGGCTGAAAGTGAACAAAGGAATACTAGAACCACGTTAGTGAAAGCAAGTTGAATAATCGTTCAACGTTGGTACCATGTTGGTCCTAGGCTAGGACGTACTAGAGACGCGAGCCTAACCACAAATGATGCCACAAATGGTCCTAGGTAGGTAAAACAAGCTCTTGAACAGCAAGACTGCACACTTCTTTTGTTCCTTTTTTTTCTCCTTTTTCTTCTTTTTTTTTGGCACCCTATTTTTTGCTTTTCTTTTTTTTCTCAACTAGGAGCTCAAGAACAGCAAAACCTTAGTAAGGTATAGCTCAAAGCGATGTAAGATGTGGCCTATAGAAATTCGTGAGCATGCTTTAAAACTCGTGCTGAAACTTTGGACCTCGAAAACTCAATCTTCCCAGCCGAATTTCGCAAAATATTTTCGGACAAACTCAGCAAAGCAGGGAGAACCTTCTGGGAAATTTTCTATAGATGTCCGCAGACTACTTATTTGCCCGATTTCGAGTCCGTATGCGAAAGTTATGCCTGTTTTAAGATAGGTAGCTCGCGTTAGGGTTTTGCGGCTCAACCCCACCTCGGATCAGCAAAGGACTCCCACTCGGACTCAAGCACAACTCCTCCTTGGATTTAGCCAGACCAACTCGGACTCTGCAAACCCTGGATTAAAGACTTGACCGGCGGTGAGGGCGATGATGGTGGCGATATGGCGTGGCAAGAACTCAAAACTCTAAACGCCTAGACGCTAAGACCAGCAACTCGACACAATGATGCAACAAAAAACTCAACAAACTTAAAGTAAGCAGAACTAGTAAAAGGCTCAAATTGGCTTGGACCTCGGTAATCTAATCTACTATTTGTTCTTTTTTGGCTTCTGGACTGTAGGTAAAAAAAATGATGAAACAATAAATCTCTCACCGAGCAACCTTGAGCTCTGATACCACCTGATGTGGGTGTGGGTGTCCCGATCTTTCGATGAGAGGATAAGTCAATTGGATGGAGCGACGTTGGCGATCCAATTACAACCGTCCAGGGACGTTACGCCTTAGCAATCGTTACACCAACTCTAGAGGCTGTTCGCAATCTCGACGGATGCACGATCAGCCCAACAACGAGGGTATTTGTTCCTGTAAGCAATCGAGAACTAGCAAGAACAAGATGAACAAGCAACTTAATTTGCGAATAAAAGATGAAGATTTAACTCAGAGAACAAACGGTGGGGTTCTGAAGACGAGCAATCCAGTGATCTAGCCGATCACGGGATTACACGGTAAAGTAGCGACGCTAACTTTAATCTAACAAAACCCAATCTGTTTGTGGCAGCTCTAAAGGTATTAATAGGATGGGAGGATGACCACACGGGTGTTGGGGTCATTCTCCAAACCTAGGACGCGTCCCTAATGGACTCAACTTGATACATGGGCCTTCGGCCCAAAACCGGTGATGCAGCACCTTAACAGGAAACTTCTCATCACTAAAATGATGATTACAGATGATTTCAAGCAGATATGAGCACGATTCTGGATCCGTTGGAAAGTAGACTTGATAAGCTTTCTGTGAAGTACTAGAACTCCCAAATCGGAGTTCCTATGAAGTCGTGGCGGTCGTCACAAGTTGGTGCTGTCATATAGTCCGAATCCAGCCTGCGCGAATCCCTTTCCTTGTTGATCTCCTCCCTTTCCTTGTTGATCTCCTCCATCATTCCTGAGCAACAACAACATGCGTGGCTCTCCATGCTCTACATAAGTTGGAGACAAACTTAGAAACGAACTCACCTGATAATTAAGCTGACGTGTACGAGCGCGAGTAAGTGGCGGCGTAGGTGTGGACGTATCGACAGTATTGATGTCCTCATCAGATCCGAACTTCGGGAGAAATCTTTGTGCCTCCATTGTGTTTTCTCGTTATTGCCTCATTTTGTATCTTACCTTACCAGCATTTATCTCTTTCTGTATTACCTGTATCACACTTGATCTCTGTCAAAATTATCCATTATTGAAGTATCTTGGTAGAGTCAGAACTCCACGGTCGGAACCTGCGGTGTTCTTGGCCGGAACCTCCGACCAGCCCAAGAGAGCTGGTCGGAACCTCCTACCATTTTGGTCGGAGGTTTCTACCATAATTTTACCGCTGTATTTGGAGAATTTTTCAGGAATGCCTATTCACCCCCCTCTAGGCGACATCAACGGGCTTTCACATGTTTTATAGCAAACCCATAGACTACTTTTATAATTACCCAGTTATGGAGTAGTATTTGGCAGCCCCAAAGTAAGTTACTATAAATGTTGGGAACCATAACAATCTCAGGTATAAGAGTTCTACACCAATACTACTTGAGACCAACTAATGGCATATCATATACAACTCTTGCAGTGTCTCAAGTTGGGTCTATCTAACAACATGTTCTCTAACATGTGTCCATATTATTCATTTGGTATCTTTATACCATGAGACATGATCATCAATCAATACATTTGCTGATCTTAAAATCATATCCGTTCCATATATGATATATAATCAGGATCATTCAGAAATAGTAACATATCACATAAAGAGTCTCATGAATAAGTCACATACTCATTTATCAAAAGTAAGTTATCTATCTCAAGGAACTCTTTATTTATAAATTTGTTGGAGCAGGCTGCAGCCCCTTCGGACCGTCCCCCTTTCGGAATGCTCAAGACCAAAGCCACCAACCGGAGCCCCCTCGATGGCCCAGGACCGAAGACATGTGGGCGAAGGGCCTAGCCCGAGGGCGAAGGATGTGGCATGTCCAGCAAAGACAGAGGACTTGAGGGTGAAGTACTAAAGTGTCACTTTCCATCCAAAATTCCGGTGCTTTATTGTGTGAAAATTCTCGTCCAGGAATCAACCGAGGCACACATGATAAAGTTGATAACAAAGTAATTGTTTTCATGACGACTGTATTTATTACATAGGTGAATGGCACCTCTCAAAAAAATAAAGTTCTAAGTAGCGGAAATAAACTACGGACAACATGATGACACCCACTCCACGCACTTGACCCGGCTCCCGCTCAGTCCTCCAAGAAGTCTTCCTCGCTGTAGATCCTCTCTGATGATGATTGTTGATTGCAAGGTGAGTACATGAAATACTCCATGTGAGGGCCACCCCGAGACTTGTACCGCAGTTTACATCTCGCCACTTCAACGCTAACTCTTAGAGTGGTGGGGTCTCAAATAAAATCAAATAAAACCAGTAACCACCACACCTCAAAGCTGACCTGACATCGAGAACAACAATTACGTTACAAACTTATGGCGTCGAACCTGAAATAAATGAGATACTCAACAGAATAGCTTTTGCCAGTCCTCCCCGAGATATGCCCGTCAAACCACATGACGGTGGCGACCAAACGACTACATATCACAGAGGACTCGATCCATACCAACTATTGGGCAAATATCTCAATTATTTCAAGCCCATACTTATGTTCGACTAGCTCCCAGGAAAAGTACTAGTCTCACACGTTCATGTCAAGCAATGGTATAGATTAAGGTGGTGTTCTAAGGAGCTTATTTTTCTAGCTTATAAGCCGCACGCAAAACGAGAAATGTCATTAGCGCATGATTAATTAAGTATTTACTATTAAAAACTTGAAAAATGGATCTATTTGATTTTTTAGAGATACTTTCATATAGAAAGTTTTTGCAAAAAATGCACCGTTGATCGTTTTGGGATGCGTGCTCATGGGAAACGAGAAAATAAGCGGCTTAAATAAGTGAGAAAGAACAGGGTGTAAATAGGTGAATAAGTAAATAAAGTAAATTTATAAGCTCAGAGTTTACCTAGGCCAACCGGCCAAATAATATGGTTCAGCAGAAGCTTGTCTACCTATAACATAAGCAACCGACTAGGGTAAACCTCCTTTAAAGAACCAACTTGAAGAAGCAACGAATCCCGTAGCACTCAATCTACAACAAGGTAATCAATAGAAATACAAGCAAAAGTCAGTACATTACCGAAATAATTTACTGGCAATGTCAATCCTACAATACATGCAAGTTCTAAATCAAAGAAAGGCTATTTGTAGTCTCATGTTTGTATAAAGCCAGTTTTTGTTCACAAGCACTTTCAACGGTATTTGGTAAAGCAATAAAACATGTATAATATGTAAAGAAGGTGATCAACATAATATAAGTATCATACTTGTTACCCTGGCAACAAGTCATCATAATCATCAAAATCACCAATCCATATCCCAATTTTATAAATACAGCTATAAATCATAAAACTATACTCTCAACACATCCCTATGTCGCTTATGACCATGAGCACGGCTAACCGATTAGTTTTGACTCTGCAGAGTTTGTACAACTTTACCCACATGATGTGAATTCTCTAGTTTGTTCGGTACCCGTCGGTACTACCACACTCTACACGTTGAATGCGGTCTAGAGGTCACAACAAAGCCGTTACATTGTTTACTTGTCTAACCTTGCATGAGCACGATGAGCGAAACCCCGCACTAAGTCTAGATTCTTAATGCCGTCACGGTGGTTAGCCAAACACCGAGACGCCGTGGAGAAACAACCCACGTGGCACTCACCGTTGTATTGGACAGCTTCATGCTGTAAGTAGAGAAACAACCTACTTACATAACACACGCACACTAGGATGATTCCAGTCTGTAAAAATTTTAACACATGCACATGGGTAGCTTCTATAAACCATCGCCAAGAGTAGTTTATACTACAACCGCCTCCCGAATGCAATGTTAGACGCATAAACAACTTAATAGGCTAAGGTTTTCCTATACCAACACATGTGGTTACACTGTAAACAATAGCGGGTGACATAGAGTTCGGTCCTTAATCGACTCAGGCGAGCACTCCCCCTATCGATGTGCAACTACTCCATATGCACACCACTTGCCGCCCAAGTCTAAAATATTATTTTTCATCATTTTAGTTCACAAATAACCAGAGGTTTCACCTCTATTCAAAAGTTATGAAATTCCCAAAATCTCGTTTATCAAGTGATCACATTCTATTCTAGCAAATCTCTAAGCATAGCTAAGCAATTTTTCATTTAAGTAAGCAATAATAAACCCATATGAGTACAAGTGAAGTACTTTAACCAATCCTAGGATTTCAACCAGCAAGGAATTCAAAATTATCAAGGTGGATCATGCAACAAGTTGGGTATAGCTACCATTTTCCACATTTTAAATGCCAATAGTTATAAATACACATGCAATTTTGTAAACAACACATTTCATTCCCCAAAACATAGGATTCAAATTGTTCAAAGGAGGAGGGGAGAATACTTGCCTTACTCTTGAATACCTAGAGCAATACTCAAATCCACTCCTTCACCGACTTCAAATTCGTCCGTCGAAAGAAAATTATCGTATGATCATATAAATAGCAAATAATGCGAAAAATCCAAAATACTCTAATATGCATGAGGTTTATGAAAGAATTAGGTGCTGACTTAAGATGTATTTAGGTGAAAGAATTTTTATTTTATTTCTTTTTATTTGGGAGTTACGAATTTAACGTCTTCTATGTACGCAATACGGTATTTGTACCTTATATAGATTTTAGAGACGCTTTGCTAGGTGTTTTTCCAAGTGTGAGCTTTAGCCAGTGGGTGGGTATTGAATTTGAATGATTTTTGGTGAAATAAGTTCCATATTATTACTTCGCATCTCGGAGATATAAATTCTAGAAGCTATACGCGTGAAATACGGTGTTTGCACTCTCGATGGGTTTTAGGGTTACCTCAAGAGGTAGTTTTGTCAAATTCCTATTTAGTATTAAGGGTTTTCAAAGGAGTGGGGTGCAAGAGATTCTAATTTATCCTTTGGTATTTGGAAAATATTGTGCCTAGGGCTTTTAGACGTGAATATGTCTAACTACGAAATATTCCTAAATATCCGAGTTACCCTATTGTGAGTGGAACTTATACTATGGTTGGGTGCTGGTCCTAGATGAATGACTATGAAGAAAATTCTATTTTATCCACTTTTATTTAGAAGACTTGAATTTGTAAAACCTAGGCATGTATACGGTATTTATATGTGTATTTAGTATATGTGTGTTCTAGGACTAAGTTTTTATGAAATCTAACTTTATATATTTAGAGAAGGATGTGCTGTGAACTTATTACCATTTGAGTATAATTCAGCTAGAGTTAAAATAGAGTTTCTATGACTTTTAGAAACTATTCTCCCTTTTATATCCTATACAAAATATTTATCTATTATACAAATTCTAAAGGTGTTTTGTGTATTACTTTTAGTTAATCTTCTCTTTACAGAAATATAGAGCAAGACATTATGAAGCTAACAAACTTGGGTTCATGCTATTTGGAGTTAAGATGAATTTCCTATGCATTTTAGAAGTTACTACACCTTTTATACATTTATCAAAGTATTTACTATTACCAAATTGTATAAAGGTGTCTTTTGTACAAATTTAACCAAATCTTAGTTTACATTAGCAAAGTTCAACATTTTGTGAATTTATCAAGTTTTGATTTACCAAAATTGGAGTTAACATGAGGTGGATAAGATTTTTAAAGTGTTTATACATATTTATAATTTTATCAAATTTTTTATGCATATTAAGCATTAGTTATTCCAGATTTTAATCTACTGAAATAAAGTTTGTAATTTTGTGATTCCAACAAATTTTGTTTCGTCCAATTTAGAGCTAAGATGAATTAGTTATGGATTTTACAAATTTACCCTTTTTTTAGTTTAGCAAGAAATACATGTAGCCTTTCTCTTAAGTCTTCTTGGTCCACTGGTCGGTGAGTGTCAAAATGCAGAAAAGTCCCTGGGTTTCCTAGAAATACAACCTGCAGTCCAAAGGCACATTGGAAAGGAAACTTTGGTAATAGTGCTAATGTTTTTTTTATTTCCAATTAAGTCCTTGGGTCCATATGTAAGTCTAAACGTTTTTTTATTTTAGACCCTGAAAGTTTCAAACTACTCCCAACCACATGCTGGTGCCTCTAACCGCACGGGCCCGCATGGCAGTGTGACAAAATTTGGGCATGGCGAGGCAGAGCAGAGACACGCATGGCCGGTGAGCTTCTCGCCACTGCCGGTGGCGAACGGCGGCTCGGCCTGGGTTGCGTCCAAAAGGAAAAGGATAGAGGAAGATGAGGCAGACCCATGGATGCAGGTGCGGAGGTTAGAGGTGGACGGAGGCTCGCCGGAGACGAGCTCGAGCAGCGGTTAGTTCTCAGGTGTATGGTGCAGATAGCCTTGTGGCTATTATTTCAGGAGAGTGAGGTATGTAGAAGCTCCTATGGGTTCCCAAGAAGCTCACCATGCGATTACCCGAGGTGGGGGAACACTGGATGGCGGTGGCGGCAGTGAAGACACTCCGGCGGCGGCAGAATTCCACAGGTTCACGGCGGCAACTCGCTTCGGTTGATCTGAGACCAAGGTAAGACGTCTATAACGTTAGGGACCTCCTAGGGATGGTGAGAGAGTGAGGAATAGAAAAGAAGCTCACCGGAGAAGACGAATTTCACGGCAGCGGCTCGGAATGGTTCCAGATCGGAGCCGAGGAAGAAGACTCCCGATCTCCGAGCTCCGGGCACTATTGATGGGGGTTCTTGATGGGTTCAGGAGAGGAGGTAGAGGCGACGACGATGGCGTGCGGGCTTGGCTAGAGATGGTCGCTGGTGTCTGGAATGGCGTCAACAAGTTGGCAGCGGCGTTTTGGTCGCGCTCCCAGGGCTCTCATGGTGCGGTGGCGTTCCCGATGAACCTGGACACGAACGAGGATGGGGTTAGCTAAAATGGAAATGGCATCCAGAGGGGAGTAAGGAACAGAATAAGATAGATGAGCTCGTCGGAGCATCGGCGGTGGTGGCCATCATCTTCTCCCTGGCCGGTGGCGAGATGGAGGAGAAAAGGGGAGCTAGGCTCTCTATTTCTTGATTGCATTAGCTAGAACATGATCAGGTCGAGGAAGCGAAGTTAATGGCAAATTATCACCGCAAATGGGGAAGTTTGACGTGGAGTCATCGGCTATGGTGTCTCGGTTTGACGCCGACGCGTGGAGAGAAGCATGGCAGCGTTCCAGGGCATTAGCTAGGCTGGGGAGGTGTCTCTGACTGGTAGGTGGGTCTAGGGAATCAGTGGGTCCCACTTGGCACTGTAATTGGAAAGAATCTCAAAGATTTGGCTAAGTCTAGAAAGCTGTGTTTGTGAGCTGTTTTGCAAAGGAGATTTCACCGAGTTAAAGAGGGTTTATAGTGTTGGAAAAATTCATGTGTGTAGGTGAATATATGTTCTACCAAACTACCAAGTTTCAAAGCTATAGGCCTTATATTTTTAATGTGGCAAAAATATTTTCTGCACTCTCATTTATTCCGATGTACCTTGCTCTTATTATTTTATGTAATTTCCTTGAGAATTAAATTAACACAAATTTTCTGGTTGTAGGACACATCTTGGTACACATTTTGGTTGAAAGGCACTGCTTGAATAGTTATGATTTTTATTTGGTGAAAATAAGAGCTAAGCAATTTATTTTAACTAGTTTTCTAGCTTTGCTGATTTGGAAGATTTTATTGAGGTATTTACTGAAGTGATATGTCACAGCCCTAGATTAAATTTCAGGTAATTAGTGTTATGCCCTACTGTCATTAGAGTGCGCAATTTAAACTTTTGCATTGTCACTTCATGCAAGTTAAAATTTGCAATAATAATAGCCTAAATCGGCAAAAACAAAAACACTACTGAAAAGTGCATTTTCATAATAGGATGCATATACATTTGTATAGCCTAAGGAATTTCTAAAAATAATTGGTCAAACATAAAATCATGGAAAAATTCCTGTAAACACTGTCCCACATAATTAATCCACTGTAAATTTTACATGATTTTATAACTTCAGCAAGTACTTCAATAAAATCCCTCAAATCAGCTAGACTAGGCAGCTAGCTAAAAATGAATGGGTACACTTCTAAAATTCACCAAATAAAAATGAGGATTAATTAGGCAGTGAAATTCTACCAACAGGTGTGTCAAAAAAAACCCTACCATCAGTAATTTGTTCTCAATTTAATTCCCAAATCAATCACATAAAATAATAAGAGCAAAGCCCTAGGGACATAAATTACACTGCAGAAAAACTGGATCATTATGCCTAATTTGCAATTTCACCAACGATTAACCAGACCACTTCTAACCCTGAAATTTGGTCAGCAGGTTAAACACATCTTTCTCTACCTCCAATAATTTCCCCATAATTTATATCCCTTAGTAACCTACTGAAATCACAGCTGCAAGACAGCTGTTCATACAGCTTCTCACACTTAGTCTCTAGATAATTCTCCTCTCATTTCTCACTTCTAGGTGGACCCCACAAGACCTGGCCCACCTGTAAGCCTCAGATCTTCTTTCGACAGTGTGTTTCACCAAGAAATCCACCCATACCTCTCTCCTCTCCATAGGTTTCCACTACATGGACCCACTAAACATAGTCACAATCTAGCCAAAAATGTGTAGAATATTGTTGCCTTACATGTGGGACCCACCCTGGACACTATAGAACTAGAGCCACCTCAATTTGCATGTCAAACGTGTCAGCACCTCCTTTCTTCTTCCTCCCTCAGTTTACATAGCACCTGGACAGCTTAGCACTTGGAGACCTCGACCATTTCGCTCCAAATCTCGCCAGCAGAACCCTCTTCTCATCCTCTCCACGCTCCCACCGAGAAAACCGACGGAAACCCAAGGATCACCGGTGGCAGCCTCATCCTCCCTGCTGCCGAGAGTGTTCGACCGAGCTCGAGCTAGCTCCGGTTAGCTCCATCCTTTCTAAGCCTCGGGAACATGATCTAAACCTTCTGATCGTTCCATTTTTGTACTCGGCTACCCTAGGATCGCCGGTCGAAGCCGCCGTGCTTCGCTCTCTACTCTACAGCACCGCCGCCATGACATCACTGTCGTTCCGGCTGATCCAATACACCGCCGACCGAGCCAGCTCGCCAGCATCGTCGCCTCACTTCCAGAAGATAACTGGCCGAAGGAATCGGGATATAGCATAGTGAAGCTCGAGATCGAGGTCGTCTTCTTCGCCTCCGGTCAAGTCGCCGCCGCCGTCGATTCGCCCTCTCTGGTGAGCCTCCGCTCGATTCCCTACTCCAGTACCTTCCCTGGAGCTTCACTAACTTGGTCGGTGCCGTATCCCTAGTCGTCGTGGACCAAAATGATCTGACGCCGTCGCGCTGCTGTTTTTGCCGCCGTTGAGCCGCCGCCACATCATTCTATCTTCACCGCCACCTATCCGCCGTGCACAACCGTTGGGTAAGTTTCCTAGAGCCCTGAGGGTGCCCGCGCATGCATGTGCACGGCCAAATCGAGCCCAAAACAAAGCTGGCATCGTCAACCCGAACGCAGCCGCCGCTCGAGCTCGCCGCCGGTGAGCTATGGTCCATCACCGGCGAATTCGTGAGCACCGTTAGGTTCGCCGGGATCTCAGCTACGTTTTCCTTTTTGGCCGTGACTTCAACCGAGCCGCCGTTCGCCGCCGGCGCCGGCAAACAGAACCGGCGGCCCAGTCTGCCTCGCTCTCCCCTATTATGCGCCGCCGACAAATGGGCCCGGGTTGGGAGAAAAAGAGAAAAGGAGAAAGAATTAGAAAATTGATTAAGGGATTTATTTTACAACAGAAAATTTGTCAAACTTTGAAAATCCATAACTATTTCATTTTAACTCCTTTTTGAGTGAAACCAATTTTGTTAATTATGTAAATTTGTGAACTTTAATACTGTGAAATAAAACAAGACCACTTCTGTGCAGAAAATGTCTACAAAATAATGTGAAGCAAAAATAACTTATTTTGTTCCCAAAAACTTTGTAAATTTTTAGAAGATTCATCCTAACTGCTAAAAATATGAAACCACTTTTGTTTAACTCAGAAAATTGTGATCTTTGCTGTGGATAAATTGTTTTTGAGAAAACTACCTCCCAAAATAGGCCTAAATAAATTCTAACCTTTCTTTTTGATAAACTTGAAAAATTCATAACTAAATCCTTTTAAATCAAATTCCAGTGAACCAAATTTTATTGGATTCAGTAAAACATGTACTTTGTTTCTGTAAAATAAACAGTAGCACGCACACAGTAGAGAAAATAACCCCTAAAATTCATATTACTTATATATATGTTATTTATTGCATGAGATATGTATACAATTAATAAATTTGTTCTAATTTTAAATTTTCTCAAACCTAGGATCAGTAAGCTCCTTTTGCCATGATTATCATTTCTGTAAAGTATTATAACACTTTTATATACTAAAATGTATTTCAATAATCGCTAATATATATAGGGACTTCAAAATCTATAATAAATTGATTATAAATCCAAATTGAGTAAACTCAATTTTGTTAGAACCAGTAGGTTATGCTCTTTTATATAAAAATACTTGAGTTCTTGAAATATTAATAGAAAATGTCAGTTAAATATAATAACTTAATGTTACAATATAAATAATTACAAAACTTCCATTTTCAACCTTTTCATCTTGTTATTTTTGTAACTCATAAACCGTAAAAGATTTTGAAATGATTCTTTCACTAAAATTCACTTTAGAATGTGGCCTACCTACTGTATTTATCTCAGCATTTATTGATCATTTTTGCATAGGCATATTTAATTGATTCTTATTTGCATATTCGCTTTTTATCGGTAGATTCAGACAACTCGGAGTACGTGGAACAAGAACCTAAAGTTGAGTGTGAACCATCGTTGCAGCAAGGCAAGCATCTAAGCATATTGTACCTATGTCTTCTATAAATTTATTTGTTTGCGAAAACAATATCTATATGCATGTTTCAGTCTATTTAAAATGGGAAAACGGGTAGAGTCAATATTGCCCAATTGTATGCATTTCCATTCCTTGGTTGTTGATTCTATATTTATACCTTGTCACCCCTGGTTAAGGACTTTGGGATACTTTTATTTTACAGAATGCTTAGCCATGCTTATTTCTAGACTTAGAAAAATCCGATAGATGGAGCTATCGGTTCAAAACTAGTTTAATACGAATGGATGGGTTAAAATCTGAAAAGAATAACTTCTGATTTATAATTGAGAATATGTTTGACTTGGACGGATGATAGGGTGATGATGGGATGATGTTCCCCGATGCATGTAGCTCCGTCTGGGTCATTAAGGACCGAACATGTTGATGTCTATTCAAGCACCCTACGTACTTCCACACGCCGGGAATGGGATGGCTTGACTCAGTAGCACGGGAGGCTGTGGCCATCTACGCCCGTCCGTCAGTCGTGAGGATGGTTTTTCCTTTGGAGGGCCTTGAGCGCGCCTGGTTTTGGCCGGAGGTGCCTCCCACGACGGTGAGCCCGCCTTAGTCACCGGTGTGTGTGGCTAAGTCGTCGGGGGCCCAGACGTGGTTTAGGCGGTTGGAGCTAAGCGTGGGAAATGTTTTGTTGTGACCTCTAGTCCGCACTCAATGTGTAGAGTGTGGGTACCGATGGGTACGGATCAAACTAGAGTGTAGCCGTTTGGCTTCTATCACATCGTGTGGGTAAAGATGTACACCTCTGATCAGAGTAAGAACTATTTGAATAGCCGTGTCCACAGTTACGGACGACCGCTTGATGTGTTCCTCAGTCATGTTAGCATCAAACTTGGGATATGTGGTTATGGGATTATGTTGTTATATCATGACTTAGGATAGTTATGGATGGATGGGTTTATATGGCTTGGTTTTAGTGATGAAAGATGGTATGCTTGTGTAGCATATTTATTTGGGCAATGGTGGCCCATTGTTGATATTAGAGCACGGGCTTGTGCTCATTTTTACTTCCATTTTAGAACTATAAGCTTGCTGTCCTAAATTTTCAGATTGTGTTATTTCTCCAAATGCTTATAGTTTCAAGTTATTATTTGCTCAATAAACTTGGCCTTATGCAAAGCTAGATCAACATAGCCATATCCCTTGACGTAGAGATCAACATTACTCCTTTGTATTATTATTATGATGTAAGTCTAGCTGAGTACCATCCATACTCATGCTGCATATTTTTCAGGTGAGGACATCGGCGATGCTGATATGGTCTACTATTATCCCGTCGAGGGTGGCGAGGATAATGTGTAGTTGATGTTAAGCTCTGCCCCAGTTGGTTGCCCTGTGGTTGGGTTTGGCACCATTGGTTTTATCCTTGATGTTTATATTTTTCCGCTGCTATCTTTTGTGTTACTTTGTGATGAATTAGGGTGTGAACCCTCTATGTACTATATATAACCCTGCTGCATTTTTATCTATCTTTAGAGTACTTGTGATGTTTATCAATTGCTAAGATGAATATGTGGGACTAGAGCTTTCCTGGGCTAGTCACACATTAGTAAGAATTTAGAAATAATGAGATGCATGGATGTTGATTCAACCGTAGACCATGTCCCCAGAAGTGTGTATCGTGTTTGGTCGCCACCTTCGTGTGGTTTGACAGGCACACTTCGCCGTTTCGGACTGGTGAATTAACTCTCCAAATATCTCTTTATTTCTAAATTCTGCGCGTTGGATTTGTATTGTGAATGGGTAAAGATTATGGCAAGGCTGCGATGAGGATGGATGGTTACCGCATTTATTCGGTTTTTATTCGAGACCCCATCCATCTAGATATTTCACGTTGTCGTAATAATTACTCTCCACAATGCATTTCTGGGGTGCCCACATGATAAAATTATGAAAAATTCACAGAAGACTTAATGTGTTGTGAAGTGAGTATAGAAATTTTTTCATGATTTTGTGTTAAACCAATTATTTTTAGAAATTTCTTAGACCGTACAAACACATATACACCCTATTATGAAAATGCACTTTAAGACCCAAAAATATTCAAAAGAAGGCATGCACATGAAATGGTAATGAACTTATTTATCTCCATATTTTTATGTCACACTTTTATTTATACACTTTTAGCCATATTACATTTTCTATTTTTTTTCTTTTTGCAATTTAACTCTTAAGGTTTTTATGCACCCAACCCTAAAGTATTTTAATGGATCATAATTTCTTATACATAATTGAATAGGTTTTATTTCCTTCTTATTTGACCCAAAGAAGATTTTAGGGTTTTGTAGTATGTGTTCATGTGCCGTGTTTTATATTCTTTTATATTTTCACATTTTGACCTAGGGCGTCTTTTTGAGTAATTTGAAAATTTAACTATAAAAATTTTAGCGTACGTCTTTTTAATTTAACTCTAGTCAATCTACCTCTCATTTTACTCATCTGTAGAGAAACTGTAGGATTTTACCTTAGAGGGCATTTGTTTTAATTTATTTTGGTTCAAATTTTGAAGTTTGAAATTTGGGTATGTTACACTCCGCAAGCCACACAGCAAATATGGAAGTGCACGGGATAGCAAAGGATGACATAATATGACTCAAGTTGCATAAACATCATTTAATAAAGCATTTAAGAGAAAGTAATAAAACATTAATTATTAAACAATATTAACCAACATTATACCGCTCTCCAAAGCGATATAGGCCCAATCACTCCAACCTAGATCTAAGCATGTTCTATCATTCAATACTCAAGTTAAAGTAGTGTGAGACTAATCACAGAAAATATTGCTAGGCTTGCCCATAACCGCGGGCATGGCTATTCGAATAGTTTTAGTATGACCAGAGGTGTACCAATTTATCCACAAGACACAACTCCACAACACATCACTGTGCGCCTTAATACCACCACGGTATCTCGGAAAGGAATTGTGATAGGATTATCCATGTAACTCGCACAATAGGAGAGCCTCTCGCCAAGCCTCCAATCTCCGGTAAAGGTGATCAAGTGCCTTTCCGTGAGATGGCTCGACGCTCAAACTCATGGACATATTGACACCTACCATGTGTGGACTTATCTCAGCCACAAACCAAGCCCTGGTGCCTCCTATTGAACTCGGCACACTTTAAATCCCGCTTTTACCTATTCTAACTTGTGGTTAGCACAAGTGTTGCTTCGCAACAAGTAGTCCGCAAACCGGTCCTTAACTGTCATGAGCACTGCTAGCAACATTCAAACCCTGGTGCTCACAACCCACCATTTAATCAAATTTTAGTAGACCATTAAGTCAGCCTTACACGACCACGGTCGTGAACTGAATCATCATTTCATGTGAACAGAATATTGTAATCAGGGTGTAAATGATAGCCCATAAGTTATTTTATAGTTTACTAGGCATGGCTAAGCAGGATCCTAGAATTATTCTAGCTAACCAATAATTAAAGCTAGCTAGTCATATTTGTCCCATAGGTACAATAATAGGTAATCAAATCAACAAGGCCATAATCATGGAAGGTTTCCCCCTTCCGATGACATTATGAAAATAAATGCATAGTTGAAAGAAAAGATACCTTTAAACATGCGCACAATATGCTCAAAGGTGTTGAGGGATCTGTGTGACTTGTCTTGCTGCTATGCACAAGCCTCTGAACTCTCCTCGAGAAATCTCGACTCTTCAGGAATATCGGCAGCTAAAGGCAACGAACAAAAACAAGCAAAACAGTGCATAAGTACACACCATAGTACAATATTATATTTTTAATGGGTAGATCTCGATTTTTAAAGAATTTTTCAAGTTGAATCACTCCAAACGGGGTTCGGATGAATTAGTTATGAATTTTATAATTTTAAACCCTTTAAAAGCCTATTTAAAAGAATTAAACTGATTTATTGTGTCATTTAGGAATTAATTTAATTCGGGAAAGGATTTATGATGTCAGCATAGGAGAGAGGGGGCGGTTGGCACCTAGGCCCCACTGGGTAGAGAGAGGAGGGGCTCGGGTCCACGGAAGACTAGGTTTACCGAGGTCCACAAGGGTTTCAATGGCGTGGATTTAAAGAGGTTTGATCGAAGGCCGAGACCTAATCTAACCTAGATCGGATGGCCAGGATTAACCTAAACAATCTACGGCTCAGATCTAACTCGATCAGATGGGCCTGCGGCTGAGCTGGTGTCCGACGTGGCACCCACGTCGGCTGTGGCAACGGCGGCGACGGCGGCAGCTCGGGATCCCAGGGTCGACGGCGATCGGTGGCTCGGCGAGGCTTGACTATAACATACCCAAGCATGTGCCCTGAATAACTTGTGGGCCATGGTGGTGGTAACTGAAAAGCTCTTATGCCTTGTTGCATCTAATCCTATATAATGCATTTTCACCTCCAAATTCTATTTCTTTTATCCTTGTAAGACCTAATAAGAATTATAGGTACAACCTGAACTATTGAAAAATTTAAGGGAACCTTTGGGGAGATAAAAATCTGGGGAAAATTTTCATAAAAACTACACACCATCAACTACCAACTGAAATTTTTGTTGAATTTTATCATCTCAATGAGTTGCTCAAATAGATACTTTAAAATAAGCAAAATGGTAGAAAACCTCCACTGCAGACAGGCCATTTGTCAATTTTGCTAGAATTTATTCCTAATTCTCCTTCCCACAAAAATTGGCCAAAATGCATATCAAGACCCTAATTAGTTACAGTAAAATTTTCAATGCCTTCCTCACAAACTTTATACATAAAATGACAAGCCAAAGCTCACTGGCTAGGGCTGGTGTGCAGAGGGGGCTGATTTTTGTACCAAACTTTGCAATTTCACCAAAAAAGATTTACAAGTCACATGACCCTGAGATTTGGTACAGTGTTGGAAAACATCACCCTCTAACCACAGTAATGTTTCCATAATTTGATTGTCACTGTAACTAAGTCAAATAACTAGATCAATGTAACCCTCAACTACTTCATTTATACTTAGTCTCTAGGAGGATTTCTCTCTTGCCTTTCACTGCCAAGTGGGCCCCAGCCACCGTGGGTCCCACCTGTCAGCCACAGAGACTCTCCGACACAGCCCCACCCCACAGAATACACGTGCCACGCACGAGGACACGCACCAGCCCGCCGACAGAGCTCCCCTCCACCTCACCGAGCGACGCCAGCGCCTACACCTCCATTCCCTCGGCCGGGTCGATGACTGTTGATGTTTTATATCAGCAATAATTATATGGGGCTACACGTGAGACCTAAACTTGATGGATTGCAAAGAAACACAAAATAATTTATCCTAGTTTAAGCCCTCGAGGTGAGGTAATACCCTACTTCCAGCTGTTGTGTATTGCCTTTGAGGTTTCTCTGATGAGATTGTTCTATGCCCCAGGGGGCTCCCTATCCCTCCTTATATACTGGAGGGATGAGGGTTACAGGGTAAGAAACCCAGTTGGATATGACCAAGGGCTTTTCTTATTAGTACATAGAGAGTCCGGCTAGGATTATATCCCTTTCCTTGTCATGCAAGGTAATATGAAGCCGACTCCTACTCTATCTCCAATTGCAGGAGCCGGCCCACCCTCTGTCCAAGTGGCCGTAATTTCCTTCCTTGAGGTACCTGGGGCCCATGGCCTCCACAGTAGCCCCTGAGACCTTCATAGTTGAGTCACAGCTGATGCCGAGTGCTCATCCTCCATGGTGAAGAGATTCCCGAGTATTCACTGTCCGAGTGCTTCTTCTCCCGAGACCTACTTCATGTCAGCTGGCAACGAGGCTATGAAGGGCTTCATGGAAGAATATGAATAGTGTGCACTGAATAGGTGCACCTATTAAGTGTAGCCCCCAACTTTGTGCTTAATTGTGAAACAATTAAACATAAAGTCAAAAATCTTTAACCTTTTAGCCTTTCCCGAATAGTATACTATCTAGAAATTAGACTCTTCAGCATCATGTCAGCTAGAAATATTTTTGCTCAAGGCAATTTTGGCTAAGCATGTAAGCCGAGTATCACTATGGAGTAAATCCAATGTGTGATGATGTGTACTTGAGAGATACCTGCATCCCGAATTTTAATAGAGACCAGCTATTGATCCTTATAAGGATATATCCTCAATACCTTAAAATAATCAAGATACCTAAATGTATATACCCAGCTGTCAGCTTAGCATGAAGCGTATCTGATTATTTATTCGGTTCTTGTAAAATAGCACCTACATCACGATTTTAACGTGACCAGCAGACGACCCAATAGGGCATGCTATTTAAGAACTCATATCTTTGGCCTACTACTGAATAAATCGGCCCAAACCAACATACCTAGCGTAGCCCACAAAATTGGCATCCCTCGTATGTCTGAACGATGTCATTGGCATCGGTAACCGTAGTTGGCCAGAGGAACCCTTGTCTGCAAGCCTTTTCGACTTACGTTCTGGATACAGCATGGTTGCCACAGATGCCCGAGTGGATAGATTGCAAGATTTGCTTGCCCTCCTCAGGGGTGACGCAGTGCATGAGAACTCCGGATGCGCGTTGACAATATAGGTCTTCTCTGACTATGATAAAGCTTTTGCTCCGTCGCTTAATTTACTCAGCTTCGTTGCTATCTTTAGGAAGTTTGTCTTCTAGTAATAATCAAATGATTGGAGTCTTCTAGTCTTGAAAAATAATGAGCACCTCCATAGGTTCCAGGTTTGGTGCTACCTCCGACTGAAAGCTCTAGTAGTGGCTTCTATCCTTGTTGTGGCCAAATAGGTACCCGAACGTTGCGCTAACGCAAGATTCTGTTGGTGACCCTCTTGGGGGCATACCCAACCTGGCAAAATTGTAGTCGAATAAGGTACCCAAACCTCGCATTAGCATAGGATTTGGCTAGTGACCCTCATGGGGCGTACCCTACCCAACAAAGTCATGGCCAAATAAGGTACCCGAACCTTGCATTAGCATAGGATTTAGTTGGTGACCCTCATGGGGTGTACCATACCCAGCAGTGTGACGCCCGAGCCCCGACTGGTGTTGGAGGTTAGTTATTAGCCCCCACGGGGCATACCAAGATAAAGGTGATATCCATGTCCTGACTGGCGTGAGTACTCGGTCAGTAGCCCTCATGGAGCATTCCGAGTGATTCTTGAAGCGATGCACTCCAAGTATATCTTGGCAGACTGGTCCAGCCCCCGAGTGTAGGAGATCGGCTCGTAGCCATGAGTTCCTGTTATGCGTATCCAGGGCTGGGCCCTGTATTATAAACATATTGGATGAGTAGCATCTGATGTATAAAACAATCACCCGAAGAAAATTACAATATATGTAAATATGTGTTTCTCCTCTTATTGATATTAATTTCCCCGAGTAGTTAACCCCTTACGTTTAAACACTCTGCCCAACTAGTCATAGCCCCCTAGCATCAGGAGTCGACTCATGGCTCTTTCCCAGACACGTGTTTTGGGTGACTTGAGTTCGTCTTTCATGGAGCAAAGCTTCACAGATAGGAATTTATGCTACTCGAGTACTTTTACAACCATTAAGAGTAAAAACAAAAAATGCGCAGTATGTACACCTATTAGGTGTAAGCGGTTGTGGCATTGGCAAGGCCGAGTGAGGAATTGATGATCTCATCCCCCTAGGTCCGATCCTGACTGGCATTAAGTCGTTTCCGAGTCAAACCATAGGGAAGTGAGTTGCCTCTTGACCCATTTAGATAAGAATATCATATAAAGGAGAAAATATTTATCAGAAAGCGACTTAGCTGTTTGGTATTGCACAAGTTGGGAGTGGGGATGCCATCCTTGCATTTGAGCTTTGGAGCCCCTGAGCATGTCACTTATCATTCTGATAATCTTCAGATCTAGGAGGTTGAAAACGGTTGCGACCGACTGCCACAATGAAGTCATCCGACTTGTGTTTGCGGTTCCTAACCTTAGTCGGGGCCGCGTCATCAGTGTCATTCCGCTCCTTCTGTTGGGGTGACTTTTTGTCATTGAGGGCCTCAGCAATAGCGTCGGCCGAGTCGGTGTATTTGTTCGCCATGTCGAATAGAGCTTTGATAGAACTTGGAGGCTTCTGAGTGAACTTACCAATGAACGGGGTGTCCATGACTCCTTTTCGAAAGGCGGCGATGACGACCTCGTCCTTAATCTTCAGGATTGAATTCCTCTTCTTAGAAAACCTTTTGATGAAATCACGAAGAGACTCGTTCTTCCTTTGATGGCACTGATACAGATCGTACTCGAAAGATGGCCTCTCGTACGTTCCTTGGAAATTGGCGATAAAGCGTTCCCAGAGTTCTCCCCAGGAGCCGATTGCTGAGTCGACTAGAGCGATTGGGAGGTAGTTAGCCATGGCCTTGTGATCTCCTCTAGCTGCTTGAATCACCAGAGTGTAAACTATGAGCCAGGATTCAGGGTTGGTCTTCCCATCGTATTTTTCAATTCCGGTCGGCTTGAAGCCTGATGGCTAGTCAACTTGTTGCAGCTCATGGGTGAAGGCCGGTACTCCTTCATCTGTATGAGGACTCTGACCCCGACTACGGTGATGAAACCGCTCATGGTGGAGGCCGAAGCGCTCATTCTCGTCTTCTAGTCGGCGACGCTTGTCTTCCTCGCATTCGCAGCGCTGTGCGTTGATGTCTTGCTGAAGATCATGTCGTAGTTGGCCTCGTACATCTTGGTTATCCTGACGGTTGTCTTGATATCTGCGCCGCTGATCGTTATTGTGATTGCCGAGTGACGTGTGGCGTGACTCCGTGTGCGGCTGACTGGAGCCGGCCGCTCGGCGTCGTGCCGAGGTAGATGAGACCACCGTTGGAGAAGCCGACCTATTGGTTGGTATGAGAGTGTCACCCGACTGTTGACGCTGCTGGCACGCAGTAGTGGTGATCATGGCTTTAATCCTCGCTATCATCGGGGTGGCCTGGTGATCAGGCCCAAATTGCAGTGTATCTAAAAGAGTTGCAGCGGCCACAATGTTCTGTTGAGGAGTTACAAAAACGTCGTGGTCACTGACTCGGGTTTGGAGGATTTCTCGTTGAGCAGTGCACCTAGCTTTGTGCAGATTGTCGTTGCAAGCATCACGTTCGGCCTGTAGGCGTCTTGTGTCTTCCTCCTGTTGTTCTCGCAGTCGGCGGGCCTGCTCCTCTTGCTGATCGCGTAGTCAGCGTGCCTCTTGAGTGGGAGTCGAGCCCTTGGACGCCATGAAGACTTCGCGTGGTGGAGAGAAACTCGCCGTACTGCTGTCCGACTAAGAGTCGGAGTCAGAATAGTTGAGGGGGGTAATGACGACTCCGACCTCCCTCGATCCGATCTCGAGCGGCTCTAGGCCGTATCCGAGTCGAACTCCAGGGGATCGGGTTTGCCGCATCAGATGTTGATTGAAGTTATCCACGGCGTTGCTGAGTCCGAATGGGAGATTGATGATCTCCTCCTTTCTTAGCCCGATCTCGGCTGGCTCAGGCCGAGTCCGAGTCGAACACCGAAAGAAAGAGTTGTCCCAAGACCCGGGCATGTTGAGGATTGCCGTAGAATGTCAACGAGGATTGCTGCAGCGTCACGTAGGCCAACCGGCGGAGTCAGCTTGGTCCCTAGCCAATCAGATCAGATCCAAGTCGGACAGGGTGGGGTTGCCAAATTTGTCAGCGATAAAGTCAAGGCTCCCGAAGGTGATTGTTTGCCTGCGGAAGAAGTTGATACCATCAACTCCGGTGATTGGATCCATCAGGCTTGTCGAAGATGATCTTTCCGATGCCCCTACCTGGCGTGCCAACTGTCAATGTTTTATATCGGCAATAATTATATAGGGCTACTCATGAGACCTAAACATGATGGATTGCAAAGGAACACGAAATGATTTATCCTGGTTTAGGCCCTCGAGGTGAGGTAATATCGTACTTCCAGTTGTTGTGTATTGCCTTTGAGGTCTCTCTGATGAGATTGTTCTATGCCCCAGGGGGTGTCACAGCCCCAAAATCTAAATTAACGTAATTAGTGTTAAGCCCTAGCTAATCCTTTGCCTTGTGCTAGTTGTTACTTTCCAAGTTCTGTATATCTAAAAATCCTAGAAAAATTCCTAAACATGTCAGGTGATGTGAGTAAGCCCCTGTAAAAATTTCATAATTTTATCACTTCAATAAAAGCTTCAACGAAATCCCTCAAATCAGCAAAGCTAGGAAGCTAGCTGAAATAAATTGGTTCACTTCTGAAATTCACCAAATGAAAATGAAGACTAATTAGACAGAGCCCTTTTGCCAAAGTGGGTGCCAACATGAACCCTATCATCAGGAATTTTTGATTAATTTATCTCCCAAATAAAACACATAAAATGATAAGATCAAGGCACTGGAGAAACAAGTGAAACTGCAGCAAAACTGGGTCTGTGTGCCTACTTTGCAAATTCGCCAAAAATAAACCATACCACTTCTAACCACGAAATTTGGTCAGCATGTTAAACACATCTTTCTCTACCTCCATTAATTTTCCCACAATTTATTCTCCTCATTAATCTAGTAAAACAGTAATGTAAAGACTGCCTGCTTGACAGCTAGCAAGACTTAGTTTCTGGAGTTTTCCCCTCTCATCTTTCACTGACCAGTGGGACCCACAACACCCTGGCCCACCTGTAAGCCTCTGCCAGTCTTGGGACAGTGAGTTTCACCCCATTCCTACCCACACCCCTCTCTTTTCCATAGGAATTAACTCCAAGGACCCACAAGTCATAGAGTGAAGCTAGCCACAAATGTGTAGAAAAGTATTCTCTGACGTGTGGGACCCACCAAGGACTACTGTGCAATGGGAGCACCTCAGCACTGCATGTTAGACGTGTCAGCTCCTCCTTCTTCCTCTCTCGGTTTATAGAGCTCCCTGGACAGTTTAGCCTGGAGACCTCGACCATTTCGCCTCTAATCTCGCCAGCAGAACCTCCTCCTCATCCTCTCCACAATCCCACCGAGAAAACCCACGGAACCTCCAAGAATCACCACCGACAACTTCATCTTCCCCGGCGCCGGTAGTGTTCGACAGAAACCCAGCTAGCTCTGGTGAACTCCATCCTCTTCCCTCTGCCAAAACATGCTGTACACCTTCTAATAGTTCCATTTTGGTACTTGGTTGCCCTAGGATCACCGGCCGAAGCCGCCGTGCTTCGCTTTCTACTCTGCAGCGCCGCCGCCGGTGTCATCTCGCCGTTCCGGCCGCCTCGGAGCGAGTTTGACCGAGCCTTCGCGCCAACACCGTCGCCCTGCCCCCAGAAGACCCCTAGCCGAAGGAATCAGGATATAGCGTAGTGTACCGGGAGGTCGACGTCGTCTCCTTCCCCTCCGGTCAATCCGCCGCCACCGCCGATTCGTCCTCTGTGGTGAGCCCCGCTTCGATTCTTTGCACCGTAGCCGTCCTCAGGAAGTTTCTAACCTGGTAGACACCGTGTCCTAGCCGCAGGCCAACTGAAGTGAGCTACCGTCGTGGAGCCGAAGGTTTTCGCCGCCGCCGAGCCGTCCTAGACGTCGATGCTGTTGTGCTGACCCTGCCAGACCCCGTGCAACCTCTGGCGAGCCTCCTGGAGTCTTTTAGGAACACCTGCATGCACTGGCTGGACTGAAACCTGCCCGTAGCTCGGTTCGCCACAACGTCCCGAGAGCATCCGCCGCTGGAGCTCGCCGCCGGCGATATTCCAATCACCCGAGGTGTCAAGAAGACCACCCTTAGCTCCGCCGTGAACTGCTCTACCTTTTCTGTTTTGGGCCCGACCACAGCCGAGCCGCCGTTTGCCATCGCCGCCGCTGAGAAGCTCGCCGGCTCTGTCTGCCCGCGCCCTCGCGCTCTCGCGCCCGCGCCCTCGCGCTCTCGCGCCCTGCTCTGCTTTGCCTCGCTGGCCTGCGGGCCCAGGCTGCAAGGGAAATCAGAAAAGAAGAAAGAAGAAAGAAATAGGAAAAGTAATTAAAAGATTTATCTTACAACAAAAAAATGGCTAAACTTTGCAAATCCATAACTTCTCCATTTTGACTCCAAATTGAGTGAAACCAATTTTGTTAGCTCTGTAAATTTGTGAATTTTATTACTGTATAATAAAATAGGACAACTTCTGTACAGAAAATATCCATAAAATAATATGAAGCAAAATTGACTTATTTTGGGCTTAATAACTTGAAATATTCCCATAAAATTCATCCTATTTGCTAAAAATGTGAAACCACTTCTGTTAAACTCAGAAAATTGGAACCTTACTGTGGAAAAGTTGTATTTGATAAAAATACCTCCCAAAATAGGCCTAAGTAATTTTCTAACCTTTCTTTTTGTTAAACTTGTAAAATTCATATCTAAATCATTTTAAATCGGATTTCAATAAACCAAATTTTGTCAGAACCAGGAAGATATGTATTTTCACATAAAAATGCTCACACTCATAAAATCCTACCAGAGAAGACAAGCACTTATTTTCCACTTAGAGTTTTCCTATAGTTTCGGCTTTTGCCATTTTCAGCCCTTCTACCTTGTCATTTTTGTATCTCCCAATTCAGGGATGCAAATGACTTGGTTCTTTCTCCTAAAATCTTGTTAGGACATGCCATACCAACTGTATTTATCTCATAATTAATTGATCATGTTGCATAGACATGTTTAATTGCTTCTTATCGATAGATTCTGAGGATACGGAGTACGTGGAGATTAACCCAGAGCTTGAGTGTGACTCATCGCTGCAGCAAGGCAAGCGTCTAAGCATATTGAACCTATGTTTTCAATAAATTGATTTATTTGTGAAAACAATATCTATATGCATGCTTCAGTCTATTTAAAATGGGGAAAATTGGTAGAGTTAATATTACCCAATTGTATGCATTTCCATTCCTTGGTTATTGATCTCATGTTTATACCTTGTCACCACTGGTTAAGGACTTTGGGATACTTTTATTTTACCGAATGCTTAGCCATGCTTATAGACTTAGAAAAAGTCCGATAGATGGAGCTATCGGTTCAAAACTAGTTAAAGCGAATAAATGAGTTCAAATCTGAAAAGAATAACCTCTGAATAATAATTGAAAATATGTTTTGACTTGGACGGATGATAGGGCGATGAAGGGATGGTGTTTCCCCGATGCACGTAGCTCCGTCTGGGTCGTAAAGGACCGAACATGTTGACATCTATTCAAGCACCCTACGCACTTCCACACGCCGGTCATGGGACGGCTTAACTCAGTAGCACGGGAGGCTGTGACCATCTACGCCCGTCCGTCAGTCGTGAGGGGAGACCTTTGGAGGACCTCAGTGCGAGTACGCAGAGCGGGCCTGCACTTGGTGAATCCATATGGCCGGAGGTGCCTCCCGCGATGGTGAGCCCACCTTAGCTGCCACGCACGCACGCAGCTAAGTCGTCGGGGGCCTAGATGTGGTTTAGGTAGTCGGGGCTAAGTGTGCAAAAGGTTCTGTTGTGACCTCTAGTCCGCACTCAATGTGTAGAGTGTGGGTACCGACGGGTACGGATCAAACTAGAGTGTAGCCGTTGGGCTTCTATCACATCGTGTGGGTAAAGATGTACACCTCTGATCAGAGTAAGAACTATTCGAATAGCCGTGTCCATGGTTACAGGACCACCGCTTGATGTGTTAGTCAATGTATGTTAGCGACAAACTTGGGAGATATAGTTACGAGATTATGTGACTATATCATGACTTAGGATAGTCATGGATGAAAGGGGTTTCTATAAAAGGTTTTTGGATATTAATTATGACTTGGTTTAGTCATGAGAAAGGATATGCTTGTGTAGCATAATTGTTTGGGCAATGGTGGCCCATGGATGATATTAGAGCATGGGATTATGCTCATTTTCACTTCTATTTCAGAACTATATACTTGCTGTCCAAAACTTTCAGATTGTGTTACTTCTCAAAATGCTTATAGTTTCAAGTATTACTTGCTCAATAAAATCAGCTTTATGCAAAATCAGAGTCACATAGCCATATTCCTTGATGTAGAGACTAGCATTACTCCTTTGTACTATTAATACTGTGTAAGTCTTGCGGAGTACCATTCCTACTCACGTTGCATCTTTTCAGGTGAGGATAACGACGAAGATGGTGTGATCTACTGTTATCCCGCCGAGGGTGGCGAGGATAATGTGTAGTTGAAGTTAAGCTCTACCCCAGTTGGTTGCCCTATGGTTGGGTTTGGCACCACTAGTCTTATCTTTTGTGTTTATATTTTTCCGCTGCTATATTTGCATACTCTGTGATGATTTAGGGTGTGAGAACCCTCTATGTAATATTTATAACCCTGTTGCTCGTTTATCCATATTTAGAGTACTTGTGATGTTTATCAATTACTTGCGATGAAAGTGTGAGGCTAGTCGCTTTCCTGGGGACTAGCTGAACATGAGTATGAGTTGTGTATAATTGAGATGGTTGGGGGGATAGCTATTATGGTTCGATCCTCTGGGTACGTATCGTGTTTGGTCGCACCATCGAGTGGTTTGACGGGCGTATGACGGGGGAGGACTGGCAAGCTATCCTTATGATTATCTCTTTTGTACACTTCTCGGCATTTTGGATTTGTATTGTGAGTGGGTAAAGATTATGGCAAGTCTGCGATGAGGATGGATGGTTACTGCATTTATTCGGGTTTTATTCGAGACCCCATCCATCTAGATAGTTCGCGTTGCCGTAATAGTTACTCTTCATAATGCACTTCCGGGGTGCCCACAGGGGGTTCCCTACCCCTCCTTATATACTGGAGGGATGAGGGTTACAGGGTAGGAAACCCAGTCGGATATGACCAAGGGCTTTCCTTATTAGTACATAGAGAGTCCAGCTAGGATTATATCCCTTTCTTTGTCATGCAAGGTAATATGAAGCTGAGTCCTACTCTATCTCCAATTGCAGAAGCCGACCCACCCTCTATCCGAGTGGCCATAATTGCCTTCCTTGAGGTATCCGGGGCCCATGGCCTCCACAACGACAACCTGAACCACTTCGCCATTACACTCTCCTCTCTAGCCTCTCTCTGCTCCACGGAAAGCCCGAGGCAAAACCCCCCCAACGCCAAGAATGCCGCTTTCCTCCTCGGTACCACCAGGCTCACCGCCGTCGCTGTCCTCCTCTGGTGAGCTTCGCCACAACTGAGCTATGGGAACGTGTTAACCTTCCAATCCCTAATCTATTTTTCCCTTCTTCTTCCCTTGTCCTCAAGGTTGAAGACGTCGCGTCATGCACCCGGCTTCGGAGACCGTCGCCATGGCGTGACCGTGTTCTCCCTGACCTAGGCAGGACCAGCGCCGATCTTTAGCTAGCAGCATCGCGACCTCAAGACAACTCCAAGGACCAAGCACAAGCAGCTGACAAGCTCCAGAACACCAGATCCGTGTCTTCTTCTTCTTCACCGACCGCCGCACCCCTTTCTTGTTTTCTCTAACCACGATGAGCAATATTTCGATTCCTTGCACATGTAGCTACCTCAGGACATCATTAAGCTAAGGCCTATGGCTTTCCTCTGGATTGCAGCCTAGACCTAGCCATCGCCATTCGCCCGGAGCACTCCGCCACTGCTGGACCACTCCTGGAGAGCTCGCCGCCTTCTAGCTTCACCAAGCCACGCAACGTCCTTGGTGAGCACCCTTGGCGCCTTAGGAACCCCTTATATGCATTACTTTGACCTGGATTGAGACATGCATATACACGCCGAGCCATGCCGCCACCTCTGCTGTCGTCACCATCGATTCCGGCCACCTCTGATGGCGAGACCACCCTCAACGGATTCGCCAAGACCCGTAGAACATTTCTTGTGTTGGTCATGTCGGGAGATCTGCCGCTGCTCGCTATCGCTGCCGCCACGAAGTTCGTTGGCCGCGTGCGCCGTCGTGAGCTCTGTCCCGAGTCGCTGACGGGCGGTCCCTACTATATTAGCACGTGAGAACATTGTTAGCAAAGATTTAAAATTCCTGAGGTTCTTTTAGAAAAAATACCAGTCACTGACGAGTGGGCTATGGATCTAAATGTAAAAATTGAAATCAGCAAGGACTATTAATGGAAATCATCCTCCCACGTGTTTTAGGACCGTAGGTTGGTTTCCAGAAACCCCAGGGGCCTCGGTGCAAATGTTGTTTCATTGACATGTGGACCCCCTTATTTTAAATCCGAGAAAAACCGAGAAAACGATTAAAACCTTTTCTGTTGCACTAGAAAATGGATTTAACTTTAAAAATTCATAGAAAATTCATTTCAACTCCAATAGAGATGGGAAAAATTGCACTAGACTCATAAAATTGTGAACTATTTTTCCAGAAAGTTAAAATCCACAATATAAGCCTTTGGAATATTTTTAAAATCTAACAATAATAATCCACATTTTTAGTATAAAACCTTTGGAAATTTGTTTCTTCCAAACAAAAGCCAGTAAAATAGAAATTTTCTCACCAAAAATCCTCCTATAAGAGTGCTAACCAACTGTAAAACATGCATGCATAATAGAGCATTTTGAGTTTTCTCGTATATTTGTATTTATTCGATTATATGCTATTTGTTTAGATAGGGAAGTCGAGTTTGACGAAGAGGCTGAGCTTGACACTGATATAGGAATTTCTACTGAGCAAGGCAAGCAACCTCCTCTCTCCCTTTGAACATATTGCTCCTATGTTTTGGAGGAAAATTAATTGTTTTACTAAATTGCATGCTATTTATAAAAATGATTGGAAAATGGGTGATTGGTAGCTAATGCCAATTAGATGCATTATGAAAACCCCTAAAACTTGAATCCCTCACCATTGTAGCCATAGGATGGATGTGGAGTACTTTTTTCACTCATATGGGTTATCTATGATATAAATATATATTTACATGCTTAGCCATGCTTAGCTTTGTATTTTAATTCATTTGGCACCTCATAAATATTGAAATGTGTATTTTAATAATCCTGGACAGAAATGTGATTGATGCACTAAAATGATGAAAATGATTTTTAGACTTGGGCGGCAAGTGGTACGCATATTTGATAGTTGCATACCGATAGGGGGAGTGCCCGCGTGAGTCGGTTAAGGACTGAACTCAATGTCTTTTACTATGGAATACAGTACGACCACATGTGCTGATATGGGTCAGTCATAGCTTACTAAGTTGCTCAATATTTAGCCTTGCATTTGGTAGGCCGGAGTAGTATGAATTACTACGTGGTAGTGACTCATAGGAACTACCTATTAACCCGTAACGGAGAAGGCATCTAAGTCTATCCAATACAACGGCATAGTGCCACGTGGGGAAACAAATGGTTTGCCACCACGACGCTAGGTTAAGGTGTGGGCCCGCCACCTAGTGGCTCTAGAGTTGCTCCTAGAGTGGATTTCACTTGCCGTCGCTAGTGCAGGGCTAAATGGTGAGCAATGTAAAGGCTGTGTTGTGAGTAGTGAAACGGGTACTACAGTATTGCGTGGCATGTTCGACATAATCACTATAGACGACACATCATGTGGTAAAGTATATACACTCTGTAGAGTTAGAACTAATCGATTAGCCATGCTCGCGGTCATGGGCGGCCTAGTGACTTTTATTGAGTATAGATTTATGAAAGAGTGTTGAATATTGTGTGAGTACAAAGGGGAAAGTTTGAGGGAAGGATTTTGTGAATTCCTTGGGCTTAGTACCATGGAGGGTGGTAAGTGCCACTTATATATGTTGAAATGGAATCAATATATATATATATATATATATATATATATATATATATATATATACATTATGGATTCTAATTACATGTTTGTGAATTGGGCCTTGAAAAATGTTTTACAAAAATCCAAATATTGCTTTTACACAAATGAGTAGCCCTATTGCTTTTCCTTGATATTACCATTAATGTATTTTAGGTTTTGGCATTGCCAGTACATTGTAAAAATGTACTGATTCTTGCACGTGTGTGTTGTCTGTTGTCTTTAGGCTTTGATGCAGGTGAGGAGGTAGTGGATGATGAGTTGCTTGATGGGGATATTCCTGAGTTTCAGGACGGTTCACACTAGGGCTTGCCCTAGTCGGTTTTGCCTGCGGGATATTTTGGGTAGAACAAGCTTCCATGAACCGCATCTATTTTTGGCCGGTCGGCCTGTGTAAATTATGGATGTATCACTAGTTACTGAACTAGTTAGCTACTACTTATTATGATGTCAACTGCTAAGATGAAGTATAGAGCTAGCATCAACTCCTAGGGCTAGCCTTGTACGAGTATGGACTCCAAACCTTTGAGATATTTAATTAATAGTCGGTGGGATCGAGTCATCTGTAGTATGCATTCTGTGGTACCATCATCGAGTGGCTACCTTGACCAGGCATACTTCAGGGAGGGACTGGCAAAAGGCTATTTCATCAGGTAGTCTCACTCGTTTCGGGCCCGGCACAGTTTTTTTGAGTTTGTATTTCCAATTCGCCCTCGCGATGTCAGGCCCTGGTATCAAGCTTTGAGGAGGATGGGGTTTATTGTAATTATTTGGGTATTATTTGAGACCCTACCACTCAAGAGTTAGTGCTGACATGGCGAATTGCAAATTACGGTATAAGGCCCTCAGAGTGACCCACATACTTTGTATCAGAGCAAAGACCGGACTGTGTCAGGAGCCCTTTGAAAACGGTCGTCGCATAGAATAGGTCTCTCTAAAACTAATTGTGAAACCATGATTCAATTCTATATATCTTCCCCAACGCTAAGAAAAGATACTCTTCCTTAGCTTCTATTTGATTCAAATCATGACCTCTACTCTATAGAACTGAAGGATGAGGAAAAGGTAATTTCAAAGAGAAATGGACCTTCTATAGCTAGATACAAGTTCTCCAAAAATTTTTGGGTCAATTGTCGATTAAAACAGTGGAGACTCATTTTTGAAGTAACTACTTGAATAAAAAATCGGTAGGTAATGGAAGATTATGAGACTTCAACATAGACTTTCCTGCATCATGATGTAAGATAGATAGAAATTTTAAAATTCTTCTACCCTTGATTCAAAAATTAATGAGATGGACTGAATAAGGTAGAATCGGAGTAGAGGTGGAAATTTTGTACCGTGACCCTAGGTCTGCTTGCAAGTTTGGCGAGGCGCGGAGTAGGAACGGGCAGCCGCAGGCAGTGGGCCAGCGCATGCTGAGGGCAGGGGGGGATGGTGGGAGGGCCCAGTGACGGATCGGATTCAGCCATGCAATCTAGGACGGAGGCGAGAGGTTTATTCCTTTCTTTCTTAGATTAAATGGCTGTGAGGTTTATTTTAATTCACAAAAATACTTTCCTTGCTCAAAAATCCTAATTTTAGAAAAATCCAGGAGATAGATAATTAAACAAAGTATTTTCTAAATTATTTCTAGCCCCTTTTTTTGTGGCACCCGATTATTCTGCACTATTAAGATGTAATTGTACGACAACGCGAAATATCTAGTGGATAGGATCTCAAGAGAAAGCCAAATTAAAACGTGTCACCATCCAACCTCATCGCAGCCCTCTGTCATAAATCACCAAATTATAATGTCAAAACAACCGAACACACAGGCTGCAAGAACACAATGAGATTTGAAAGAAATAATTACGCTGAGTGCCACACGGCGAGGATATGCCCGGTCTCAAACCATATCGACAAGGTGCGACCGACCAAACTACACGATAACTATCTCTAAGACATGGCTCGCTGAACTACTCTCCATGTTCTATCTCAACTGTTCGTAAGCCTATACTCATACTGACTAGCCCCGAAAATGCTAGTCCACACTTTCATCTCTAATGGGTGGTGTATACAAACATAGGGTAATACAATTTATAAGTGAAATAAAATCTTCTATGATACAACCC
>RYFJ01003648.1:0-46854 GCA_003991445.1 Oryza meyeriana var. granulata | reverse complement strand
AAAAACCGAGAGAGAATGAGTATCCTCGTCTATATTGTTATATTCAAATGTTTTGAGGTATACATTACCACTGTTAAAGATATATTCTTGTTTCACATTTGCAACATATTACAATATTACCATACTATGTTAATTTACTAATTATAAATTAATTAAATTTATGGTAAATCATGTAGGAAATTATGGGCAAAGAATTTGAAATTCTTTTGTAGCTAGACGGTCACATCTATCCAACATGTTCGAAGACATCAAGTCAATATTCGTCCTAAGGATTTCAAGCAGCAATCGAACCTCCTCAAGAGGGAAATCTACCACCGCTAGATCAAGAGAAATATAGTGTTTTATACATTATAAGAACCCATATATATCTAGATCTCAAAACTAAGCATTTCTCATAACTAGACCCTTATATTTTGTGGCTTTTGCACTCAAGGAGCAGATTTGAACCTACCAATGTAGAAAAAAAGTAGAGAAAATGTTATCTACCTATATTTCTCGCTAATAGATCTCACCATCAATAGAGGGTTCAAAAGAGCAAAGGCATCCCAAGAACAAAAGAAAAATCTAAAATTTTGTTGTAAATGTGGTTGCTACAGCCACATCACTAAGAAATGCTGTACTCCGAGACATTTGGTTGATTTATACCTCAAATCCATGAGCAAGGATAAACCTGCTCAAGAGAAAAAATTTAAAACAAATTTCAATCTCCAACCCAAAAATATCGGGAAAGCCAGTTGTTCACAACAGTTCCTAGAGGAACCTAACAACACAATTCTCTTTCACAGAAGGATGATCTCATGAGTATTGATGACATGATTGTGGAATCCACTTCCTAAGATATGTTTGGAGACCTCAAGTAGTCTCCCAGTTACATAGATACTATATTGACCAAGTCCTATTATGTGTTCTAATATAAATTTTTATCATCTATATTGTACGCTACTAAGTTACAATACTGTATCGAACATATTCGGTATTGAATAAAATTCATATTCTATATATCTGACAATAGTTTGTTATGAAATTCTTCTTTCTATGTATAGATTTACAGGAGTCAATCCAAAGAAGGAGCAATTATGCCTTGTGCACAATGCTTTCACTAACTCTATAATTCGGGACACATATTTTTTGCTCTTGAAAAGAGGTAAGAAATTGTGATAAACATCGCTGAATATGATGCAACGATAGTTAGCTCTGGTAACGCCATTATCATAATTCTGATGGATACTCAGTTTTGACAATGTGAGGATACGCTATTGTATCTCTCTCGATTCCACTCGTACTCCACTAAGTTTAGAGATATCCATAAGAATGGGTTTTCAAACTGAAACCGCCCGATGATAACAGAGAGGAATATCTTCTATATGGGTTCTTAAAATGACAACAGACATGGCAAACAAGTATTAGAAAAGATTCTATCTTTATCCAAACATGGCATGATCGCTTTGTGCATCCCGGCACAGGGATGATACGGAAATTTTTTTTTGCAAAAAACGTACCATTTAGTAGTTTAGGAAGCATGCTCACGGAAAATGAGAAGTTTTCCCTCTTCACTTAGATTCGAACTCAGTCTAGGTGGTGTTTAAGTTAGCTTATTTTCTGGTTTATAAGCTGCATGTAAAACAAAGAATATCATTAGCACTGATTAATTAAGTATTAACTATTAAAAACCTAAAAAATAGATTTATTTAATTTTTTAGAGATACTTTCATATAGAAATTTTTTGTAAAAACGCACCGTTTAGCAGTTTCAGGAAGCGTGGCTTATGGGAAACGAAGAAAATAAGCTAGGGTTAGATAAGCCGGAACGAACAGCAGGTAAGTATAGCCCAGTATGATTTTCGTCTCCTAATCGTAAATCGATACGGGGCCTTCTTTAGCTATCAAAATCGGTTTATTTTATCTCCCTGGGCTAGCAAGTTACCCACCATATGTTTTGGGTTGGGAGCCTATCAATCAGCCAAGGAATAGTTGGGCTAAGAACTTCAAATTAAAGCTCTAACCTTTTGTCCATTAATAATTAATTTGGGTTTGCAGGATTAATAATTAATTTGACTACGATTCACTATATAATTGCAATGACAATATATTCAAGCTTTTTTTTTTGGTCTTGTGAATTAAACACAGAATGGAAGTTACTTTGGCGGCCCGTTTGTCTTATATATCGTTTATTGAGTGCATAACCAAAAGCCGTGCATTAAGATGAGCAGACCATGTTAATTGGTAAAAATATGTTTATTTAGGATGACGACATCGAACCAAATAGACGAAAGCAACTGCCAAGTCAAATAGAAGTCGCTACAGATGTTTTTTCTATCGTGAGATCAAGAAATAATATTTGCTTGCACAGCAAGCTTCCTTTGGGGGCGCGCCAAGGCACCGTGTGGAGTCAAAGCTTACAATAATATTTGAGGATTAATATTGAGGATTTAGGCGTGTTTTTTTCAGCTACTCTCCGATTGTGGAGTAGTGTGGGGACCGTTCGAGAGGGTCCAAACGTCCCAACGCATATAGACCCCTAACCGTCAGAAAGTTCAGTACCTCGCGTAGAATGATACAGAAACAGAAGTCGATTAATTATATAACCGATAAGGTTCTAGTACAACCCAGACTCAACACACGCACCCAACAGGCCTATGACCATACACATATAACTAAAAGATGCAACTCCACACCACAAGAACGGCTAGAGTGAAAAGTCGACCTAGAACTCGAAGCCTTTGTCTTCGTCCCAGTCATGTGGATCAACGGCTTCCTCGACTCCACGTACAACTTCTTCCTGACTGGCTAGAGTCCAAAATATGCAAGACTGACTACACAAATACTCCGCAAGTCATGCAGAGAAACATATACTAATGCAGGAATATAATAGGGAAGGGAACTGGTTTAACTCTAACCTTATCAGTAGTTTACAAACATCCCATTTATAGAACAAGTTTAATTTTAAAGGGTTCATCATTTTATGCCATTATCTCACAATTTAAACCATTATCTCAATTCTACTCATGCCTTTACTCTGGATTCCCCCATGGACATATCTCCATTTACCAGGAGCATGGCATATTCGAATACCAAACAACTCTGTAGCGTCTGCCTAGCTTTAACCGCACGATACCACAACCTGATCAGGGTTGAGATAACAAAGTATACCACTACTCCAAGTTCATCTCTGTTGTGCCTAGCAGGTTATAGGACAAGGCACTTGTTGGCCTCAACTTGGCCTTCGCGAGGGTGTGATCAACCCGATGACTCGTCCACCTACTATTGCACAACTAGGAGGAACACGCAGTCCTTAAAGACCGCAAAGGCCACCGCAGTACCCACACTCACATATATAAACAATCTCACCTCACTAAATGGCCATTACACACGTTAAAGCCTAAAATTGCCAATACATCGAAAGGTGCAGAAGTTTCAATTTAACCGGAGCAGTGTAACACTAGGTCCGAATACCTCGATCGTGCGGATGGGCGCTAACTATGCCATTTATACTGGCATAAGGGGGTTATATCCTTAATAGCTTTAAATAAACCATTTATTTTCGAATTAATCACATACAATGATAACTTTGCATAGTGAATAGTGCACTCATGATAATCAAGATTAATCTAGGGTTACCAAGGATATATTAGGCTCAAACCATGGCATGGCATAATATATAGCAATATAAAGTAACTGGTCACCACTATTTCAAAAGAATTTTCAGTAAAATAACTCATGTACGCTATATAGTACTTGCAAGGTAAGTACATCTACCCAAAATATGACCTAGCTCTAGATTAGGTTCAATTATGATCAAAGGATCGCATGACTTGCCTTCAGGGTCGGCGTAGTCGTACCAATCATCTCCTCCTATGACTGCATAGGCCTATGCGTCAGCTGCAAACTCGGACTCCTCGATTGGATCTGTTGTAGCGGGTTCTATTGATATACAAACAAAAATAAATAAACGAATAATTCCAAATAAATACCACAAATTCAGAAAGTGCACAAGATATTAAAAAGAAGGATTATGGAGAAAATTTGGAATTTTTTCCGAGAAAAGTACGCAGAGCGAAAACCCTAGAGCAAAATTAGGGTTGCATCAACGATTGCCTCGGATCGCGACGAAACTGGCACGGATGGATTTGGAATAAATTTAAGGAGTCGGAATAGGTCTCGGATTTTTGATTTTGAGGTCAAACGGGTCATTGAACCGAGTGAACCAAAAATTAAATGATTTTTTTGGATTTATTTTTCTAAAGGAAAAAGGAAATTCAATTTGGTTTTTTCTGCCCGGTTTTACAGAGGGCGGCGGCAGTTCAGGCCTGCCGGCGGCAAGGGAGGCCGAGGAGCAGCGATGTGGGTCCGGTTCTGGGCTCCTGGGGGCAGCAGCGAGCAGATCACGGTGGCGGCGACTCCGGCCGGCAGGCGGCAAGGCGTAGAGGCCGGAGAGCACAAGGGCGACGAGGGGGAGCTCCTGGTGGTGGCGGCTGGGCTCGGGAAGACGTGTGGCGGCCGAGCACCGTGCGGCCAGCGAGCACCCGACGGTGATCTCGCCGGGGGAGGAGAGGGCTTTGGTGATTTTTAGCATGGAGAAGATGGTGGTGGTCTCAATTTTGGGAGATACGCAACGGCAACGATGAATTTTGCCGTTTTATCCCCAGCGGCTGAGCTCGGCTCCACGACATTTTTGCTCCGGTGACGGCGGGGGAAGGAGCGGAGGCCAAGGCAGCGTCGGGTAGGGGGTAGGGGGGATGGGAGGCGGCGGGGTTGAGCTGGCTTGCTGGAGAGCAGGGGGACGACGCATGTGCTGGAAGAACGACAGACGTGGCGCGAAGGTATAGTAGCATTAGCGAAGCAGCCCTCTGTTGAGTCAACAGAGGCCGGTGGGAGACGGTGGGCCGGCTGGGCTGGGGGCCAGCCTGGCCGAAAAAGGAGGGAAAGAGAATGAAGAGAAAAAGTGCGTTGGGCCGAGGAAAAGTAGATTGACGACGAGCGGAGAATGGGCCGACAACAAGAAAAAGGACGGGTCGGTCGCCTGTTGTTGACACAAACTCGTCGTGAGGGTTTAAGATGGATGGATGCCACTTCCGAGAAAACAAAAAGGGAAAAATAAAAACGATGAACGACGAACGAAGAACGACTTTTTTCAAATAGAACAAAATGGTGAACTTTGACGCACGAATTTCGAAAATACACAAAAATAAAAAATGGTTTTTAAAACTTAGTGATTTTTAAGGCTGTTACAGACCTACCGTCCTTAAAAGAAACTCGTCCCTGAGATTCACCAAACTGCTGAACAGATACGGGTACCTATTTTCCAATTTAGACTCTCTTTCCCAGGTCGCTTCGTCCTCTGTGTGGTTGTTCCACTATACTCTACAGAACTTAATACTTCTGTTTCGCAATCTCCATTCAGTCATCTCGAGAATTTTCTCGGGTTTTTCTTCATAGGTCAAGTCTGGTTGGAGTGTAATAACTTGTAACGGTACTTGTTCTGTCGAAGTCCGTAAACATTTCTTCAATTGTGAGACATGAAACACATGATGAACTCCGGTTAATTTTTCAAGCAACTGTAGGTGATATGATACTTCACCTCTTCTTTTTAGGATCTGGTATGTTCGATGTACCGAGGAGCTAATTTTCCTTTCATCTGAAACCTTTGTACACCTTTAAGCGGACTCACTTTTAAATAGATGAAATCTCCAGTTTTAAAACTTAAATCTCTTCTTTTCGATTGTCACATGTAACTCTTTCTGTCTAGTTTTTGTGTGGCCTTAAGCTTCTTCTGATAATCCTGACATGGGCTTCAGCATCATGTGCAAGCTGCAAGTCCTATTCAACTGACCTTCTCCTGTTTCTGTCCAATTAAGCGGAGTTCTGCATCTTCTACCATACAAAGCTTCAAATGGTGACATTTCTAGGCTGGATTGGTAGCTGTTATTATATGAAAACTGTGCAAATGGCAAGCTATACATCCCACCTGATCCATAGACCAAAAGCACATGCCCTCAACATGTCGATGTTTTACAACCGGGCAATATGAATATGGGGGCTACTCGGCGATGGGTAAACTTGGTGGATTGCAAAGGAAACAACAAGGGATATTTTATACTGATTCAAACCCTCGATGTGAGGTAATACCCTACGTCCAGTTATGGTATTATTCCTTTGAGGATTTGTGTTGATCTATGATCTTCTCCCTCAGGGGCGGCGCCTTGCTCCCCTTATATACTAGGGGACAGGGGTACAGGTAGGAGTCCAGCCGAATACGGCCTAAGGAATCTCCTTTTAGAGATACAATTTACCCGACTAGGACTGTATATTCCTTATTGTACAAGGCAAAGTTTGTCGGGTGCTACTATATCTCTAATTACAAGACTCGGCCCATCCTCTATCCGAGTGGCTCATATGCTTGTGATGAAGGTACCCGGGGCCCATGGCCTCCACACAACCTATCCTTCTAGTATTTGATTCACTCACTCTTGTTTGTCCTCCTAGTTTTGTGGGTGATATGCTAAATTGAACTCTAATTTTTGTACCCATCAATCTTAAAGGTCTTCTAGAACCTTGATACCAAACTGTGGATCCTCTATCAGATACTATTCTCTTTGGTACTCCATGTAGGATGACAATCTTTGTCAAATATAATTCGGCCAATTTGTCTCCTTCATAAGTCTGCTTAACTAGAATAAAATGTGCCACTTTAGTTAACCTGTCGATATGAACCCATATAACATTCATACATCCATTCTTAGTCTTTGGCAACCTGTTATAAATCCATTCCTATTTTCATCCCACTTCCATTCAGGACAAGGTAATGGTTGCATTAATCTTGCAAATCGCTGATGGTCAGCCTTAACCTTCTGACACACTTCACAAAGGTTCACATATTCTGCAATCTCTCATTTCATATCAGTCCACCAAAAGGTCTTCTTCAGATCTTGATGCATCTTTGTGCTCCAGAATGGATTGGAAATAACAAATCATAAGCCTCTTGCAATATCAAATCCTTGATCTGTTTGTTATTAGGGACACATATCCTTCCTTGAAACCTTAGAACTCCATTGTTGTCTTCTATAAACATGGTGTGCTGTGGGTGCCATGGGCCCCGGGTACCTCATGACAAGCAATATATGGGCCACTCGGATAGAGGATGGCCTAGCTTGTAATTAGAGATATAGCTAGATTCGGCAGAATTCGCCTTGTATAGAAAGGAATATACAGTCCTAGTCGGGTACGTTTTATCTCTAAGGGGGAGATCTCCTAGTCGTAATCCGATGGGAAAACTCCTACCTTGTAACCTTGTCCCCCAGTATATAAGGGGAGGCAGGGGCGCCCCATGAGGGCAGAAGAGCTCATAGAAGCACACGCCATATAGTTCATCAGAAACTTTGTTACCAACCGTATCTCAAAGGATACATACAAACTGGACGTAGGGTATTACCTCACATCGAGGGCTGAACCAGTATAAAATTTCTTGTGTTCCTTTGCAATCCACCGAGTTTCTATCCGCCGAGTTAGCCGCCATAATATTTATTGCGGTGTAAAACATCGACAGTTTGGGCGCGCCAGGTAAGGGGATCCGGCGCGATCTACATCTACAGCTCGATGGATCCAGCAACCGAAGTCGACGGCGGCAACTCTCCCCCGGACGATACAACGCATTCAGAGCCTCGACTTCGTCACCGACCAGATCGGCATCTCACCCAGGCCGACACGTCAGACCCGATCCAACCGGCGACCGGAACCAGCTGACTCCGCGCCAGTTGGCCCACACGACGCTGCGCAATCTTCGACACATGCTGCGCGATCTCCAATACGCCGAGTCCAGGGACAACTCTTCCTTCCAGTGTTCAACTCGGAACCTCGGTTCTGAGCCCGGCCGAGATCGGGCGAGAAGGGAAGAGATCGTCAACTTCCCGTTCGACTCGCGACGCCGGATATTCTACAATCTACATCCAACGCGGCAAACCCGATCTCTGGAGTTCGACTCGGATACGGCCAGAGCCGCTCGAGATCGGATCTAGGGAGGTCGGAGTTATAATACCCCATCACTATTTCGACTACGGCTCTCAGTCGGACTACGACTCCCAGTTGGATTCCGACTCTAAGTCGGACAACAGTTTTGGGCAAGCTTTCTCCCCGCCAGAGAATCTTCATGCCGCCATCCAAAGGCTCTACTCCTACTCAGGAGTCCACGCCGGACCCTCACGCACACGAACAAACAAGAGAGGACCTGCGACTGCAAGAACAACAGGAGGAAGAAGCAAGAGCCTGCACGCCCGCAACGACGGCCTACGCAGGACTGGGCGAGGACCGCTCAGCAGCAAACCCTCCAACAAAGTCGGCGACCACGACGTCTTCGTCACGCCACAACAGAACATCGTGACCGCCGCACCCTACTGGAACACGGTCCAACTTGGGCCTGATCACCAGGCCACCCCGACGATCGCGCAAGGAGAAAGCCATGGCTTACCGCTGCTGCATGTCAACAGCACCAACAGTCGGGCGATACCCCTCATACCGACCAACCGGTCGGCATCCCCAATGGCAAGTCTCGTCTACCTCAAAGCGATCGCGGAGCCGGCCGGCTCTAGTCGGCTTGCACACGGAGTCACGCCAAACGTCACTCGGCAATCCAAACTACAACCGGCAACGTCGAAGTGACCGTCGGGACAACCGGATCTCCGAGGCCAAACTATGCGTGATCTTCGCAGGACGCCAATGCTCGCGCGCGAAACAAGAAGAAGACGAGCAACGCCAACTGGAAGACGAGAACGAGCATTTTCGGCCTCCACCACGAGCGGTTCCACCGTCGTAGTCGGGTCGGAGTCCTCATGAAGACGATTAGGCATACCGGCCTTCACCCCAGGAGCTACAACAGGTTGACTGGCACGCCGGGTTTTCAAGCCTACAGGCATCGACAATACGACGGCAAGAACCAATCCCGAGTCCTGGCTCCAGTCTACACTCTGGCGATCCGAGCAGCTGGAGGAAATCACAAAGTCTGGCTAACTACCTCCCAGTTCGCTTTAGCCGACTCAGCGAGGACATGGCTAACAGGACTCCCAACGACACACACACACACATCGGCTCTTGGGGAGAACTCCGGAACGATTCATCACCAACTTCGCCAGGGAAACATACGAGAGGCCATCTTCCGAGTACGACCTATATCAATTGCGCCAAGGGAAGAACGAGTCTCTTCGTGACTTCATCAAGAGGTTTCTGAGAGGAGGAATCAATCCCGAAGATCAAGGATGAGGGTCATCATCGCAGCCTTTCGAAAGGAGTCAGAGACACCTCGTTCATCAAGCGACAAATTCACGGGAAGCCTCCAACTCTGTCAAGGCCCTATTCACAATGGCAAACAAGTCGCCGACTCGGCCTCCCGCTGTTTTGCCAGGCCCTCGATGACAACAAGTCCTGACAGAAGAAGCGGGACGACACCGACGACGCGGTCCAACTAAAGCTGGGAATCGCAAACGCAAGTCAGACGGCTCCATTGTGGCAGTCGGTCACGACCGCCTCGACCTTCAACACTGAGGATTATCAGAACACAATGTGTACATGCTCGGGCTCACAAAGCTCAAACGAGGATGGCATCCCCACTCCCAAATACCGAACAGCTAAGTCGCTTTCCTGATAACATCTCCTCACTCGGCCTTGCTAGTGCCACGCTGCTTACACCTAATAGGTGTATCTAAGCTGCGCATTACTTTTTCCGTTTTGCTCTTAAATGATTACAAAAGTACTTCGAGTAGCATAAATTCTCGATCCGTGAAACTCTGCTCCATGTAAGACGAACTCAAGTCACCAAAACGGGTGTGCCTGGGAAAGACGCCATGAGCAACCCGACGCTAGGGGGCTATGACTAGTCGGGCAGAGTGCTTAAACGTAAGGGGTCAACTACTCGAGGAAATTAATATCAAAAAGAGGAAGAAACACGTATTTACATACATTGTAAAATACATTTTATTTGGGTGATTATTTTCATCATCAGATGCTACTCATCCGATATTTTTATATTGCAGGCCCAAGCTCCCGGATATGGCGTGACAGGAACTCAGGGCTTCGAGCCTATCTCCTACGCTCGGGGGCTGGACAAGTCTGCGAAATACACTCGGGATGCTCCATGAGGGCTACTTACGTACTTGCGCCAGTCGGGACGTCATCTTCCCCGACTACGCTCCATGGGAGCTAACAATCGGCCCCCGGCGGCCAGTCGGGGCTGTGTACCATCGGCTAAGTAGGGTACGCCCCATGAGGGTCGCCAGCCGAATCCTACGCTAATGCTAGGTTCGGGTACCTTATTTGGCCGCAACTCTGTCAGGTTGGGTACGCCCCATGAGGGTCGCCAGCCGAATCCTATGCTAATGCAAGATTTCGGGTGCCTAGCTTGGCTATAACTCTGTTGGATAGGGTACGCCCCATGAGGGTCACCAGCCCGAACCTCTGCTAATCGCAAGGTTCGGGTACCTTGTTCGGCTTTTCCCAAGTCAGAGAAGACTTACATCGTCAAAGCGCATCCGGAGTTCTCATGCACTGCGTCACACCTGAGGAGGGCAAGCAGATCCTGCAACATCCTACTCGGGTACATGTGGCAACCAGTTTGCATCCAGAACGTAAGTCGGAAGGCTTGCGAATAAGGATTTCTCTGGCTGATGGCGGTTACCAACACCAAAAACTCATCCTGACATGCGATGGATGATACTTCTAGAAAGCTATGCTGGATAGGTCGGCTTCAGGCCGGCTTATTTGGTAGCAGCCACCAAGATATGAGTTCCTACGGTAGCATGCTCCATGTGGGCCGGCCCGCAGGCTGAGTTGAAATTATAGCGCTGGTGCTACAACAGGAGCCGATGAGGTAAACAGTATGCTTCATGAGAGCCTTATTGCTAAACATATATGTTTGGGTATCTGTCTTATCCGCCAGGTCCTCGAGGATACATCCTTACAAGGATCACAAGCTGGTCTTCATTGAAATTGGAGATACAGGTATCTCTCTCGAGTACACCTAACCACGTAATGGATATTTTTCATACAGTGGTACTCGGCCTATATGCGCGCCACCAGTTGCCATGAGCAACATTACTCCAGCCGACATGACGCTGGAGGTCCTAACTTTCGAGTAGTGCACTACTCGGGAGACTATAAAATTCTCATTCCCGGCTAATGATGCGGAAGAGTCTAACTCCGAATGGGACGCCACTCGGGAAAGACTATAAACACCTTTTCCGGCTGACATGATGCCGACGAGTCTAATTTTCGAGTTGTATACTACTCGGGAAGACTAATAAACACCTCCCTTTCCAGCTGACATGACGCTGAAGAGTCTCATATACGAGTAGCATCCTACTTGGCAAGACTATAAACGCACATTTCGACTGACATGAAAGTCGAAGAGTCCTATATTACGAGTAGTTCCCTACTCGGCAAGACTATAAATCATATTCCGGTTGACATGATACCGAAGAGTCTCATGTACCAGTAGTAATCTACTCGGGAAAAGACTACAAGGTTAAGATCTTTTGACTTCATGTTTAATTGTTTTCACAAATTAAGCACAAAGTCGGGGGCTACACCTAATAGGTGCGCCTAATTCGGCGCACACTATTCCAACATCTACATCGAGACGTCCTTCATAGCCTCGCTGCAGCCAGCTGACATGAAGCAGGACTCGGGAGAAGCAGCACTCAGACAAGAGTACTCGGAGCAATGCACTCGGGAAGACTTCACCGTGGAGGATGAGCACTCGGCATCAGCTGTGACTCAACTATGAAGGTCTCGGGGGCTACTGTGGGTGCCATGGGCCCCGGGTACCTCATGACAAGCATATGGGCCACTCGGATAGAGGATGGGCCTAGCCTTGTAATTAGAGATATAGCTAGATTCGGCAGACTTCGCCTTGTATAGAAAGAAATATACAGTCCTAGTCGGGTACGTTATATCTCTAAGGGGAGATCTCCTAATCGTAATCCGATGGGGACTCCTACCTTGTAACCTTGTCCCCCAGTATATAAGGGGAGGCAGGGCGCCCCATGAGGGCAGAAGAGCTCATAGAAGCACACGGCCATATAGTTCATTAGAACTACCACCGTATATCCTCAAAGGAATACATACAAACTGGACGTAGGGTATTACCTCACATCGAGGGCCTGAACCAGTATAAAATTTCCTTGTGTTCCTTTGCAATCCACCGAGTTTCCATCCGCCGAGTAGCCCCATATATTTATTGCCGGTGTAAAACATCGACAGGTGCCTTATTTTCCTGGAGATCTTTCTTAATCTTCTGGAAACCTCATGTTGTGCCCTCTTTATTTCATCTTTTAGAGTTGGCTTCACTTCCATGGTGCAAATACTGGATTGATCAATAAACTCCAATTTCAACTAGCGGATTTCCTTCAATAATGGTTCTAAGCACTCTTAAACCATTGCATTACTGCAATATGCTTTCCGGCTTTAGGCATCAGCTACCACATTTGCTTTCCCTGGATGATACTGAATATCCAAGTCATAGTCCTTTATCAATTCTAACTATCTTCGTTGCCTCAAATTCAGGTCAGGTTGAGTGAATATATACTTCAAACTTTTATGATCTGTGAACATCTCACACTTATTTCCAATTAAATAGTGCCTTCAAATATTTAGTGCATGCACAACTGCTGCCAATTCAAGATCATGTGTTGGGTAATTCTACTCATGCGGTCAAAGTTGACGAGATGCATAGGCTACTACTTTTCCTTCTTGCATCAAAACACAACCTACTCCTTGATGACTAGTGTCGCAATATACCTGAAAATTCTTCTTGTTGTCAGGCAAAGCTAACACTAGAGCGGTTGTTAGCCTTGTTTTGAGTTCCTGGAATCTCTTCTCACATTTATCTGTCCATTCAAATGGCACATCTTTCTTCAAAAGATTGGTGAGAAGTCTTGCTATCTTAGAAAATCCTTCAATGAAACGCCGATAGTTATTCTGCCATTCCCAATAAAGTCTGGATATCCTTTACTGTCTATGGTTGCTCCCATTCTGATACAACTTTAACCTTCTCTAGATCCACTTTTACTCCTTCTACGGTGATAATGTGGCCTAGAAACCGTACTTCCTTCATCCAGAACTCACATTTATAGAACTTGGCATACAAATTTTGCTCCCTTAACCTTTCTAGAACTAGCCTCAAATGCTCTTCATGTTCTTCTTCACTTGATGAGTATATAAGAATATCATTTATAAAGACTACCACAAACTTATCAAGATAGTTCATATAGGTCTTGTTCATCAACCCCATGAAAACGGTAGGTGCATTGGTCACTCCAAATGGCATCACAGTAAACACATATAACCCATACTGGTAATAAATGCAGTTTTCAGTATATCCTCTTCTCTAACTCTCAGCTGATGCTATCCTGATTTCAGATCAATCTTCAAAAACACCTTAGCTCCCTTCAGTTGATCAAACAAATCATCAGTTCTTGGCAGTGGATACTTGTTCTTGATGGTTTCTTCATTAAGTGCTCGATAATCCACACACATCCTCAATGTACCATCTTTTTTCTTACCAAATAGCACTGGGGCAGCTCATTCTGATACACTTGGCCTTATGAAACCTTTCCCTTCCAGCTCATCAATCTGTTTCTTCAACTCTTTTAACTCAGGTGCAGCCATACGGTACATGGTCTTCGCTATGGGTTTGGTTCCAAGCTTTAGCTTGATGGAGAACCCTACTTCTCTTTCAGGTGGCATGTAACACCCCGCTTTCAGCGAGACGTTAAACAATATTTTTGCTAAAATCTACCTGTGAAAATTTCGATCTTGCGTGCTACGTTGTATACTATGCCATGGATCTCAATCTGTCTCTCTGCCTTGATCTCGACAATTCATCCTCTCAAAATCCTCCGTTCCGAAATAATTCAAATTGCCGCTATCGAACTCCTCTCCAAAACCCTAACGACGAGTTCCCGATCTCCTCCTCAGTAATCTCCGCTTTGATATCCGAACCGATGTTCCAAAATTTCCGCTTCATTTCTATCCTGAAGATCTGAATCGAAACCCTAAAAATTTTCTCCTTTGAATTTTCCCCTAAAACCCCTTGTTCTCTCTTCTTCCTTGAATCCCTAAAAACCCCAAGTTAAATAATACGACTTGGGTGTCGAGCCCCTATTTGAATCCGCTCTCCTTGAAATCCCCTCGGTTTATCCCCACTGCAAAAATCTTCGAAAAAAGATCCAATTTCCAAATGTACACAAAATATCCTTGGATTTCCACCCCTTGTATTCCTTGAATTTATCTGAGTACAAATACCAATTTTAAATTCAAAATCCCTTTGAAAGTCTCTCAAAATCCTTCCAAATAAATCCCTGAGAAAGTAAAAAGAAACACTGTTCCTCTAGGCCGCAACTCCTCCTTTCCCAGCCCAGCAATCCGCAGCACAGAGCGCTCCCCGCTCGCCACATGGCCGCACGCTGCTCGGCCGCCGTCGATCATTTCACGCGCTCTATCCTGGCCGCTCGCCCTGCCGTCGATTGACAACACGCGTCCCGCTCCTACGCCTGCCAGTCGATCTACTCCGCTCGCCGCTCGCATTAACCCCGTGCCCCATGGATGTTTGCCACGTGTCCCTGAGGTTGCACCTAGTCGCCCGATCCCGTGGGCCTACCTGTCAGTCGGCCTCTGCCCTATGCCGCCCGCGCGCGTGCCCGCGAGGACGACGTTGCCCGCTCGGATCTCGCCACGTGGTCCAAACCCCGCGAACCGCCATCCGATCCCGAACCATTGTTCGTCTTCCTCCTCCCGTCACCACTCCGTTTCCCCGTCCACGCCCCGAATCCGTTCGGCCGAATGCCTCCATGATCTCTGGCGCCATCCCGGCCCCGCCTCGGCCACGCCACGGCAAGCTGCAAGACGACAACGCTTGGACACATTGGTTGCTTTCTGCCTCCCTCTCGTCCCTTCCACCCGCGCCTTGCTCAGTCAAAAAGGCCGCCGCCCGCGCATGTCACCGCGGCCCCGCCTTGTCTGCCGTCTACCTCACCTTGACCGAGCTCGGCGCCGCTCCTCCCGCCTAGGCGCTTCAATTTTGGCTGCTCGATACACGCCATTGCCCATCCAGTGCATCTCCACCGTTGCATTTCCTCCGCCCGCACGAGAGATAGCCACCGTGCCAATTCTTCCTGCTTTTCTCCCCAATAATTGAACCCCCCCTGTTTGAACTCCATTATTGAAGGCCGAGGCTCTAGCCAAGCCCCTCCGCTCCTATAAAGCCCCTCTCCGAGGCCTTTTTCCCCTCTCCTCGCTTTGGTTTCCCGGACCGCCGCTCGGCCGCGTCGCCTACCTCGCCGGTCTCCGCTCGACTCGAGAGCAAGAATCCCCAAGTTTCCCGCGTCTCTCTCCCAATCCTTCCCGAACGCTATCGCCCCGTGCATCTCCTTCGTCGATGAGCTAAGCCCTCTTGCCCCCCTCTGTTTCGTTCACCCTCCTCCGCCGCTTCTGTGGCTTTCGCCTCCGTCCAGCTCTAAGACTCCTCGGACCGCCGTGCCCGACTCCTCCTTCTTCCCTCCTTCCTCTCTCCGCCGCAGACAAACAACCGAGAGCCTCCATGGTCGCCTCTCCTTTTCCTTCCGCCTTCGATTCTTCGGCCGTCGCCATGGCCACCGTCGTCGTCTTCCCCTTTTCCCTCCCTCGCCACCGTCAAGCGTGGCCGCGCACCGCCAACAGTTGCTTGGCCGATCTCCGAGCCGCCGCAGCCGATCTTCCTCTCCCCCTTCTCGCAGGCGAGCTCCCGAGAGCTGCTACAGCCGCCGTCGTCGTCTACCCCCTCTTCTCTCTCCCTGCCGCCACGGCACCTCGCCATCGGCCGCTGTCGAGCGGATCCTCGTGGATCCGAGTTGATTCAATCGCATCACCTCAATCTCCTCCTCCCACCGGCGCAGCCGTCCGTTTCCTTTCGCCGTCGCCTACAAAATCAACCTTGCCACCGTAAGCCGTTCCATCACCGTGGACTCCCTCTCTCGGGGATGCTTGGGGAAGAAGACCCTGTGGTCCTCCGCCCGCGTGCCAGCTTGACGCAAGCGGGTCCCACACGTGCCGACGCGGCACCTCGCCATTCCGCCCCGGTGCTTGGTCCATACACCTTTGCACGCCGACATGTGGGCCCAAGCACTTTGATTCACCACGAACCAAACACATGCAACCCTTGACTCCCTGGCAGTGGGCCCCCCTTGTCATTGACCACTGCCCCTAGCCACTCCCTCTATCCCCTCTGCCCTGTGGGCCAGCCTTGTTAGGGACCCCACCTGCCAGTGACATAGGGAATATTGCCTTGAATATCTCCTCTGAAAATTAATTAAATCCTTTTCCAGTGAATCAAAAATCCATTTAATCTTCGAAAAATCGTATCTTTTAATCCGTGACTCCGATTGACTCCGTTCCAACTCCAGTAATTTTCTAAAAATGAGATCTATTTAATGGCACTATTATTAGCACTAAATAGGATCTGTTTCTTGGACTTTTGTAGATTTTTGTGTGTTTGCGCATAGTAACAGTCGCCGGAAAATAGCGTTTCGAAGCGGATTTCGCGACGGTTTCTCGAAGAGCAGTGGAGACCTAGAGCAAGGCAAGTCACCTTTGATTATCTCAAACCCATAATTACGGAACTAAGTATTTTATTTGACAAATCGCATACGCTAGGTTACACTGTTATAATTTCTCGGCCGCGGTTCCAAAACGACCGACGGGTCGCGAACCTATTTGCTGCATGACTTCCTTGATTGATTGTGATTCTCTTACACATCCTTGTCACCGCCCTTGATAGATCCCGGTACCCGTGTTGACGGGCATGGTACCGGTGATCGTCTATCGAATTTAAAAATGTCTACGATGGGTAAAACTTGGGTTTACAAAACTTTGAAAAACCTGACACCTGGGTCGGTGCCTTGAAAATAAAATGGTTTGCGAAAACCACGGTGCGGGGATCATGCCAGCAGGACGAGTTTCCCGCCCTGCAGCTAAGGACCGATTCCTCTGGAATTTCATCTGAACATAAGATAGTACAACCACATGGGTGATATGGGATAACTCTTGGCTGAGTAACTAGTCTCCCAGGTACGCCTTGCATGCCAATGGACTGTGGATCGTGCGGGAGGGCGTCGGGGTGCCTCTTGGATTCCTGGCACAGCATGGTCTTGGACCTACCCTGTTGTTGGTCTCGAGTACCCCTCCAGTTGGTATGGGGTAATCTGGGAGGGTTTGGGAAATGCCTTGTCGCGAAAACCTCTATGTCACCAAATCGTACCCAATGCGTGTGAGCTGGTGACTAGAGTGAGTCGCATCGTGTGAGTAAAGTATACCCCCTCTGTAGAGGTTTAAACTATTTGAACAGCCGTGCCCACGGTCATGGGCGGATGTGAGGTGATTCCTTAGCGTAGTTTTGTTTAACAACTGCTTGTGAAATGATGTTTACGGATTGGGAATCCGATTTCGGAAAAGGTTGTGAAGTTGTCAAAGACAGTAGGGCTGTGGGCCCGATGAGGTTGGATCAGCTGGTGGAGCTGGATCCCTGTAACACCCTGCCCTCCAGAACCGCACAGCCCAGCCCAACCGACGGGCGGGCCCACTTACACATAGCACCCCACTTACACTTTCGTCCTCGCTTCGTGTAAAAGGGTTAACCCGGAAGTACTATGGTTGGAGGGACAAGGCCTTATAAGTTGGTTCAACCCTTGCTCAACTAGCAAGGTGGTACTAATCATGTGCACACCGCACTCATGGGCCACATAGGCCCAAATCCTAATTGGGCCAGGATGTCACACACACCCCCCCCTCAAAGGACCTGGCGTCCCCGCCAGTCCAACTTACCCGCATAGCCACACAGGCATATAGGCAAATGTCCAGGAACGCGCCCCTCTTAGCGCACGTCCGTACGTCCAGTGCCGGCGCCATATGCCATGCCATGTGCTCACACCCGAGCCCACATGCGCCATGCGCCATATGCCCGCACACTGACCCATACGCGCCAACCGCGAGGGTCGGCTCTGATACCATTTGTAACCACCCTGCCCTCCAGAACCGCACAGCCCAGCCCAACCGACGGGCGGGCCCACTTACACATAGCACCCCACTTACACTTTCGTCCTCGCTTCGTGTAAAAGGGTTAACCCGGAAGTACTATGGTTGGAGGGACAAGGCCTTATAAGTTGGTTCAACCCTTGCTCAACTAGCAAGGTGGTACTAATCATGTGCACACCGCACTCATGGGCCACATAGGCCCAAATCCTAATTGGGCCAGGATGTCACAATCCCGGAGGCCAACTCTTGGGAGTTGCGCTGATTCATAGATTAATACAACTCACTCCGATTGGGCGAGACTCACCTCGCCCTGATTGTTGAGAAGCACATACTAGTAGATTTAAAAAGATTTAAACAAAGCGGATTGCAAAATAACTAGCCTCTCTTTGAAGCTTGCAACAACCACCTAAGTTCCCCTGGCTTACTGAGTACGTAAGTACTCACCCTTGCTCTATATATATAGCTCTTTGCCAGGAGTTGGATGCTGGAGTTGCAGTGAAGAGAAGATTAGGGTTTCGTCCTGGTTCCCAGCCGTTGCCTATGTGTTGGGACTTAGTCCATTGTTCTGCTGCTGCCGTTGCCTCTGTGTTGCTCGTTGCTATTTCCGGCTGTTGACGCCGAAAACCCGCCGGGGGCTGTCCGGCGTCTAGGAGACACGCGAAGGCCTGGGAGATCTGCTTAGCTCCAGTGCAGGTCTTAAAATATTTGAGGTTTGCAGGCGTGCCAGTTAATTTGACCGCGCAATTGACAAGGAGAAAAAAGTTAGATCAGTAAACCGATCGGCCAGTAATAATCCTGTCAGCCGATAGCCAATAGTAACTTGCACATCGGCTAGAAGCCGATGATGATATAAGTGCAGAGTAAACCAGCCGATTGCCGAAGTGATAATCGGCCGGTGATAAAGTAAACAGGCATCCATGCCCGGGCCCCTGCTCGTGCCTGCGCCCGAGTCGTCACTCATGCCGGCCCTTGGTCGTGCCCGCGCCCGGGTCCTTGGTCGTGTCCGCACCCGGGTCCTTGGTCGTGCCCGCGCCCGGGTCCTTGGTCGTGTCCGCACCCGGGTCCTCGCTTGTGCCCGCTCTCGGGTACTTGCCCGACTACCAGTAGCACTTGCACATCGGCCAGGAAGCCGATGGTAGCATGGATGATACTATAAACAGATAATAAACCAACCATCGGCTAAGGAGCCGATGATAGAGTAGATGATAATATAAACAAACAATAAGCTAGCCGACTGCCAATATAATATGTGCATCGGCCGATAACTGATATTGACCAAAGTAATTGAACATCGACTGGAAGCCGATGATGGTATGGACAGGTAACATAAATGATAAGCAATTGATAAGCCAGCCGACTGCCAATAGTAACACATGGACATCGGCTAGGAGCCGATGATAAAGTAGATAAGCAGAATAATAAATAAGTACAGTCGGCTTTAAAAAGATACTTACCGGCTAGATTGCTCCGATAAAACATCGCATAAACACCCATCGGCTTATCAAGGACAAATCTATTATTATCAATCTAGTAGTTCAAACTTAACTGATGCAGCACAGATTGATAATAATAAAAAAGAACCCAATGAGCCCGATAGATCTAATGCAACAGTGATGTAAAATATGACATAACTTCTCGGCTATGCATTTCCGATAAGACGCTTGCACAAAATCTATCAACCCTACAAAAAAAACAACGACACAGCACAAGCAGGAATAACTGTATCAGCAGTTTTAGTAGGTCGGACCCGAAACCGATGCAAGCAACAAACTGATGATAAACTACACCCAGTAAGCCGATAAAAACTATGCACGCGTGATGTGATATATCTACCCGGCCTAAGAGATCAAACTTAACTGATGCAGCCGTAGACAGAATAGATACACCTGGGTAAGGGGTGACGAGTCTTACCCTCTCGCAGGAGTTCGGACCTAACCGATACAGCCCGGCTTGAGAAGCAAGAACCCGTCGAAAAGGGTGGCGATGCGCCAAATTTGATTGATCGAGAGATGATTTACAAGGTACCCGGGCATACATATTTATACCCCGAGTTGATACAGTCCTGATCGGATACGAAACAGGAGTTTCCTAACTATAACAGGAAAATTGACGCAGCCCTGATCAACATGAGATCGGGTTTTTAAAAATTATTAAAACTACCTAATTAACAGATAAGGTAATTTACGGCCATGGCGTGGTCTTCACGATTCCTTTCCAAACTCGGTCTCTTCCAGATAAATTTCCATCAGCTAATATAGTCCTTTCCTTAACCGAACATGATAGAAATCCGTGCCAAATTTTGGCGTTAACACATGCCCCCCAATTTCGGAGTTTGTTATCAAACTTCGAAATTCTTCTGCTTGGGCTTCAGTAATTCTTCCATGGCCTCTTGAAATCAGCTTTCATGAGCCGATACCTTCTGTACTAGGTGTGCTAGGCTCTCAAAATCTTCTGTTGAAAATTTTTCCTTGATCGGAGCCAACAACCTTGGAATGCTAACTCGGCCAACTGTGCATCATCCAGACTTAAACTGTAACATCGGCTTCTAACATCACGAAACCGCTGGATATATTCTGTGACTGATTCATCCGGCTTCTGTATTACCGATGTTAAATCTATTAAGCTCACCTCCTGAATCCCAGTAAAGAAATATTTGTGGAATTGCTTTTCCAAATCGGCCCAACCTCGAATTGAGTTAGGTGGCAATGAAGAAAACCATGTAAAGGCCGATCCGGATAGCGACAATGGGAAAAGTCTAACTCTCAAAGCTTCTTCAGCCGATGCCTCCCCACATTGAGCCAAAAATCGGCTGACATGCTCCACTGTAGATACATCATCTTGCCCTGAGAATTTGGAGAAGTCTGGTACTCTGTATCGGCGTGGTAATGGAATTCTATCAAACCAATCTGGATATGGAGGCCGATACATAAATGTTTCCTTCGGTTTTAAACCGAATTGTTCTCTCAGCACCTCTATGATTTTTGCTGTCCGATCTTCTTCCCTTGGATCTTTGACGTGATAATGCTGAGGTGGAGTGGGTAGCCGATTCTGCTTCTGATATTCTCTCTGATAATTATACTCAGGGACAGCTCCTGGATGACTCTGTCGATGCCCCCCACAGTATGGAGTTTGATGATATCCATGAGAAATTCCACCTTATTGCCCCCCAGCCAGTTGAATCGGCTCCATCGCCTTCATGATCAAGCTCTGTAATGTGTTCACCAATATCCCAGATTGATTGATCAATGCATGGTGAACTGCCTCATTAATCATCGAGTAGAATTTGTTGATTCTCGGATACGAAGATATCACCAATATCCCAGATTGATTGATCAATGCATGGTGAACTGCTTCATTAATCATCTCTTGAAGTGGCTTCTGTGAACTTGCAAGCGATGTATGGCTCGATTCATCAACCAGAACAGGTTTTTGGTAATTGTCGACTTCTGGAATCGGCCCCCTTGATCTGTCATACCGAAGGATTCTAGACAAAGCTTCTGAAATTCAGCAATATTCTGCTCCACTTGTTGTCTTTGTTCTTTGGTCAAACCTTCCATTGTGACTAGGATTGTATCATCTTTGCTGACCTCCTTTCCAGCCATGTCGAAGTTCTTTGTCCCACCAGGTGTGCCAAAAACGTGTTGACGCCGAAACCCGCCGGGGGCCGTGCCGGCGTCTGGGAGACAGCGAAGGACCTGGGAGATCTGCTTGATTAGCTCCAGTGCAGAGTTCCTAAAATATTTGAGGTTTGCAGGCGTGCCAGTCAATTTGACCCCACAATTGACAAGGAGAAAAAAGTTAGATCAGTAAACCGATCGGTAACCAGTAATAATCCTGTCAGCCGATAGTCCAATAGTAACTTGCACATCGGCTAGGAAGCTTGATGATGATATAAAGTGCAGAGTAAACCAGAACACTCCGATTGCCGAAGTGATAATCGGTTCCCGGTGATAAAGTAAACAGGCATTCGGTGCCGGCGCCCAAGGAGAGCTGCGTCGCCTTCGGCGCCCGAGTCGTCACTCAATGCCGGCCCTTGGGTTGTGCCCCACGCCCGGAGGTACGGCTCTTTGTGCTTATGCCCGGGTCCTTGGTCGTGCCCGGCGCCGGGTCCTTGGTCGTGTCCGCGCCTGGGTCCTCCGCTCCGTGCCCGCTCCCGGGTGAAGCTACTTGCCCGACTATCCAGTAGCACTTGCACATCGGCCCAGGAAGCCGATGGTTAGCATGGATGATACTATAAACAGATAATAAACAGCCATCGGCTAAGGAGTCGATGATAGAGTAGATGATAATATAACAAACAATAAGCTAGCGACTACCAATATTATATGTGCATCGGCCGGAAAGCCGATGATAGAGAGGATAAATGAATAATACGTTGTCATCGGCCGATAACTGATATTGACCAAAGTAATTGAACATCGACTAGAAGCCGATGATGGTCATGGACAGGTAACATAAAATGATAATGCAATTGATAAGCCAGCTGACTGCCCAATTAGTAACCACATGGACATCGGGTAGCGAGCCGATGATAAAGATAGTAAAGACTCTAGAATAATAAATAGTACAGTCGGCTTTAAAAGATAATTACCGCTAGACGCTCCGATAAACATCGCATAAACACCATCGGCTTATCAGGACAAAATCTATTATTATCATCTAGTAGTTCAAACTTAACTGATCACAGCACAGATTGATAATAATAAAGAACCTCAATGAGCCGATAGATCTAATGCAACTGTGTGATGTAAATATGATAACTTATCGGCTATGCATTCCCGATAAGACGCTTGCACAAATCTATCAACCTAGCAGAAAATAACTTATCAGGCAGTTTAGTAGGCTCGGACCGAACGATGCAGCACAAACTGATGATAAACTACACCCAGTAAGCGATAAAACTATGCACGCATGATGTGATATATCTACCTGGCCTAAGAGATCAAACTTAACTGATGCAGCCGTAGACAGAATAGATACACCTGGGTAAGGGGTGACGAGTCTTACCCTCTCGCAGGAGTTTGGACCTAACCGATGCAGCCCGGCTCGAGAAGCAAGAACCCGTCGAAAAGGGTGGCGATGCGCCGAATTTGATTGATCGAGAGATGATTTACAAGGTACCCGGGCATACATATTTATACCCGAGTTGATACAGTCTGATCTCGATACGAAATAGAAGTTTCCTAACTATAACAGGAAAATTGACAATCCCTGATCAGACACGAGATCAGGTTTCCTAAAAATTATTAAAACTACCTAATTAACAGATAAGGTAATTTACGGCCATGGCGTGGTCTTCACGATTCCTTTCCAAACTCGGTGTCTTCCAGATAAATTTCCATCAGCTAATATAGTCCTTTCCTTAACCGAACATGATAGAAATCCGTGCCAAATTTTGGCGTTAACACCGGCTTGCTCCGAAGTTGCAACGTAAGTGAAGGTATATGTCTACTTATTTATTTATTTATTAAAGGTAACTGCAATGATGCACGTCTGATTGCCGTGGATACCAGCGCTGTGTCCTAGGACTGGTATCGATATCGTGGTTCCGCGCGAAGACAGTTCACACTGTATTCCTGCGGCACACCTATTTGGTACTGTTGTACGGCCGTGCCAAATCAGGGTGTGACATGGCATCCCTGGTAACTCTGTTGGAAACACATCTGGGAACTCATTAACCACTGGTACTTTCTCAACTCCTTCTCCGACCATGGTGTTTAGTGACTGTGGCAATGGTGACAACAAGGGTCTTTTGGCTCTGAACTCTACTTTCTTCCCTTCATTGTTAACCAGACTAATGACCTTATTCTCACAGTCCATCTTTCCCTTATACTTATGCAACCAATCCATTTCCAGTATAACATCCCTTGCATTTCTAGTAGCATAAGGTCTGCTAGAAAAGTAACTCCTTCTATCTGAATTTCTATATTAGGGCACTTAAACTAGGACTTCATATCTGATCCAGGGGCATGGTGTCGATGTTTTCAACACCGGCAATAATATATGGGGCTAGTCGGTCGGATGTAAACTCGGTGGATTGCAAAGGAACACAGAGAGATTTTATACTGGTTCAGGCCCTCAATGTGAGGTAATACCCTACGTCCAGTTTATATGTATTCCTTTGAGGATATACGGTGGTGGTTCTGATGAAACTTGTGTGCACTGCGAGCTTAATGAGTGGCTCTTCTCGTGCTTGCCCTCAGGGGGCGCCCTGCCTCCCCTTATATACTGGGGGACCGGGTTACAAGGTAGGAGTCCCATCGGATTATGACTAGGAGATCTCCCCTTAGAGATATAACGCATCCGACTAGGACTGTATATTCCTTTCTATACAAGGCGAAGTTCTGCCGAATCCAGCTATATCTCTAATTGCAAGGCTAGGCCCATCCTCTATCCGAGTGGCCATATGCTTGTCATGAGGTACCCGGGCCCATGGCACCCACAGTAGCCCCCGAGACCTTCATAGTTGAGTCACAGCTGATGCTGAGTGCTCATCCTCCACGGTGAAGTCTTCCCGAGTGCATTGCTCCCGAGTACTCTTTGTCTGAGTGCTGCTTCTCCCGAGTCCTGCTTCATGTCAGCTGGCAGCGAGGCTATGAAGGGCTCGATGTAGATGTTGGAATAGTGTGCGCCGAATAGGCGCACCTATTAGGTGTAGCCCCCGACTTTGTGCTTAATTGTGAAAACAATTAACATGAAGTCAAGATCTTTTAACCTTGTAGTCTTTCCCGAGTAGATTACTACTGGTACACGAGACTCTTCGGTATCATGTCAACTGGAATATAATTTATAGTCTTGCCGAGCAGGGAACTACTCGTATGTAGGACTCTTCGACTTCATGTTAGTCGGGATGTATGTTTATAGTCTTGCCGAGTAGGATGCTACTCGTATATGAGACTCTTCAGCGTCATGTTAGCTGGAAAGGGGGTGTTTATAGTCTTTCCCGAGTAGTATACTACTCGAAAATCAGACTCATCGGCATCATGTCAGCCGGAATGATTATTTATAGTCTTTCCCAAGTAATATACTACTCGAAAATTAGACTCGTCAGCTTCATGTCAGCTGGAAAAGGTGTTTATAGTCTTTCCCGAGTGGCGTCCCATTCGGAAGTTAGACTCTTCAGCTCGTCAGCTGGAAGAATGTTTATAGTCTTTCCCGAGTAGTGCACTACTCGAAGGTTAGACTCATCCGCGTCATGTCAGCGGGAATGAGAATTTTATAGTCTCTCCCGAGTAGTGTACTACCCGAAAGTTAGACTCATCCGCGTCATGTCAGCGGGAATGAGAAATTTATAGTCTCTCCCGAGTAGTGTACTACTCGAAAGTTAGACTCATCCGCGTCATGTCAGCGGGAATGAGAATTTTATAGTCTCTCCCGAGTAGTGTACTACCCGAAAGTTAGACTCATCGCGTCATGTCAGCGGGAATGACGAAATTTATAGTCTCTCCCGGAGTAGTTGTACTACTCGGAAAGTTAGACTCATCCGTGTCATGTCAGCGGGAATGAGAAATTTATAGTTCTCCCGAGTAGTGTACTACTCGAAAGTTAGACTCATCCGCGTCATGTCAGCGGGAATGAGAATTTTATAGTCTCTCCCGAGTAGTGTACTACCCGAAAGTTAGACTCATCCGCGTCATGTCAGCGGGAATGAGAAATTTATAGTCTCTCCGAGTAGTGTAGACTACTCGAAGTTAGACTCATCGCGTCCATGTCAGCGGGAATGATGCTGCTCATGGCAACAGGTGGCCACGGCATGTAGGCCGAGTACCACTGTATGAAAAATATCCATTACGTGGTTAGGTGTACTCGAGAGAGATACCTGCATCTCCAATTTTAATGAAGACCAGCTTGTGATTCCTTGTAAGGATGTATCCTCGAGACCTGGTGGATAAGACAGATACCCAAACATATATGTTTAGCAATAGGCTCTCATGAGCATATCTGTTTACCTCATCGGTTCCTGTGGGTAGCACCAGCGCTATAATTTCAACTCAGCCTGCGGGCGGCCCACATGGAGCATGCTACTGTAGGAACTCATGTCTTGGTGGCTATTACCAAGTAAGCCGGCCTGAACGCAACCTACCCAGCATAGCTCTATAGAAGTAGCATCCATCGCATGTCAGTGATGAGTATGGCGGCGTTGGTAACCGCAATCAGCCAGAGGAATCCTCGTCTGCAAGTCTTTCCGACTTATGCTCCGGATGCATCCTGGTTGCCACAGACGCCTGGTAGGTATATTGGCAGAATCTGCTCGCTCTCTCACGCTCCCCAGGTGTGACGCGGTGCATGGGAACTCCGGATGTGCTTTGACGAATAGGTCTTCTCTGACTTCGGTAAAGCCGGATAAGGTACCCGAACCTAAGCATTAGCGTAGGATTCGGCTGGCGACCCTCATGGGCGTACCTACTTAGCCGAGTAGTATTCACAGCTCGACTGGCACGGAGGCCGGTTATTAGCTCGCATGGAGCGTAGCCGAGGAAGATGACGTTCCGACTGGTGCAAGTACTCGGTAAGTAGCCCTCATGGAGCATCCCGAGTGTATTTTGGCAGACTTGTCCAGCCCCCGAGCGTAGGAGATAGGCTCGCAGCCTCTGAGTTCCTGTCAGCATATCCGGAGCTCTGGGCCTGCAATATAAAAATATCGGATGAGTAGCATCTGATGATGGAAATATCACCCCGAATAAAATGTATTTTACAATGTATGTAAATACGTGTTCTTCCTCTTTTTGATATTAATTTCCTCGAGTAGTTGACCCCTTACGTTTAAGCACTCTGCCCGACTAGTCATAGCCCCCTAGCGTCGGGAGTTGGCTCATGGCTCTTTCCCAGGCACGCATTTTGGGTGACTTGAGTTCGTCTTACATGGAGCAGAGTTTCACGGATCGAGATTTATGCTACTCGAGTACTTTTGTAATCATTTAAGAGCAAAAACGGAAAAAAGTAAATGCGCAGCTTGTACACCTATTAGGTGTAAGCGGCTGTGGCACTAGCAAGGCCGAGTGAGGAGATGTTTATCAGAAAGCGACTTAGCTGTTCGGTGTTTGGGAGTGGGGATGCCATCCTCGTGTTTGAGCATGTCACTTGTTGTTCTGATAATCTTCAGTTGTTGACGGTCGAAGGCGGTTGTGACCGACTGCCACAATGGAGCCGTCTGACTTGCGTTTGCGATTCCCAGCTTTAGTCGGGACCGCGTCGTTGGTGTCGTCCCACTTCTTCTGTCAGGGTGACTTGTTGTCATCGAGGGTCTCGGCAACAGCGTGGGCCGAGTCGGCGTACTTGTTTGCCATGTCGAATAGGGCCTTGACAGAGTTGGGAGGCTTCCGCGTGAATTTGTCGATGAACGAGATGTCTTTGACTCCTTTTCGAAAGGCGGCGATGACGACCTCGTCCTTGATCTTCGGGATTGAGTTCCTCTTCTCAGAAAACCTCTTGATGAAGTCATGAAGAGAACTCGTTCTTCCTTTGACGCAACTGATATAGGTCGTACTCGGAAGATGGCCTCTCGTATGTTTCCCTGGAAGTTGGTGATGAAACGTTCCGGAGTTCTCGCCCAAGAGCCGATTGATTGCTTGGGAAGTCCTGTTAGCCATGACCTCGCCGAGTCCGGCTAAAGCGACCGGGAGGTAGTTAGCCATGACTTTGCGATTTCCTCAGCTGCTCGGATGCGCAGAGTGTAGACCGTGAGCCAAGACTCGGGATTGGTCTTGCCGTCGTATTTGTCGATGCCTGTAGGCTTGAAACCCGACGGCAGTTCGACCTGTTGTAGCTCCTGGGTGAAGGCCGGTACTACCATCTTCCATGAGGACTCCGACCCCGACTAACGACGGCGAAACCGCTCGTGGTGGAGGCGAAATGCTCGTTCTCGTCTTCCAGTTGGCGTTGCTCGTCCTCTTCTCGTTCGCGGGCGCCGAGCATTGGTGTGCTGCCGAAGATCACGCCATAGTTGGCCTCGGAGATCCCGGTTGTCCGACGGTCACTTCGACGTTGTCGGTTGTTGTTTGGGTTGCCGAGTGACGTTTGGCGTGACTCCGTGTGCAGCCGACTAGAGCCGGCCGCTCGGCGTCGCTTTGAGGTAGACGAGACTGCCATTGGGGATGCCGACCGGTTGGTCGGTATGAGGGTATCGCCCGACTGTTGGTGCTGCTGACATGCAGCAGCGGTAAGCATGGCTTTTATCCTTGCGATCGTCGGGGTGGCCTGGTGATCAGGCCCAAGCTGGACCGTGTCCAGTAGGGTTGCGGCGGCCACGATGTTCTGTTGTGGTGTGACGAAGACGTCGTGGTCACCGACTTTTGTTTGGAGGGTTTGTTGCTGAGCAGTCCGCCGGCTCTGCGCAGATCGTCGTTGCGGGCGCGCAGGCGTCTTGCTTCTTCCTCTTGTTGTTCTCGCAGTCGGCGGCTCTCCTCTTGCTGTTCGCGTAGTCGGCGTGATTCCTGAGTAGGAGTAGAGCCTTTGGATGCCATGAAGATTTCTCGTGGCGGAGAGAAGCTTGCCGAGCTGCTGTCCGACTTAGAGTCGTAGTCCGACTGGAAGTCGGAGTCCGACTTCGAGTCAAAGTCAGGATGGTTGTGGGGATGAGTGTAACTCCGACCTCCTAGATCCGATCTCGACAGGCTCTGGCCGTATCCGAGTCGAACTCCGGGGGATCGGGTTTGCCGCGTCGGATGTAGATTGTAGATATCCGCGGCGTCGCCGAGTCCGAACGGGAAATTGACGATCTCTTCCTTCTCGGCCCGATCTCGGCCAGCTCGAAACCGAGTCCGAGTCGAACACTGAAAGGAGAGTTGTCCCTGGACTCGGGCGTATAGGAGATCGCCGCGGCACGTCGTCGAAGATTGCCGCAGCGTCGTGTGGGCCGACTGGCGCGGAGTCGGCTGGTTCCTCAGTCGGTTGGATCGGGTCCATGTCGGCCAAGGTGGGATTGCCGACATGGTCGGCGACGAAGTCGAGGCTTCCGAATGAGATTGTATCTCCAGGAGAGAATTTGCGCCGTCGACTCCGGTTGCTGGATCCATCGAGCTTGTAGATGTAGATCGCGCCGAATCCCTACCTGGCGCGCCAACTGTGATGTTTTACCGCGCAATAAATATATGGGGCAGTCGGCGGATGTAAACTCGGTGGATATTGCAAAGGACACAAGAGAGATTTATATGGTTCAGGCCCTCAATGTGAGGTATACCTACGTTCAGTTTATACTGTTATTCCTTTGAGGTATACGGTGGTGGTTCTGCTGACTTGTGTGCACTGCGAGCTTATGAGTGCTCTTTCCGTGCTTTGCTCAGGGGGCCCCTGCCTCACCTTCTATACTGGGGGACCGGGTTTTACAAGGTAGGGGTCCCATGCGGCTTATGACTAGGAGATCTCCCTTAGAAGATATAACGCACCGACTAGGACTGTATATTCTTTCTATAAAGGCGAGTCTGCCGATATCCAGTTATTTAATGCAAGGCTAGGGCCCATCCTCTATATGAGTGGTCCCATATGCTTGTCATGAGGTCCGGTGGCCCATGGCACCAACATGGATCACATGGGTGTTTTAAAGCTCCAGCTAAACACGCTTTCTTTACCACAGCCAAAGAATAAAAGAATGTGTAGCACCCGGATCGAATAAAAGCAAAGTAAGGAGGCCCTCTGAGTTAACAGGAAACATAACCAAGATAATGTCCGTAGCTCCAGTGGCATCTTGCTGAAAACATGATTGACTCTTCCTGAATAACTCCAGGTTAGGATCGTCATCATCCTGCAACAGCTCCAACTGTCTCCACGGTTGGTAATGGTTGCAATTTTTTTTTGTGCCAACTATTTTAAATAAAAATTTAAATTCAAATAATGCTCTTTACTTTCAGTTTGGGAATTTGTGCCACGTGTGGTCTCAATAAAATTTTACTCCAAAAATCAGCTCTAGAACCTCTACAAAAATCCACTAATTTTTTCCTAATAAAAACCCATCAAAATCTAATTTTCCAAAAAATTAAATCCTCAAAAAAAACCCCAATTAAACAATCTCCTAGAAACATATTAAATGTCAACCATGCAAACTAGGCGCCTTCCCTCATCCACGGCCTGCTCTCTCTTTTCCTCGCGGCCGCTCGGCCCAGCGCGCGTGCTTAGGATTAAAAATCCCCACGGGTCCACGCGTCAAGCCACCCTGCCGTCTACCCCTAAGCTTCTGGGCCCGCCTGATGCCGCGTGTGGACGGTCGAGATCGTCTCTGCGCTCGCCGCTTGTCAGCCGATGACGAGTCTTCCTCTCGCTGCACCGCCTTCTCGTCTCCCTTCTCTCGATCTCTCTCGAGTCTCTCTGTTCTCATCTCTATGATACCCACACTGCCCCGCCTTCTGGACCCACTTAAAGCACGTGGGAGCTTCGTTCAACTCCACCGTCCGTAGCTCGATAGAAATCTGCGCTATGGCTTCATCTCGAGCACCGGAGTCAGGACGCCATGGCCACCGCAAAGCTCTTCCCCTCGACGCCAGGCCTCGGCGGTAAGTCAATGCAACATGCACGAGCCTACTGTCCCGTCGCCCACGACCCGCCCACATTCATCTCCTCTTCACATTTTTCACCTCTGCCGCACGCGCGTGACGCCCATCCACAGTGCTCCCGCCATTGTTGTGTCACGTTCGGCGAGCTCGAGCTCCCTCGCCTGTTGCCACCACCATTGACTGTCGTCGCCTGATAACCCGAGCGCTTACGAGTAACTATAAGTAGAGCAGTTGGTCCATATACCCTTTTCGATATAAGACAAAGAAAGCATCAGTCCGAGTCAATAAAGCTCGACTTCGCGCCTGTATATACTCTCTCTTTCACGCGCTGCGGCTTGAATCAAGCGCCGCACGGCCGTCCAGGAGGGTTAAACTCAGCACGTACTTTGTCCGACGACCGCGCAGACCAGACGCGTCGCCGCTCAGAGTCCTTTAGCCCTCACCCCGAAGCTTCCCCCGCCCTCGTCACCGCCGATTAGCCCACAACACGAGAAAGGCTCTCAAATGCCCCAAATCCCTTCGCCACCGCCCGCCAATTTGGGGGGCCCCCCGGGCCGACCTACTCGCCAGACGTTTGTCATAGGTAAGCCCAAATTGGCCTTCTTCATTCGCCTCCATGGTAAGCCCACCCCAAAGACCCCTATCGGCAGGCCTCTCCGCCGCCAGAATGGTGCCGATGGTGACCTTTTCGCCTCCCGCAGCTGCTCGGAACACCGCCGAAGGTTCTGGACGACCGTCCGTCGACACACATCTTCCATGGCCCGCTAGTAATCCCGAGCCGTCATTTTGATTCTGTCTCCTCCGCTCTATCCTCCGCATAGGCCTGTTCGCCGAGTCTCGTCACCGTCTGGCCAAGATCGCTCTGCGATGTCCACGTCGATCTGCGGGAGGGGCGCCCGGTCAAACCGAGTCGACGTGGCTGGCCATGTGGGGCGCTGCGTCGCAGATGCGGGCCCCCTAGATCCACGCGGCACCCCTTCCCCAGAACACTGACAAGCCAACCCTACCCGTCCGCGTCCGCCATCTCTACCCTAGCGCTGACACATCGGCCACAATCGCGCCCATCCCTCGGGCCTACTCGTTCCAGTCCCCCATCATCTCTTCTTTCTCACTGTTGATCAGTCCCCTGTTCCGCTCAGCACCTTTTCTCCTCTCCACCCAAGACCCCACAACTGTCAGTTTCTAAGAAATTTCCCCTTTTTTCCTTTTTTATCCCCTTTTCTTCCTAAAACATTTTTGAATTCTTTTTTATTCCAAAAAAAACGTCAGACTTTAAAAATTCATATCTTTTAAACCGTAACTCTATTTGGCCCCTTCAACTCTCAAAATTTTTCTAACAATGAGATCTACACACTGGCACTATTAGTATTGTTGAGATAGGTTCTGTTATTGGTGTTGTTTGCCATGTTTTCTTTTTGCGACGCAAAGAACCATTCCCCGAGGAGTCACTGAAGGAGATTTTATCGAAGACTTGCAGGACTAGGTAGTAAAGCAAAGTCACCCTTGACCATATTTGGACCCATAATTTAAAATTTTATTTTTAATTCCTGAAAAACTTGCATAATTAGAAACACGACTGTTTATCCGGCCGGCTGTTCGTCAATCTGAATCCGAATAGGCCTAACGTATTTCCTGCATTTTACCCTCCTTGAATGATTGTTGCCGAGCGTTCTGTCCTTTGTATCCCTTGTCATCGTGGTATTCGTCACTCGATGTACGAATATCGAAGATCCATTTTATCTACCTAAAAATAATGACGATGAAAAATCAGGGTTAAATAAAATGATTTTAAACCTCGGCACCCTTGGTCGAGTATTTGTGAATCAATAGCTTTTATCAAAACTTGGTCATGAGTCATCCGCTGCCTGGTGGCTCCGACTTTCATGTCACATTTAAGGACCGTTCCTTGAGGAATTGCAATTGAGCATATAACACCCACAAGTAGCCCGACAGCACAAAACAGGTTGGAAATGGGACAGTCCGCCCTGGCCAGTAACTAGTGTTCCCAGGAATCGATTTTCGGTTGCTAATGAAAAGGATTGGCTGGGTGCCAAGAGGGCGATATAACCCCCGTCCCTGAGTAGAGGAAATGAGTTCCTGGTACTTGGTTGAAGAGACCATTTATAGGGCATGCGTGCTATCCTGAGAAGGCTCCGAAAAGGCCTTGTTCACGAACTCCCCCCTTGGCCCCAGTGTGGGGAGTAAGCTCGCGTCGTGTGAGAAAAGCGTGCGACCCTTTGCAAAGGTCTATAAACTGTTCGATAGCCATGCCCGACGGTTACAGACGCTGTGTGGCCGGCTGTTGGAATGACCCCGTAGTTAAGTTGTCTAAGTTTAAGTGACAAGTTTTAAAAATAGAACACCTAATTGGAAGTACTAGAGGATGGTAACACTCTGAATTAGAATCTGGTGACAAGTCTAGACTTGTGGAATGGATAGACCGCGGTCCCCTCTTGACTAACTTATTAGGTGAAGTTATTGCAAAAGCAACCCCTTCCCAACCGGAATGGATTGAAGTGTGAGCTTCTTTCGACAACTCAATAGAGCATCTTAAGATTTTTTAAAAACACAAAAATCTTTAAAACCACTTTTGAAAATGACCCTAACCTTCCTTGCTACCCTTGCATGCCACTTAAATTTCGTGACTTGCTGAACCGTCGCATACATACCCCCCACCCCTCTCCCCTTGCTTATTTTCTCTCACAGAAGTCTATGAAGATGAAAGACCCCACCCTCAGTCAGTATATAGGACCAAAGTCTAGTACGACAGAGTTTAAGGGTTTCAATCTACGGTCCCAAGCTTATGTTTGTGGGTATTGGTCTTACCCGTGGTTTTCCGCTGCTACTTTTTGTGAATGTATTGTTTGATGTCTCGGGTTCTGTCCGGGGCTACAACTTAATGTAAGGATCTATATATTTAAATAAAGCGATTTGGGCAATGATCCACCGATGTCCTGTATGTCCAGTTGGTCTCCTAGGGCTGGGCACAATTACATTAATGTGTTCCTCCTCTGTTAACCTGTACGGGGTTAACGGGAGAGGGCCGTTACAACGGTTTTGGTACTGCTCTCCACGATTTGGGCACTCCTGTCCACATCCTAACCACACTTCTGATTCTGTGGCATAGCACTTTGGGCTCTTGCTCTGACTTGTGCAACATCCGTCAGAAAGTTTCTCCAGGGGCAATTTGGCCGGATGTGTCCCACCAGCTTGCAATGATAACATTCTTTTGGAAAAATTACTTGCTGGATATTGACTTCCACCATAATACTGTTGTCTCTATGGCATTGGAGGCCTTGGCATCTATGGTAGAAAACGTCGAGGTGGTACTGCTGGCATCATCATTCTTGGCCTTGGGGCACTTGAAGAAGGCTTCATCTGCTACAGGGCCTTACGCTTGCGACTTTCCTCCAATTCTTTCTTCATGCGCTCAATCAACAGGACCTTATTGAGTAGCTCAGACATGTCTTTATAGTCCACACTGGCAAGCTTGTACTTGATTGGTTCATCTAGGCCTTCGACAAACCATACCATCTTCTTCTTCTCTGTATTCACATCATCAGTGGAAGTAGCGTGCAAGGTGTTGGAACTCATCATGATATTCTGCAATTGGCTTCCCATTCTGGGTGTGGTTTCTGAATTCCTTCATCTTTGTTGCAATCAATCCTTCTAAAATGTGCACCTTCCTGAACTCCTCTGAGAATTCCTTCAATGTGATAGTTTTCCTGTCAGGATGAACAGCTTGAAAATTGATCCACCATACTGCAGCTGGACCACTAAGTTGATGTGAAGCATACAGAACCTTCTCTCAATTAGTGCACTGGACTGTGTTCAACTTCCTCTCAACATCTATCAACCAATCATTGCTGCTAATGGCTCTGGGGCTGAGGAACATGTCAGTGGTTTGGTTCTCTGAAAGTCTATCCACCTTGATCTCATGGTTGATCCCTCCGCTGTGGCGGCACCTGGTTTTGGCATCCTACTGATAACTTGCTCAAAAAGCCTGCTGTAGTTTTGATCCATCATCTTCATCACCCATGCAAGATCAACTCGATTCTCTGGCGGCTGCTCACTCGCACTGCCGTTTCCATCTTTTCCTGACATCTTGCTCCTGTACTTAGGCCTGTAACTGGTTTTTCATTATAAAACATTAATTAAGGTGTAAAAAGGAAAGACTGAATAGACTTAGATTGGAAAAGCATGAAATAAAGAAGCAACGAAGTAGCAGGGAATGACAGATAGAGTTATATTTAGGGTTTTTCTTGTAAAACATGAAAAACGCAATGGCACATCGAGTGCCACATAACCCCAAGAGGTTACATGAAACAACAAGATGGCCCTTTGGCAAATTCAATACATGACTCCACGTTCTACACGATGGACGAACCATCAACTGACACACCGTCAATCCTATCTTAACGAAGCTATCGAACTTCAACGCTCCTCTCCAAAGCAATTTCACTCCCGAGATCACCAAACCGTACCTATTACGCCCTGACCAACTAACCGAACCTTGAATAGAGTGAGGAAAAAAATCAACTAGGACCCTTCAAATTTAGATCAAGGAAAGAAGAAGGAAGTAGTCAGGAAAATAGACCAAGGTGGAGAGGGAGTCAATCAGAAGAATAACCCATTTTCACAATTCTTTTCAAGTTTTCAAAATAAATTTTCAAACACTTCCTAACCAACCTAGGTCAACCTACAGTCAAGCCTGCTCTGATACCACTCCTGTAGAGACCATGGGCCCCGGGTACCTCATCACAAGCGTATGGGCCACTCGGATAGAAGATGGTCCTGGCCTTGTAATTAGAGATATGATTGTGGAGGCCATGGGCCCCGGGTACCTCATCACAAGCATATGGGCCACTCGGATAGAGGATGGGCCGAGACTTGTAATTAGAGATATAGTAGCACCCGGCAGACTTTGCCTTGTACAATAAGGAATATACAGTCCTAGTCGGGTGAATTGTATCTCTAAGAGGAGATCCCTTAGCTGTAATCCGGTTGGGATTCCTATCTTGTAACCCTGTCCCCTAGGCAGGGTGCCCTCTGAAGGCAGGTTGAGTTGGTTCACCAGAATCACCACCATACATCCTCAAAGGAAATACACCACAACTGGACGTAGGGTATTACCTCACATTGAGGGCCTGAACCAGTATAAACCCTCTGTGTTCCTTTGCAATCCACCGAGTTTCGATCCGCTGACTAGCCCCATATTCATATTGCCAGTGTAAAACATCGACAGTTGGCGCGCCAGGTAGGGGCTTCGGCGAGATCAACATCAACATCAACAAGCTCGATGGATCCAACAACCGGAGTCGATGGCAGCAAGTTCTCCCCCGGGGACACAATCATGTTCGGCAGCCTCGACTTCATCCCGGACAAATTCGGCAACCTCACCTTGGCCGACTCAGACTCGATCCAATCTGCCAGGGAACCAGCCGACTCCGCGCCAGTCGGCCCACACAACTCCGCAACAACCGTCGCCGACATGCTGCAGCAATCTTCATCTGGTCCGGGTCTCGGGACAACCCTCCCCTTCGGTGTTCGACTCAAACTCGGCCTTGAGTCGGCCGGGGTCGGGCTAGGAAGGGGTGAGGTCGTCAATCTCCCGTGCAGACTCGGCAACGCCGCGGATATCTTCAAACAACATCCGATGTGGCAAACCCGATCCCCTGGAGTTCGACTCAGATACGGCCTAGAGCCGCTCGAGATCGGATCTAGGGAGGTTGGATTTATCATCACCCCCATCAACTATTCCGACTAGGACTCTCAATCGGACTATGACTCTCAGTCGGATTCCGACTCTAAGTCGGATAGCAGTTTGGCAAGCTTCTCCCCGCCACGAGAAATCTTCATGGCATCCAAAGGCTCTACTCCTACTCAGGAATCACGCCAACTACGCGAGCAGCAAGAGGAGGAGGCCTGCCGACTGCGAAAACAACAAGAGGAAGAAGCAAGACGCCTACATGCCTACAACGACGACCTGCGCAGGGCTGGGCAGACTGCTCAGCAACAAATCCTCCAAACCCGAGTCGGCGACCACGACGTCTTCTCCACTCCTCAACAGAACATCGTGGCCGCTGCAACCCTACTGGACACACTCCAGTTTGGGCCTGATCATCAGGCCACCCCAACTATCGCAAGAATCAAAGCAATGATCACCGCTGCTGCATGTCAGCGGCACCAACAGTCGGGCGATACCCTCATACCGACCAACCGGTCGGCACCTCCAACGGCAGTCTCAGCCGCCTCAACTAGACGCCAAGCGACCGGCTCCAGTCGGCTGCACACGGAGTCACGCCACACGTTACTCGGCAACCACAATGATGCCCAGCGACGCAGACATCAAAGCAACCGTCGGGACGACCAGGATCTCTGAGGCCGACTACGGCATGACCTTCGGCAGGACATCAATGCTTGGCGCCACGAACGAGAGAAAGACGAGAACGAGCGCTTAGGTCTCCACCATGAGCGTTTCGCCATTTAGCGGAGTCGGAGTCCTCATGAAGATGAAGGAGTACCGGCCTTCACCCACGAGCTTCAACAGGTCGACTGGCCAATAGGCTTCGAACTCACTGGGGTCGAAAAATACGACGGGAAGACCAACCCCGAGTCCTGGCTTATAGTCTACACTCTGGCAATCCGAGCAGTTAGAGGAGATCACAAGGTCATGGCTAACTACCTCCTAGTCGCTCTAGCCGACTCAGCAAGGACATGGCTAATAGGACTCCCAAAGAGGTCAATCGGCTCCCTGGGGAGACTCGAGAAATTCTCACACCAACTTCCAGGGAACATACGAAAGGCCATCTTCCGAACATGACCTGTATCAGTTGCATCAAAGGAAGAACGAGTCTCTTTTGACTTCATCAAGAGGTTCTCCTGAGAAGAAGAATTCAATCCCAATGATCAAGGATGAGGTTGCCATCGCCGCCTTTCGAAAAGGATTCAAAGACACCTCGTTCATCACCAAATTCACTCGGAAGCCTCCCAACTCTGTCAAGGCTTTATTCGACATAGCGAACAAGTATGCTGACTCGGCCGACGCTGTTGCTGAGGCCCTCGATGACAAGAAGGCACCTTGACAGAAGAAGCGGGGGGGCACCGAAGACGCGGTCCCAACTAAAGCCGGGAACCGCAAATGCAAGTCGGACGGCTTTATTGCGGTAGTCAGTCACAACAGTCATCGACTTCCAACAACTGAAGATTATCAAAACAACAAGTGACATGCTCGGGGGCTCAAAAGCCCAAACACAAGGATGACATCCCCACTCCCAAAATACCGAACAGCTAAGTCAATCTCTGATAAATTAGTTCTTCATTTGGCCTTGCCATTGCTGCAGCTGCTTACACCTAATAGGTGCACAAGCTGCACTTTTTTCTATTTTTTCTCTTAAATGATTGCAAAAGTACTCGAGTAGCATAAATTCCGATCCGTGAAACTTTGCTCCATGAAAGACGAACTCAAGTCACCCAAAACGCGTGTCTGGGAAAGAGCCATGAGCCAACTCCCGACGCTAGGGGGCTATGACTAGTCGGGCAGAGTGTTTAAACATAAGGGGTCAACTACTCGGGGAAATTAATATCAAAAAGAGGAAGAACATGTATTTACATATATTGTAAAATACATTTTATTCGGGTGATTATTTTCATCATCAGATACTACTCATCCGATATGCTTATAATGCAGGGCCAGTTCCAGATACGCCTGACAGGAACTTAGGGCTATGAGCCTATCTCCTACGCTCGGGGGCTGGACCAGTTTGTCAAGAATTACTCGGAACGCTCCATGGGGACTACTGACCGAGTACCGGCGCCAGTCGGGACATCATCTTCCCCGGCTACGCTCCATGTGGGCTAATAACCGACTGTTAACGCCAAAATTTGGCACGGGTCTTTAGCAGATTCGGTTAAGAGAAAATCACAGATGACCGGTGAAGATTGATCCAGAGGAGACCGTGTTTGGGAAGAGACCGTGAAGACCACAGTATGGCAGTAAATTACCTTATCTGTAAATTAGGTAGTTTTAATACTTTTTAGAGAAACCTGATCTCGTGTCCGATCAGGACTTGTTAGTTTTCCTTTTATAGATAGGAAATTCGTGTGCCGTGTCCTATTAGGACTGTAATAACTCGAGGTATATATACGTATGCCCGGGTACCTTGTAAATCATCTCAACAATCAATACAATTCGGCGCATCGCCACCCTTTACCAACGGGTTCTTGCTTCTTGAGCCGGGCTGCATCGGTTAGGTCCGAACTCCAGCGAGAGGGTAAGTCTCGTTACCCCGGCTACCAATCGGCTAGGACTTCCTCGGTTAGGTCCGATATTCTAGTCGGTATATGGTAGCCGGCTTACCACGATATATCTGCTTTGTCTACGGCTGCATCGGTTCGGTTCGATCTCTTAGGCCTATCAGGTATATCACATCACGTGTGCGTAGATCTTATCAGCTTACTGGGAGTAGCTTATCGTCAGTTTGTGCTGCATCGGTTGGGTCCGTTCTATCGGAGTGCTTAGCCGATAGGTTATCTTTTTATAAAGCCGACTGTATTATCTTTACTATTTTGGTCATCTATATTATCATCGGTTCTCTAGCCGATGCACATGTGTTTCCTTGGCAGTCGGCTAGTTCACTATTCTGCCTATCTATTTTATCATCGGCTTCTAGCCGATGCACATGTTATACTGACAGCTTATCCATTTATCTATAGCGTTATCGGTTTCGTAGCCGATACACAGGTGCCATCGGCCATCGGCTACAAGGAGCCTACATCAGACCGTATCGGCCGATAGCCGATGTGCAATTGCTGCTGATCCGGGCGCGAGCATAAGCGAGGACCCGGGAGCGAGAACCCGAGCACGAGACCCGGGCGCGAGTACAGGCGAGGGCCCAGGCACGAGCATAGCGGTGATCGGCTGGAAGGAATCCGTATCGGCTTACTAGCCGATTGGATCAGTAATCAAATTTCTTCATCTCCTTGTCAATTGCGGGGTCAAATTGACTGGCATGCCTACGAACCTCGAGACTTTAGGACCTGCACTGGAGCTAAGCAGATCTCCCAGGCCTTCGCGTGTCACCAGACGCCGAACCAGATCGTCAGCAAGCTTTTTGGCACACCCGGCGGTTTTCGGCGCCAACATGCTTTTGGCACGCCCGGTGGGACACAGGACTTCGACATGGTTGGAAAAGAGGTCAGCAAAGATGATACAATCCCAGTTACAATGGAAGACTTGACCGAAGAACAGAGACAACAAGTGGAGCAGAACATCGATGATTTTCGGAAGCTTTGTCTAGAATCCTTCGGTATGACAGATCAAGGGCCGATTCAGAAGTCGCAATTTCCAAAGCCTGTTCTGATTGATGAATCGAGCCATACATCACCTGCAAGTTCACAAAAGCCGATTCAAGACATGTTTAATAAAACAGTTCATCATGCGTTGACCGATCAATCTGGGATATTGGTAAACACATTACAGAGCTTGATCAAGAAGGCAGTGGAGCCGATTCAAATACCCGGGGGGCAACAAGATGGGATTCCTCAAGGATATCATCAAACTGCATACTATGGGGGGCATCAACAGAGTTATCCAGGAGCTGTCCCTGAGTACAATTATCCGAGGGAATATCAGAATCAGAATCGGCTATCAACTCCACCTCTGCGTTATTACGGTGAAGATCCAAAAGAAGGTTTATCAGCAAGAGTCACAGAGGTGATGAGAGAACAATTCGGTCTAAGACCGAAGGAGGAAATGTTTATGTATCGGCATCCATATCCAGATTGGTTTGATAGAGTTCCGTTGCCGTGCCGATACAGAGTACCAGACTTTTCCAAATTCTCAGGGCAAGATGATGTATCTACAGTGGAACATGTCAACCGATTCTTGGCTCAATGTGGAGACGCATCGGCTATAGAAGCTTTGAGAGTTAGACTCTTCCCGTTATCATTATCCGGATCGGCCTTTACATGGTTTTCTTCATTGCCACCTAACTCAGTTCGAGGTTGGGCCGATCTGGAAAAGCAATTCCACAAGTATTTCTTTATGGGGAGTCAGGAGATGAGTTTGATAGACTTAACATTGGTAATACAGAAGCCGGAGGAATCGGTCGCAGAATATATCCAGCGGTTTCGTGATGTTAGAAGCCGATGTTATAGTTTAAGTCTAGATGATGCACAGCTAGCCGAGTTAGCATTCCAAGGGTTGATGGCTCCGATCAAGGAAAAATTTTCATCAGAAGACTTTAAAGAGCTTAGCACACCTAGTATAAAAGGTATCGGTTCATGAAAGCCGATTTCAAGAGGCCAGGAAGGAATATTGAGGCCGAACAGAAGAATTTCGAAGTTTGATAACAAACTCTGAAATTGGGGGGCATGTGTTAACGCCAAAATTTGGCACGGGTCTTTAGCAGATTCGGTTAAGAGAAAATCACAAATGACCGGTGAAGATTGATCCAGAGGAGACCGAGTTTGGGAAGAGACCTTGAAGACCACAGTATGGCAGTAAATTACCTTATCTGTAAATTAGGTAATTTTAATACTTTTTAGAGAAACCTGATCTCGTGTCCGATCAGGACTTGTTAGTTTTCCTTTTATAGATAGGAAATTCGTGTGCCGTGTCCTATTAGGACTGTAATAACTCGGGGTATATATACGTATGCCCGGGTACCTTGTAAATCATCTCAACGATCAATACAATTCGGCGCATCGCCACCCTTTACCAACGGGTTCTTGCTTCTCGAGCCGGGCTGCATCGGTTAGGTCCGAACTCCAGCGAGAGGGTAAGTCTCGTTACCCCGGCTACCAATCGGCTAGGACTTCCTCGGTTAGGTCCGATATTCTAGTCGGTATATGGTAGCCGGCTTACCACAATATATCTGCTTTGTCTACGGCTGCATCGGTTCGGTTCGATCTCTTAGGCCTATCAGGTATATCACATCACGCATGCGTAGATCTTATCAGCTTACTGGGAGTAGCTTATCGTCAGTTTGTGCTGCATCGGTTGGGTCCGACCTACTAAACTGTCGCGATAAGTTGTTCCTGCTAGATTGATGTTTTTTGCGCAAGTGTTTTATCGGAATGTATAGTCGATAAGTTATCTTATTACATCACAGTTGCATTAGATCTATCGGTTTGTTGAGGTTCCTTTACTATTATCGATCTGTGCTGCATCAGTTAGGTTTGAACTACTAGATCGATAATAATAGATTTATCCTTGTCGAGCCGATCGGCGTGTATGCGACGTTCTATCGGAGTGCTTAGCCGATAGGTTATCTTTTTATAAAGCTGACTGTATTATCTTTACTATTTTGGTCATCTATATTATCATCGGTTCTCTAGCCGATGCACATGTGTTTTCTTGGCAGTCGGCTAGTTCACTATTCTGCCTATCTATTTTATCATCGGCTTCTAGCCGATGCACATGTTATACTGACAGCTTATCCATTTATCTATAGTGTTATCGGTTTCCTAGCTGATACACAGGTGCCATCGGCCATCGGCTACAAGGAGCCTACATCAGACCGTATCGGCCGATAGCCGATGTGCAATTGCTGCTGATCCGGGCGCGAGCATAAGCGAGGACCCGGGAGCGAGAACCCGAGCACGAGACCCGGGCGCGAGTACAGGCGAGGGCCCAGGCACGAGCATAGCGGCGATCGGCTGGAAGGAATCCGTATCGGCTTACTAGCCGATTGGATCAGTAATCAAATTTCTTCATCTCCTTGTCAATTGCGGGGTCAAATTGACTGGCACGCCTACGAACCTCAAGATTTTAGGACCTGCACTGGAGCTAAGCAGATCTCCCAGGCCTTCGCGTGTCACCAGACGCCGAACCAGATCGTCAGCAAGCTTTTTGGCACACCCGGCGGTTTTCGGCGCCAACACCGACCTCCGACGTCAGTCAGAGCTCGGGTATCACTCGGCTGGGCGAGGTACGCCCCATGAGGGTCATCAGCCAAATCCTACGCTAACGCTAGGTTTGGGTACCTTATTCGGTCACAACTCCGCTGAGTTGGGTACACCCTATGAGGGTCGCCAGCTGAATCCTATGCTAATGCAAGGTTTGGGTACCTTATTTGGCTAATATAATCGAACCTCCGGCATCAGTCGGGGCTCGTGTACCACTCGGCTAAGTAGGGTACGCCCCATGAGGGTCGCTAGCTGAATCCTACGCTAATGCTAGGATCGGGTACCTTATTTGGTCACAACTCTGTCAGGTTAGGTACGCCCCATGAGGGTCGCCAGCCGAATCCTATGCTAATGCAAGGTTCGAGTACCTTGCTTGGCTATAACTCTGTTGGGTAGGGTATGCCCCATGAGGGTCACCAGCCGAATTCTAAGCTAATGCAAGGTTCGGGTACCCTGCTCGGCTTTCCCAAAGTCAGAGAAGATCTATGTCTTCAAAGCGCATCCGGAGTTCTCATGCACTGCGTCACAGCTGGGAAGGGCAAGCAGATTCTGCAATATACCTACTCAGGCATCTGTGGCAACCAGGCTGTATCTAGAACATAAGTCGGAAAGGCTTGCAGACAATGATTCCTCTGGCTGATTGCGGTTATCGACGCTGAAATACTCATCCTGACATGCGATGGATGCTAATTTTATAGGGCTAAGCTGGGTAGGTCGGTTTAGGCCGGCTTATTCGGTAGTAGGCCACCAAGATATGAGTTTCTACAGTAGCACGTTCATTTATGGGCCGCTCGCGGGCTGTGTTAAAATTGCAGTGCTGGTGCTACCAACAGGAACCGATGAGATAAACAGATATGCTTCATGAAGGCCTAATTGCTGAACACATGTGTTTGGGTATCTGTCTTATCCACCAGGTATCGAGAATATATCCTTATAAGGATTACAAGCTGGTCTTCATCAAAATTGGGGATGCAGGTATCTTTCTCGAGTACACTTGACCATGCAATGGATTTAATTTCATAAAGTGGTATTCGGCCTACATGCTTGGCCAACAGTTGCCATGAGCAACATCATTCCAGCCGACATGACGCTGAAGAGTCTAACTTCCAAACTAGTGCACCATCTCGGGGAGAGACTATAAATATTCTTTCTAGCTGAATGACGCTGAGGAGTCTAACTTACGAGTGGGACGCCACTCGGGAAAGACTATAAACACGCTTTTCCAGCTAACATGAAGCTGAAGAGTCTCATATACGAGTGGCATGCTACTTGGCAAGACTATAAATTATATTCCGGTTGACATGATACCGAAGAGTCTCATATACCAGTAGTATACTACTCGGGAAAGACTTCCAGGTTAAAGATCTTTGACTTTATGTTTTATTGTCTTCACAATTAAGCACAAAGTCGGGGCTACACTAATAGGTGTGCTATTCGGCGTACACTATTTTACATCTACATGGAGCCCTTCATAAGGGCCTCGCTGCCAGCTGACATGAAGCAGGACTCGGGAAGAGAAGCACTCGGACAAGAAAAGTACTCAAGAAACAATGCACTCGGCAATCTTCACCGTGGAGGATAAGCACTTGGCATTAACTGTGAACGTCACTATGAAGGTCTCAGGGGCTACTATGGAGGCATGGCCCCGGGTAACTCATCATAAGCATATGGGCCACTCGGATGAGGATGGGCCGAGATTGTATTCGAGATATAGTAGCACTCGGTAGACTGTTACCCTTGTCAATAAGGAATATAACAATCCTAGTCGGTGTAATTGTATCTCTAAGAGGAGATTCCTTGGCTGTAATCCGGTTAGAACTCCTACCTTGTAACCTGTCCCCAGCTATAATAAGGGGAGGCAGTGGCGCCTCCCTGAAGGCAGGTTGAGTTGGGTTCAGCTCAGAATCACGCACGCATCCATCCTCAAAAAGGAAATACACACAATTGGACGTATGGTATACCTCAATGAGGCCTGAACAATATACCCCCTGGTTCCTTTGGCATCCAGCCGAGTTTCGATCCGCAGACTAGCCCGATATTCATATTGCCGGTGTTAAAATATCGACACATGATAGAATCAGCAGACTTTGCCTTGTACGATAAGGAATATATAGTACTAGTCGGGTTTTTTTTTTTAGGTTATATCTCTAAGGAGGCAGATCTTTGGCTAAATTCGGCTGGGACTCCCTACCTTGTACCCTGTCCCTAGTATATACAGGGGAGGCCAGAGTTGCGTCCCCTGTGGGCACAAAGTTCATCAGAACAACACACATCTAAAGGAATACATGCCACAACTAGATCGTAGGGTCATAATCATATTGCCTGTGTTCCTTTGCATCCACGAGTTTGCCATCGGTGAGTAGCCCTATATCATGATTGGCCGGTGGTAAAAACTCGATAGTTGGCACGGCCAGGTAGGGGCTTCGGTGAGATCATATACATCTACAAAAGCTCGATGGATCCCAGCAACCGAGTCGACGGCGGCAAATTCTCGTCCCAGAGATACAATCTGTCAATTCGGAAGCCTCGACTTCTCTCGTGACATGTTCAGCAACTCACCTTGGCCGACGCAGATCCAATCCAACCTGCCTGAGGAACCAGCCGACTCCGCGCTAGTCCGGCCCACAAGACGCTGCATGCCACCTTCATCGATCTATTGTGGCGATCAACACTTGTTCCGGGTCTCCGGGACACACTCTCCTCCTTGGCGCTCCGACCGCGCTTGGCCTTTTCAGCCAACCGGGTCAGGCTAGGAAGGGGAGAGATCGTCAACTTCCCGTGTAGATCGGGACGCCGCGAATCTACATCCCACGTGCAGGCCCGATCTCCTACGCTTCAAGTTTTGGACATGGCTAGAGCGTTTCTGAGATATGGATCTAGGGAGGTCGGAGTGTTCTTATCCGATCAAGCTACTTGGAATTCCTGAGCTCCAAGTCGGACAGTGGTTCGAACGCTAGTTGGACCTTACGAGTTTGGCAGAGTTCCTTCTGCCCTCCGAAGAGTTATTTTCATGGCTAACTACCTCCTGGTCGCCTGCTGACTCAGCGAGGACATGGTAACAGGGCTCGCCAAGACGATCAATCGGCTCTAGGGGGGAACTCCGGGAGCGCTTACTAGCCAATTCCAAGGGACTTAACAGCGGCCGTCTTTCAGCACGATTCTTATCAGCTGCAAGCCAGAGGAAGATACGAGTCCGCTCCATGAGTTCATCAAGAAGTTCTCGAGAAGCGCATTCCATCCCTATGACAGGACGAGGTTTGTCAATCGTGCCTTCCGTCAAGGAGTCAGGAGCCGTTCATCGCGTGCGTTCACTCGAAGCCACCAGCCTCTGTCTGAGTCTGCTTCGATTTTATGGCAAACAAATACGCCGAACTGGCCGAGCAGTGCAGGGACGAGAAGAAAGAGCCCGTCAGAAGGACCAGAAGGCGAGGAAGCCGCAACAGCCATCCACGACAAGTCCGGCGCCGCAAGGGGAATTCGGACAACGAGGTGGCCACATGGAGCGAACTCGGTCGGCGGCCCCAGGAACTAGATTACCAGAAAGTCATGAATGGACTTGGCCCCTTCACCCAAGGGCAAGCACGCGGGCCAGACTGCTTCATGCTCAGAAGTCTTGCTTCCAGACAGGCTTTTTCATCATCTGGCGACCGACAAGGCAAAGACAAGCCGATTTTGGACCGGGCTGGATGATTTTCAGGTCCCTAAGCGAAGCTAACCACATCTTTGGAGGGCCGTTTGGTACGAGTCAGTGGAAGCAGAAGCTAACAACACCGCACGTCAAACGTGGTTTCTACAGGCAGACGCCCGCCTAGTATTTGCGCGTTGGTCAGAGATGTCCATCACGTTCACGTACTGAGCAGTCATCTAGAGTCGGGTCTACACCGGGACGCTACTCGCTCGCGGTTAACACTCGTCCTGGAAACCGGTGCGTCAAAAAATCAAGCTTAAAGACGGTCCTTCATAGATGGAGGCAATGCGGCTCAATATCTCTTCGCCAAGACACTGGATAATGCGAAATGAAAATTTCTCGTATTAGAACTGCAAGGCCGAGTACTGCGGGCCTTCCACGGGATTAATTCCGGCTGTCATTGCACACGCCTGAGCAGAATAACTTTTTGCCGGTCACCTTCGGCAGCGGTAACTTCCGCATAGAAAACTCGCTTTCGAGTACCGCTTGAAAGCCACGTACCAGCGATAACTGGACGACCGGCGCTGCAAATTATGTGTGTATTCCCTGACGCACCTATATGCCACATGGTGCTGAGATGCTAGGCACGCGGAGTCTCTCCTCCGCAGCGATGTCCAGCAAGCCTTCACCTGCAACAAGGAGAGCTGCGAGTTGGCTCATCACAAGAGGTGGCAGTCGGAGCCACCAGCATTCGGCAAGCCGTCATCAGCTGAAGGTCGAGTGA